>OZ005652.1:190487113-191052113 GCA_963930645.1 Salticus scenicus
CATTGAAAATAAAATAATTCCTCTTTATGAAATTTAATTGAAAGAACATCTTTCCAGGGAAATGAGGCTAAAAATAGTCGGGTTGGGGACAAAATCTCGCGGGACAAAATATCGTGAGGACAAAATATCGCCGACGTAAATGAATACAAAGCAAAAATGAGTTGGTAATTGTAATTATTAGTAATGTTGTATAAAATTTCATGACAACACATACCTTAGTCAAAGAATTGACATTCTGACAAACCTATAACAATTTTTTTTTTTTATAAATTTTACTTAAAATAGTTTAAAGACTATATTTATTAACTTTTGTCAAGATTAGTCATAATGAATTCAATCGTGCTTATCAATTTAAAAATTTTTAATTTAAGTTTGTGAATAGTGTTCAGTTTTAATGTCAGCAGTGATGCACATGATTTTTAAAATGCATTTTGAATAGTGAAAAGCAAAAGATAAAATAACTTAAAAATAAACATAGATAAAATAATGAAATTCAACTCTATGATTTAATTAGTTAATTATTTTAATTAATTAATTAATATTTATAAGGCCATGTGGCCCCCGCCTGAGATCACGCGTGACACAAAATCAAATTTTCAAATAGATCATACTATTTTTTTGATGCGATATTTTGTCCGGCGATATTTTGTCCTGCGATATTATGTCCGGATCCCAAAATAGTCGTTGGTTTAAAGTAGATTTTACATGAGCTTCTAAAAATTAGATTGGGGCCGACAAAACAGTCAGTATAAATAAATAAATATATAAAAGGGGGCTGGGGTGGGGAGATAGTAAGTAATCTTTCTTTGAATTTTGTGATAATTTAAATTTCATTATAATTAGGGAAAAAAAAAATTATCTTCTATCACAACTTTTTTATTTATTGTTTTATTATTTTATATAACTTCAATTTTTTAATTAAGTATTATTATTATTATTATTAAGCAGTGTATGATTAACAATATTTAGGCGAGCGAAAAAAATAAATTGCAACAGCTTAAGGAGATTTTTTTATTTTTATTTTATTTTTTTATTTATTTTTGTGTGTGATTTATAAAGTAGATGTTGCTTAGTCGGTTTTATCGATCGAATGATTACGAATAAAACACAATGTATATATATATATATTCCTGCGTAGTGAATTTGATACTTAATAGAACTTAAGTATGTCATATAAAAATAATTAAATATTAAAATAGCACCTAAAATAGTACCTACTAAGAATACCTTTTTTAATTTTGTATGTTAATTTAATTATTTATTTATTCAGAATTTATGAATAAAATTTAAGTTTCTCAGTTGGTTATTTTCCCCTTTACTTCACACTTAAAAAAAAAAAAAAAACGATCTACACGTTATTTTGTAAATTTTTAACTGCATGTACATGGAAGAAGAGATATTATTATAAGGTCGAAAAAAGGTTATGAGGAGGAGCAGGTGGAGTAAAGAGAGAGATGCAAGATCCAATCCCTTCAACGACAGAAAAGAGCATGCGCCAGATTTCGCGGGTAAACGTTCCGGTGTCGTGCATTTCGTGATGGATTTTCAATATCTTTATAAGTTTGAATTGTTTCTTTTGGTTTTGAAACACGTGCATGAGTATCAGAACTACATCTCTGATAATTTATTTTATATTTTATAACATTTAACCAATTTTAGGCTGTTTTAATTAGTTTTCATCTTTAATCATGGTAAGTTACACTTACAGTGTTTACGTAAACAAAATCATTTTCTTATATAAGTGTAGTTTTTATCAGATATTTTTAATTCACTACATTACTGTTGTTAATAACAGTTCTGTTTAGTATATGTTATGCCGAAATATATTATGTTATATTCCTAATTAATTAGTAATGTTAAAAGAATGACTAGTTTAAGCTATTTATATAACACTATTTATCGACCTTCTACAATTTAAGACCTGTAATGATAATATACAAATGTAACGATGTTTCCGTCAAAAAAGTCCTGGATCACCGTTTCCCCCCAAAATAAATAAGGTTAAATAGTTAACCTATTTTTAAATGTGTTAATGATAATTACCAACATTATTTATTTTTTATCCAGATTAATGTAACTAAAGTAGCTGTGATATTCCTGTTAATTTTCATTGAATCTGCTCTCAGTCAGCTTAGTAGAAACAAAGATGAACTGCTAAATTGGTGTCTAAAGAATAGTAGAACTCACAAATCCAAGCCAGGAAAAGAAGATGCCTTGCATAAACAAGTATGTATAATTTTTTTCCCCTTATCAATTAAGGTGAGGGGGAAGGGACATATTTAAATCATTTATTTATTTTTTATTTCGTAATTTTTACTTTTTTTTTTTTTTTTTTTTTGCCTTACACTCTGTACCTTTTTTAGTTTTTCTTCTAGAACATGACTTCACCCACTTTTTAAGCAAGAGTGGTATTCATCAATATGCATCATTCTTAGTATATTTAGCATTTATTTTGAATATATTTGTTATTTAAAAAAAAAAAAAAAATTATATATATATATATATATTGAAATGATTGATGATATAATATGATGAAATGATATATTTGCATTTATCATTGTAGTCACTAAAAGTGATAAGTACCCCCCCCCTCCCCCCCCCCAAACACACACACACCCCTTAATTACTGTAGATTTGTGTAAAAATTGCACATAATGCTTAAAATTGTATAAATATTAAATAAGGTAAAAATTTTCAAAAACATACATACACGTAATGTTTATGTTTGAATATTAAAAATTTGCATAAAATTTCAGCATTCATTTTTTTTTAAATGTATTATATTAATCAATTCACAAAATAATACCAAATGTGTATGGAATAAATATTGTTAAACTTCAGTGTTGTAAAATCGAAGGGGGAAATTAAAAAGTAGTTAGCATGGAGCATTTTAAAATTTTGAATCATGACTTTTTAAAAATTTAATTAGCTTTTAAAAAATTTTAATGCTTAATATTAATTTTTTTCAGTGCATATGATATTATGTAAAATTTAATAACTTTAAGGCAATTTACAAAATAAATTTAGAATGTCCACCACCCCCTTTAAATTACTTAAAATTGCATTATATATTGCATAAAATTTGCATTTTTGGATTTTTTTCATTGTTTAAAAATATATAAATAAACAAAGCATTTTAAACTTTTATTATTATTTTTTAATCAACTTAAAAATTTTTACTTTTTTTTTCTTTGCCCCTCCCCCTTTCTTTCTCCCTTAATGTAATTTCCCTTCCCCCTATATTTTATTTTATGCATCAAGATTTACTATATTATGGAGTATTCTTCGTATGCTAGCTTATATTGTACAGATTTCAATTTATATATTTCTTTTTTGATTACTTGGCAGTTACTGTTTTATGTACTTCAATTTATCATTGTTATCACTTATTACTTATCCCTTATAAACAATTCAGTTCTTAGTATAAAAACATACATTTCTTATTTTAAATAAATGAATAAAAAATTTGAGCATAAAAATAAATTTTAAAAGTAATTTGTATGAAGACTAAATTAATTAATAAATAACAATGCTTAAACTTTGAACTAAATAATGTATTTTTGTGTGTTTTAATTTTGTAATGATTAGTTTTTATAATGGATTACTATTTATTTTAAGCATATCTAATACAATAACATTTTTTTTTTCTTCGTTTTTGCAAGCATTTGTTAATTTTAAAACATCTTTATGCTCTACTTTTCATTAATTTGCATCAAAAATAGCATTGAAAAACTAAATTTTAACGTAAAAGTTACAAAAATAAAAATTATTTCCAATAAAAAAATTTTTTTTTCAGTAAAAACTGCTTTTGAGTTAAAAGTTAAGGTACTTTTTTAATTTCGTATCACCGAAGTAGATTTCATATAAAAGCTTAATTCCTATTTAATATTTATAAATTGAGCTCTATGCTATTAAGCTTGTTCAATAAATATATATATTCGGGAAATAATTCTTATGGTTTTTGATATATATTTTACAAATAAAAAATCTTTAAAATTTGCCTTTTTTTTTAATCCATGGCATTCAAAATGCTAAAACTTCTACAGATATATTTTTTAAAAAAGCTTATTTTTTAAAAAGAACTTACTTAGAAGAATTAGGGATGGATTTTGCAATATCTTCCATAGAAAAAATATTATAAATAAAAATTTAATAAAAAATCATATGTTTATTACAAATATTTACATAGACATGCAACATGCAATTTTTTTTTTCTCAAAAACTAATTAATAAATTTCAGAATCCATCCATAATTCTTGTAAGTAGGCAGTGGCGGATCCAGAACTTCACTTTTTGGGGGGGCTAAGACTTTTCAAAGTGTTATTCTAGACCAATAAAAAATTTACAATTGCAATATTCAATTGTGAATGTCAGTGTTTTTTTTTTTTTTTTTTTTGGGGGGGGGGGGATTTCAGCCCCCTTGCCCCCCCCCCCCCCCCCCCCCCCCTAAATCCACCACTGTAAGTAGGTTCTAGTTCTATTAAAAATGTAAATCAAAATATTATCTTAATTATATGTAGAAGTTTTAGCATTTTGAAGATTATTAATCCATGAAAAAAAGCAAACCGAGAAAACAGAATTTAAAGATTTCAAATCTGTAAAATATATATATCAAACCATGAGAATTGCTGCCTAAATATGTTTTTTTCTGGGGAAAAAAAAAAAAAAAAAAAAAAGATCCTAATCTAGTTCAAATTTTAAACATTAAATGGAAATATAATCTTTGAAACCTACTTCTGTAGTGCCAGGTCCCCTTAAGAAAATAATTAATTTTGAAATCATTCATTTTATATTTAAAAAAAGGTTGATTGTGTTATTATGTGTGTGTGTGTATACATACATACTCAATTTGCTTAAATCATTTTTTTCCCTGTTTTTTAAAGGAGTTTTTTTTAAATAAATAATTAGATATATACAGTCCTTCTCATAATTATAAGGACACCCGTTTTTCTATATTAACTAAACACTGAACACTATTATTTAAACAAATATATCTTTTACTAATTTGAATTTCATTAATAGACTGTATTTAAAAAGTTTTATCGTTTTTCTATCTTAAAAAACTTTAAATATGGTAAAAAGATGATTTTTCAGGTGTTCACAATTATAAGGACAGCTCGAGTTTTAGTAATTTTTTTCAGTTATTCTTTAAATTAATATTTTATGTGGTCTCTTTTTAGGTCAGACATTCTCTCTGGTATATACATATACATTTTTTTTTAACATTGAGTTTCAATACCATTTCATACAGCATATATGATATTCTTAATACATATAAACTATTTAAAATTGCTTTCCACTTGCATGCACTTTTCTAATATCATAAGTTACGGTTTTTTCAACTTTTAGGCCATGGGAAAGGCAATGATACAGAAGTTTCTTTCTTCAAACTATTTCCTATTGCTCTAAAAATAGAGCAAAAATGTAAGTCTTGTTGAAAAAAATATTATTACCCCTCAAAATCTAACAAAAATCTGATAATTCCACGTTTAAAATTTGCGGATATTCTCTTAATGTTCATAATAGTAGAAAAAATTACTAAATTCATTCTGCCTTCAGTAGAAGCAACTCCCCAGAGCACCATAGATCCACCTTTAAAATGCCCGATTCATATCTGCCTTTAAAAACTCTGCTCTGTCTTTCACTATCTTCAGATCGTGCCAGTAACTATTAAAACCATTTGATTAATCAACAATAAAATGTTTTTCATCCGAAAATGCAACATTTTACCATTTAATATTGTCTTTATCGAACTTTAACGAAGACGTTCTTTCCCCCATTAAATGCTTATTGATTACTACAGGTTTTTTATTCCTTTTAACATATTATTAATTATTTTAAACATGCACAAATGTGGACCCCAACCTTTCGTTAAAAATTACGAGAAAATTCAGCAGCAGTCATTATGAGTAGAACATTAAGAGGAATTATGAGTCTTCGATCTCTGTAAAACAACTATGGTTTTGCATCAGATCTCTCTCCTATCGAACCAGCAGTTCAACGTTTGATCACATTTCCTTCAGCAATTTTAGATCTTCGAATTTCATTAGAAATTTGGCAGATTGAAATTATCCTTCCACATAAAAAACACATTTATCATACTTCACTACATGAACGTTCTTTTTTTCGAGGAATTATCAGTAATGTCCGTCCAAGAAAAATTGAAGGCTTCTATATGAATTAATCTAGCCCAGTAGTTAACGAATTCGCATGTCAACTGTAATTTATCCGCTTGTAAGTTAAATAAAATGAAAAAATCTTGATTGTCCCTATAATTATGAACACCTAAAAACGTGGAGAAAAGAAAAATTGCATTATTTTTTATTAATTTTGTTTCATATAAAAAAATTATAGCAGTTTTGGTTTTTAGAATACTAGATATATTAAGTGCACTTAGTATAATCTTGTTCACAATCATTTTTACATTGTTATTTCAAAATATAAAGTGTCCTTATAAATATGAGAAGGAGTGTATATGTAATAGTTGCATTTCTCAACAACCACTCATTGTAACACAGTTGTAAAAGGAACTTTCCCTTTTCCAATTTTTTCGCAGGCTCCATTGTATTTAATCAAAAACTATCCTGGAATTATGAAAAAATAATTAAACAGGGTTGGTTACATTGGTATCTTTATCCGCGAGTCGCCAAGCAGTACCATAAAGCACATTCCAACCAAATTAAATATTTAATTTATTTTTTCTTTTTTATTATTATTTTTAGCATAACATTTTTAATTTCTGTTTTTAATATTAAATTGTTTGGTTTTATAGTTTGGAGAATTTTTTCTTTTTTAGTATTTTATAATAAAGGGGAAAAAAACTACGCGATTTCTCCCCAAAAGATAGTAAGTTAATAATTAATATATCCTAGATATGTTCAGTATCAGTTGACTTGTAAATATGCTAGATTCTAGTGCTGCATGATTGTGTCATCTGTTTTACTTAAAAAAAAAAAAAAAAAAAAAAAAGCAGGGAAACTGATAATTTTGTTTTCCAGAATTGTTCCACTGTTTAAAAATTAAACATTGTTGCATTCAAAATGTATACATACATACTTTGGTACTTTTATCTTTGCAAACCTTGCCAGTGTCTTACTAAACAGATTACACTGCTCGGCATGAAAATGGCCCCCAATGCCATTTTGGCAAATTCTTATGTAAAATGACCTCCTGAATCTGAATATGACGTCCATTTTGCCCTATCACCCACCTTTTTTTTTTTTTTATCACTTCGTTATTTTTATGGCCTGTGTTAGAAATAAGAATTTTGAAACTAGGCGTCAAAATGACGCCTGGATTAAATTTTTTTGGCGTCAAAATGAAAAATCTAGGTGCTATCTATAATCAAATATGTATATTAAAAAAATAATAATAAAGCATCAACTTTTAAATAATATATGCGAGATTACATAAAAAATATTTATGTAATGAATGTAATTACATTGACAATATTAAACGTACACATTTAAAATCCCAAATTCATTCTTCATCCATAAGATACATCATTCCACCACAATTTAATAGCATTTTCTAGGCGGAAATCTTCCAATTTAGGGCTGTTTAATTTAATCATTAACAAATTGTCAACTGCTTTCATAGAGATGCGATTTCTTAAATAAGTTTTTATTAGGTTCAATTGACTGAAATAGACTTGTTTACAGTTTGATGGGATTGGGAAAATTATTAGATATGATGAGGAAAAAATCCAGGCGTCAAATGTGGCACTTATGATTGGAATTCTAGGCATCAAAATGAAAAAATTGGTCGCAAAATACGGCACCTATGATTGGAATTCTAGGCATCAAAATGAAAAAAATTGGTCGCAAAATACGACTAACGACTGCTTATTTCTAACCCTGTTTATGGCTATAAATTTGATTTTTAGGTGGGGGTTATTAACTGTTCAAGAAGATAGAACAGAAGATATTTACCAGTTAAGTATTTTAACTGTTAAATATCTTTTGAGGGGATATAGAGTTTAAAAATTCTAAAACATCAAATTTGGCTGCAAGGGGAAAATTTAGGGGCAATTTGCTACTGAAATTATGTATTACATTTCCTATAGTTTTTTAATCTGTTATTAATGTTATTTATTAAACATTATATATTTTTTGTGTTTAAGTGTTAATTATTTTTCATTCTCCAAATCAAATTCATGAACATAAAATTACCAAACAATGATAAAAAATTGGGGAAATGGGTGGTGTCCCAAAACAATGGTGGGTGACTGGGCAAAATGGTAGTCATATTCAGATTCAAGAGGTCATTTAATACAAGAATCAAGAAAAATGGTATCAGGGTCTATTTTTTTTTTTTTTTTTTTTTTGGGGGGGGGGCAGTGCAGTGTTATAATTAAATTAACTTGCTTATAGCATAAAATAAGCAAATTATTTTTCTGTGATTTCTTCTGCAAGTTGTTTAATTTCCATTAAAAGTTTTATAATTTTTCAAATAACTGTTTTTCTTGGGCTTTTTCATAAATTTAACCATGTCATAAATATTTCGACAATTTATTTTTATGCTTTGAGTTTTTTTAAAAATGGTGACAAAATTGCAGTATCTGAATACGCCCTTGACAAAAGAAATATACCCATATTCTACTTTTAGAATTAAATCCATTCCTCTATGTAATTATTATACTTATTATGAATGTTTTTAAAACTCTCATAATGTTTTTGTTTTGCAGTGTACGCCATGGAGAGATCATGCATGCTGTACAAGTAATACTACAGTAAACATTCATGAAATCAACATGTACAACTTCACATTGGATCACTGTCGGGAGGAAGTGGGTAAAAATATGTCCGGTGCTTGCCGTAAACATTTTAATCAAGATAATTGTTTTTATGAATGTGAACCACATATTGGTGTGTGGGTTGTTGAGGTAAATAAAGATTAGCTTAAACGAATTTTTTCACTCTAATTTTCATGTTTATTTATTTGTTTATTTTAATTATGTGATGTATTATTTTAAACTTTTTTATTTTATTTTTGTCCTTTATATTAATGTCCCCTCCAAATCATTTTTATATTTTATCATTTTAATCTTGCCATTTATATAATGGACAAAATTCAACCTGTTTTTTTCGAATATACAAAGATCTCTTGATAAAAACTTTATTACAGTATTTCTATGTTTTCAAAAGCTTGCATAAAGAACTTTAATAGATTACTAAAAAATTTAGAATTGATTAAAAATTATTGCATTAAAAAATAATGCAACTTTATCATATTTAAGGATTCTTTTTTTGTTTTGTCGTCGATAAACACAATTATACATTTTCTTTTGTCTTATTTCTGCTTCACTTATTTGCCTTTCTTCCTTCTTGAATGAACACTACTTTATAATATATATATATATATGTAAGATTATTTGGAAGGAAGAAATAGTTAAAATTGTTTAATTTTAGTAAAATATGCATTTATTATTATTTTTTTTTTTTACAAAACAATGTTCAAATAATTTTTATTTATTACATTCTTCATCGTAATGTTTCAATTGTATTATAAATCGTATAGAAGTGAAAATTTTCATTAAGAGAAAAATTAATTTGTAAAATACTGCTTATGCACTTGAAATTGTCTATTTTCAAGATCTAATATTTGATTGGACTTATACCATCAATAGAAATTAAAAAATAATGTACTGTATTATTTTTAAAATCTTGTATATTTCAAAATTTTTTGTCAGTTCATACTTATATGTATTTTAATGTATCATTTTTCTGAAAAAGGAGGAAGTATTGTTACTATTAAAATTTAAAAAAGTGGTTTAAAAGAAAAATATAAATGTATCAACTACTGGTTGCTTGCAGAATTTTATTTTAAGTGACTATCAAAAAGGTTATGTATGCCAGTTTATAAATTTTAAAAATGATAAAAATGTTAATTTGCTATTATAATATGAAGAAAATCGTGATGTAATCCATGCCGAAATGTTTATATCGAAGTAATATACTTCAGGTATATCCAGATTTGGGATTGGGAGAGCTTTTTATCATTTCACGCAGACACAAAGAATAAATCCATTTTGTCATTTTTCTTACTTTATATTAATCACACAAATAATATATTTACACTATGGAATATATATTTACAAGAATTAAACTAGAGGCTTCCATTTGAAGCACATTGAAATAATCAATAAAATAAGATAATCGGCTTTTAGCCTGCCAAGAATACTTATGTGATACTTCCATTTCGGGAGTAAAACGCAATTACCGTTCAAAACATCCATGCTGTTTTCAAGAGAAGCCTTTACACTTCCATCTTCTGTCAAATGCAAGTTAATTCTGGTGAATTTTCAGATTCCATGTGCTTTACAAAAAACCAATAAAATAAGTATACAAGTCATAATTACTTGTCTGGCATCTGGTGGTTATAATTGATGCCAGTTGCTCAATCAAGAAGTTCCAGGGGGAATTAAATGAGCATGATGAAATCAATATAATATATTACTCATAATAAATTTCCTAAACAATCATTAAAAATGAAATATTAAAGTATTACATTGAACTCTTCATGAAAATTGACAGAAATGCACAAAATATCATCCTTGATTAAGCTGCGGATGAAAGTAATTTTATATAATTGGTAGACTTAATAAATCCTTCATAAAAAATAATTAGACAAATAAAATAATTTCTAACATAATAAAAATGCTTCATGAATCACAAACTTACCAAAAAGGATAGGATTAATAAAAAGGCAAGATGTTGCTCTTAAGAAAAAGGGGGAAGTGGGTGTGGAAAGTGCTGCAAAAGAAGGGATATAATTTATATTCAGTCTCTAGATTACTGTACTTGTATATTTTAAATTTATTTTCTTTGTAGATGCAAATTTTACATAATTTATGACTTGCTAATATTACTTATGATATCGGACTTCATCTGGCATTCCTCTATCATAGACAAATTTTGTTTCACTGCAGATTAGACTATTCTGCTCCTGGTGTCATATTTCATTAAAAGAAAAATAAATAAATAAAATAAATAAATAAAGACCATTTACAATACACAACTTAGCCAATTCAGTCCTTGATAAATGACTTCATTCTTTAAATATTTTTATTTTTGAGGGAACAGAATTTTCATGAAAAATGATATTGGCTTTGGTTTTAAAAAAAATGGACAGATAAAATTATATAAGAATTGAATGAGTATGCTGTTGAGTAGACAGGACTACACAGTATTCTGAAAAATTGGGATGGGAGAAAAAAGTTGACTTTAAAAACTGTTGCAATTTTGAAATTCTAATGCAGTGAATAGATTACCTTACTGCAGTGAATAGTTTGCACCTTTAGCAAGTACAAACTTTTGTTAAAAAATAAAGCTTTATTACAAAAGTAACTATGCATCTTAATGCTGAGGCTTTGGCTAAAAAAAAAGCAAATTCTTAAAAATGCTACAAGCAGCCAGAAAAGTAATAGCTTCCCTTACTTTTCCTGTTTTTTCCTACTACTACTTCCTACTTTTAATTCAGTTTTGAAAATGTTGTAAATTTAAGAAAATAAAGTTTATTTCTTTTTTAATTCTAAGTAAAGATATTTTCAAAATCAACTACAGTACAGTCTACTAAATCCGGACTTCTTAAATCCGGAAAATTGCAATATCCAGGATAATTTACAATTTTAATTATTATTAGATTTAGCTTCTTAACTTACCGATAGATGGCAGCACCATTCAGTTTTTTATTGTGAGCTATTTCTTTTCAACTTATTTAATTTATATTTAAGATGAGTAATTTTTTTTTTTTTTTTTTTTTTAAATATTTACAGTTGAGTACCAATAATACGCAAACCTGTAATTCGCGATGCTCCGGTAAATTTAAACAAATTTAATCTCGGTAAAAAATATTTTTATTTATTAAATAATTAAAGAAATTTTTTGGATATATATTCTTGATATTATTAAATTTTATTATAAGGTGGAGAATATAAAATAAAAATACATATTTAATTATCTTGGAATTTGAATTTTCAATTAAAACAGTTATTGAATGATAATCCAATACAATGGTAAGCAATATATTTCAATTCTTCATTATGTTGGTAAATTAAGATATTGATTTTTTTTTTTTTTTTTAAATAATAAAAAAAAAAAAAAAAAACTAGAAACTCTCTATTTGTTTTTTTCTTTTTAATTTAATTCGAATGCATTATTTGTAATAACATTGTTTCATGAAACCCAAGCTAGAGAATGTTTAATACAAAATTTGTTTGAAAGATGGCGCCACCAAATATTCCTACTGCTAACAGGGTAAATACGATAGATCGTTTCTGTAAATTCGGCAGTGAAAATTTTTTGAAATTGTAATCAAATTAAAACATTAGAATGTAAAAGTTCTCATTATTTTTTTTTTTTTTTATTCGTTTGTAACTTTGCCCTTTACCTTTGAAACTATATAATTTTTTCTTCTGTTCTTAAAAAAAAAAAAAAAAAAAAAAAAAAAAAATGCTGAATGAATATGTAGTATATATTATATTACATATTTGTTTTAATTTGTAATCTAAAAAATGAATGATTATTAAATAAGGAATTGTTTTTAAAAAATAATTTAAAAAAAAATTAAAAATGTAACACTTTAGCAATGAGATTTTTTTATATATGTTATTTATTATTTAAGTATTAAAACCCAAGTTTTCAAGATAGGTGTAGAGTAGGTTTGCACTATAATTTAATTGAAAGCGTAAGTATGTATACTATATATTTTCAAATTGATAGTTCAAATTTGTAATAAGTATACATCTCTCATTTATTATTTGTCCACATATAACAATTTGAATTTGTTTCAAGGGCAAAAAACATTTATTTTTTAACTTTTATAATAAATCTAAAGATGTTTAAAAATATGCAGTTTTTTATTTATTTATTTATTTTTTAATTATTAACAAATCAAATTTTTTATAGGTGTAGCTTAGGAAAAAATAATGTAAAATATTTAATAGCCATGATCTATAATACACAAGACATTTGGAACCAAGCTGTATGGATTAGAGGGCAGAGGGTTGGGTTGTGCGATTTAAGGCCGATTGACTGCACTAGGATCCTTCATCTATAGGTGAATTGCCTTCCATGGGGATCTTTTTGAAGAAGTCAGAGGGGAGTTACAGCTTGTAATTCCATGTAATTCATATTCATTCCATTATTAATTGATCAATTTTACAAAACTATTTGTGCCTATCTGATGGCTGAATAGTTAGTGTTCTGACTTTCAAGTGCCAGGTTTAAATCCTGGTTCAAGCATGAAGGTTTTTAGTGGTTCAGAA
This sequence comes from Salticus scenicus, assembly GCA_963930645.1. Classification (NCBI taxonomy): domain Eukaryota; kingdom Metazoa; phylum Arthropoda; class Arachnida; order Araneae; family Salticidae; genus Salticus; species Salticus scenicus. Next base: position 190,500,381 of record OZ005652.1, read on the forward strand.
TCCACTCTAACAAAAATTTAATTTTTAGTCATTAATCTGCCTGCCTGTCTGTTATCAGCATAAGTTAAAAACAAAAAATTGCAGTAAATTCAAATTTGGTATTTTGAAGATCAAATGAGGATGCCACTTGAAAAAAGTTTGACCAAGATTGGTAAGTTATAAGGAGTGGTTAAAACTGTTTTTAAGTGTTTTTAGAGTATCACAGTATTTATCTTGCAGTATATTGTAGTATTCAAATATTGAGTAATAGGAAGTTGTGTGAGTGGCACACAACTTTATTTAATTTAGTTAACTTTTTTTTGTCAAATTTTAACATTTTATATCCTAATTTTTCCTATTTTTAAAAAGATTTTTTTTCCTATTTTTTAAATGTTTTTTTCCTACTTTCTCCTATTTTATTGATTTTTTAACTACTTCTTTTTTTGTTTTGGGGGGGATTCACTTTGGGGTCTGTGTAATATACTTTTGAATTTGTTGCTAATTTGCAATAATTTGAACAATTTATAATTTATCCCAAGAATCTTTATATATATATATATATATACAGGATGTTCCAAAAGTTCCACACACCCTCCTAACTTGAAAATGAGTCAAAATTATGAAAAATGGTGAAACATATGTTCAGTGAATTCGAGAGGGACCTCTTTTGCTGTAAAACGTTTGGGCCCAGGGAGGACAGGTGGGCCACTAGGGAGGGCAACTTTAAAGTTTCAAATAAGAAGGTATGTCTTGTGATACATCGCTGGAAGTGTCTCTTCAAAACAATGAATTTAATATAGTTTCGCCCTATGATGATTATTAAAGGGGATACTTGAGAAGTTTTGGACTTTTGAAATGTGGATTTTATACTTATGTATCCCCTTTAATAATCATTGCAGTACAAAGCTATTTATATAAAATTCATTGTCTTGAAGAGACTTTTCAGGGATGCATCACAAGACATTCTTCCCTGTTTGAAATTTTAAAGTTGTCCTCCCTTGCGGCACTTTCTAGTACCCCCCTCGCCCAGGCCCAAACATTTTTGGGCAAATTATGTCTTGTGATACATTCCTGGAAACATCTCTTCAAGACAATGAATTAGATATAAACAGTTTTGTCCTGCAATGATTCTTAAAGGGGATACATAAGTGTTAAGTATTTCTCCCTCCAACAATTACTAAATATTCTGTGGCATCATGTAAGCCTTTTTTGATACGCCCTCTAGTGAGGCAATGTAAAAGTTCAGCAGTAGAGAAAAATACGTTGGCCGGTAAGCGTCAACTTTCTCCAACTCAAGAAATAAAAATAAATAATTCTATTCATATATATGGTCCGTCGTTTACTTACCATAAGTGGTCCTGGTCGAGCCCAGGAGTCGAACACGCGATAATGGATGCTACCGAAAAAAATAAATTTAAACAGTTAAATAGAACGCGAGGTCGAATCAAAGCAAAACTAACGAAGATTAATAGTTTTGTAACGGATTTCAAGGAATCTCATGATTCTAAAATAGACAGCATTAATATTGAAGAAAGATTAAAGGTCATCATTGAACTAAAAGATGAAATCGATGCTCTATTTAAGGAATACATTCTGATAAATCCTGAAGAAGAAACTTCATCGACTATTGATACAGCGATTTATGACTTAGAGGATCAAAGATCGGCTTTAGGGGTAAGTTTAAAATGCTTACTTTCTAAAATAAATGTAATAAATATGAATGACTCTTTAATTCATGAAAATAAAAATTCTAAATCATCCAATTCTAAATCATGTGATTCACACTGTAAACTACCACAAATTCCATTGCCGACATTTAGCGGAAAAATAGAAGAATATTCAACTTTCATAGTACAATTTAAAAATATGATTGAAAAAAATGATAACTTAAATGATGAAGAAAAGTTATTTTATTTAAAGGCTTCGTTAAGCGGAGAAGCGAAATCTATTGAATCAACCAATGACACATTTCAGTCATTGTTGTTAGCGTTAGAAAAACGTTATGAGAATAAAAGAGTTGTGGTAGACACTTATATTCAATCAATATTAAAGCTAGAAAAACTACAATACGAATCCGCGAGAAGATTAAAACAAATTACTGATATTGTCAATAAATCGTTAAGAGCATTAAAACTGCTTAATTTAGAATCTAATAATTTGTCAAATGCGATGATTGTGAATATAATACTTGATAAGTTGGACAAAGATACGCGAAAGTCATATGAACTATCAGTATCTTCTAAAGAAATTCCATCATTAAATGATTTAATAGAGTTTTTACAGTCAAGATCTGTTGTTTTGGATCAATTAGGTAAATTAGAAAAAGAGAAAAATCAAAATAGATATCAACATTCTGTAATTCGAAACCAACATTCAGGAAATAAACAAAATACATCTTTTATAAATTCCGATAAGGATGCAAATAAAAAATCCTTTCCAAAACAGTGCATATTATGTAACGATTTTCACGCTCTATATAAATGTGATAAATTTAAGAGCTGAAATGTCGAAGAAAGGATTAATATAGTCGAATCACACAAATTATGTAAAAATTGTTTAAAATTCCATTATCATCCCTGTAATTCTACATACACATGTAAAATATGTTCTGAAAAACATAATACTTTGCTTCATTTGAGTGAACAGGAAATGATTGGCGCCTGCGATCTTTCATCACAAACCGAAAGTGAGGAAAGAAATCGAATAATGTCTTCTTCATTAACGACCAATGAAAGAGATTCTAGTAGTCTTTTATGTACTTTTTATGCGTATATTGAAAATGCCTTTGGAAAAAAAATAAAGGTGAAAGGAATCGCTGATTCCGGCAGTAATTTGAATTTTATAACATCTGAAGTTGCTAACAAATTAGGATTGAAATTAGAACAAACAAATACATAGATTATCGGCATAAATGGAGGAGAAACTATTGTTAAGAATAAACTGTCAGCTAAAATAACAAATGAAAAAAATGATTTTTCAAGGACTATTAACTTTGCTATTTTACATAAAATAGTGGACAAAACCCCAGCTAATAAAATTAACATTTCATCCTTAAACATACCATCAGAAATTACTCTTGCAGATGATAATTTTAACATTCCTAGCTCCATTCAAATTCTTATAGGAAACACTCTATTTTTTGAATTATTAAAAGAAGGTAAATTTAAATCACATGATGAGTGTTTCTTTTTTCAAAACAGTGTCTTTGGTTATTTAGTCACTGCAACTGATAAATTTCAAGATTTTAATGCATCAAATTCGGAGCAATTCGCCGGACTAGTTTTAAGGCAAGAGAACTTCGTTTCGAGCAAAAATTACGGCGATAATTTTAAAGATTTGCAAAATAACTTCATTCCGAAAAACGTAGCGGAAACCAATACGAAACTCGATGTCAAGTTTATATCATCAATAGGAGATGAAATCCAAAAAAGTGTGTCAATCAAAAAGAAACGATACAAGAATCTGCCACCTCATAATCAAATCTCTATTGTGAATGAGAATATTTCATTAAATGATCAGAAAGACGTGAGCATCAGGCACCCTTCCAGTGAAGTGTCTCAATATAACAATTCAAACTGTCCCTTTTCTAAACCTATGTTTTTACATTCGTGCAGACAATCGAACTATATATATATGTTTTTATTCAACGTATTTAGATTACTGATGATCTTATCATGGATAAAAACTCTTTCAAATAGACTCATAATCAATGAACTAATTAAATTTCCATTCTGGACAAATACTTTCCTTTTCGCATCTGACATTTCGGTGTTAAAATACATTTTTTGCAACTCAAACTCAAATTGAAAGGATTTTGAGCAGTAATATCTCTGATCTTTTTTTATTCTTAGTTTTAGTTCCGGGTTGCGAGATGCAGACTGGCGTCAAGCGCTTGGTAAGAAAAATATTAATTGATGATGCAACCATAAGGGTAACTTTGATTATTTGTGTTTCTCATTTTTTGTTTATTTACTTACTCATTCTTTGCGTGATTTATTTTTGCTTATTTATTTACTCAAATTCTAATTGTATGTAATCTTAAAAAAGAATTCTATTTGTAAAAAAAAAACATCGTTTAAAGAATATTGTAAATAAAGTTAAAAATGTATTTTTATTATAGACATTTAGAAAAGATAAGAATTCTATTCATAAAAAAAAAAAAAAAAAACTGTTTATTATTATTATTGCTGGTGACATACAATCCTCATTCATTATTTCAGATTATCTTAAATTGAAAAAAAAAAATGTATTCTCATGGTTTATATTATTATTCTTAAAATGATATATATTTTGAAAAATAAGGTTTAACTGTACATGTGTATATAATGTGTTGGTAAAATAGATTTTTTTGCATTATAGTTTATGTCTTGGTAAGTTAATTTTCTTTAATATTATGTGTTGTGTATATAATGTATATAAAATGTTCCGGAACATATCTTTAATTGTGATTTATATATTATTTTGGTTGCAACCTATATTATTTTTATATTACTATTGTATAATGTAATTTTCATATCAAATTCATGTTATTCATATGATATATTATTCTTGAAATTCAAAAATTTCAAGGGGGGAGTATGTTAAGTATTTCTCCCTCCAACAATTACTAAATATTCTGTGGCATCATGTAAGCCTTTTTTGATACGCCCTCTAGTGAGGCAATGTAAAAGTTCAGCAGTAGAGAAAAATACGTTGGCCGGTAAGCGTCAACTTTCTCCAACTCAAGAAATAAAAATAAATAATTCTATTCATATATATGGTCCGTCGTTTACTTACCAATAAGTATAAAATTCACATTTCAAAAGTCTAAAAACTCATGTATCTCCCTTAATAATCCTCGTAGGGCAAAACTATTTATATCAAATTCATTGTTTCGAAGAGACGTTTCCAGGGATGTATCACAAGACATACTTACTTATTTGAAATTTTAAAGTTGCCCTCCCTATCGACCCCCCCCCCCCCCCATGCCCAAACTTTTTTCACTAAAGGAGGTCCCTCTCGAATTCATTGAACAAATGTTTCGTCATTTTTCACAATTCTGACTCATTTTCGAGTTAGGAGGAGGGTGTGGGAATTTTGGAACACCCTGTGTGTGTGTGTGTGTGTGTGTGTATATATATATATAGTATTCTATCTCACTTTAAAAGTTACTCTAATTTTATACAGTAATGAGATGCATTGATAATGTTCAATTTTATATATGATTTAGACTAAAAGAAAAATAGCATCGGAAAGATTCCATAAAGTTCCTCTCTGTGCAAGTGATTGTGATAAATGGTTTGAAGATTGCAAAAAAGACTACACTTGTGCTTATAACTGGCCTAGAGATTTTACTTTTTCTCAAGGTAAGTAATTTCTATTTATTTTCCAATATTTTTATTGTAATTTCAATAGTCTCTATAGGTTTCTTTTCTTCTATTTTCATTGACAAGTAGACGTCTAATTCTAAATATAATCTCAGGATTTTAACATTTTTGAATTCTCACAGAAAGAAAAAGCTAAAACAAATCTCAATATTTTAAGACATTGAAGTGTTATTTAAAGTAAAAAAAAACAGCAATGAATTTATATTTGAAAAGAGATGTAAATGTTTAAAAAATCTGAAACATAGCAGGGGTCGATCCAGGCAAAATTTGGGTCCTCTTTGTTGCTGCCCCTTCACAAAATTACCCACCATAAAAGAGGACCCATCACAAAATTCTAGTCCATAAAAGGGGACCCTTCACAAAATTCTAGTCCATAAAAGGGGACCCTTCACAAAATTAAAGTCCATAAAAGAGGACCCTTCACAAAATTCAGATTTATAAAATGAGTCCTTCACAAAATTTGTTTTAGAAAAGCGATTTTTTTCAAAAATGCTTCCATGTTTTCTGTATTATTTTTAATTAATTGGTTCAATGAAACTATGTTAATTTAATATTAAACATTATTTAGCATGGCAGTTAAAATGGAAGGTTTTTATACATGATTTTTTTTTTTTCACAAAAATATATTGTTTTTCACAAAAAGGGGACCCAAAATTTAAAACCTGCATCTGCCCCTGCATAGTTTATTTTATCTTTGAAACTAAATTTAGAAATGTATCAAGGCTTTCTTTTACAGCTATATATTTTTTAAAAAAAAGCTTGTTTTTATATAGTTGCAGTGATGGATTTATACTTAAACCTGCAAGGCCTATGCAAACCTAGTATATTAGCTGAAATTTTAAAGATAATTTGAACAACGATTAAAATTTGTACTTAAATACAGTGGCGGTATGGCCAAGGCTTGATTGGATTCACTGTCAAAAATATCTAAAATCAGTTGAAAATTAAAGGTTTTTTAGTAAAATAATATTTAATTTCATGGCCAGTCGCATGTTGACATTTTATAATTTAAGAGCCAGAATTTTTCTTAATGAAGCTTACAAATTTTATATAAAACTAATGTTTAGTAAAATTCAAGGCAGTTTTATCTTCGAGGAAGCTATCACCTCCCTCAACCTGCTTTTAAATACAGTACCTACATTTGCAGAAAAATTAAAGGCTGTTGTTAAAGTTAAAAGATTATTCCAAATTATTCAACTTTCACACGTCATATCTTAAAATTTGCCAATCTTGATCAAACTTTTCTAGCAGCAACCTCCATAAGAACTTCAAATTACTAAATTTGAATTTCTTGTTCTAGAATTTCTTTTTACGTTATACTGATGATAAATCAATGGTGAATATAGACAGAAAAGTCTGGTTTTAATCAAACGTATGGATGTGTGTGCATCTTCTCTTATCTATAATGCATCCTTACCACTATTTCTCACTTAGTTTTCTTTTTCAAAATATTAAAAAAAAAAAAAAAAAAAATTCAACGCTTACTCTTGAGAAAATTTGAATTAATATCGGTTTAAAAATTATTATTTATGTTGAAGTTGTATAAAATTCAATTAATGACTTTATAATGAACATGTTATTCAAATTTTATGCTCATATGTTCACTTGCTTAAAAATTATGCACAATAGAATACAATGGGAAAACAGGTTGTTCTTTAACTTTTGGAGAGTAATGTAGATACACACATATGTTTATAAGGTGTTTTCACTATAGTTCTTATAAGATTTAGTCTTGCAAAAAAAAAAGTACATTGTTGGAACATTTAAAGATTTTTCAAAAAATAAAATAAATCAATAAAACTTAGAATTTTACTTTAATTAAAATAGTTTTGAAGAAGTTTTACTTTACTTTATATTGTTATATTTTAATGTACAGGTATTAAAATTTTCTTAATTTTAAGACTCTAGTTTACAAAAAAAAAAAAAAAATCTTTCTACAATATCAGGATGTATAAAAATCATGATTTAAAAAAAAAAAAAAAAAAAAAAAAAAAATCAAATTTTTTTATATGTGTAAACATTATTAATTATATTATACATAAACATATACAAAATCAAACACTGTTGAACATTGTTAATAATAATTTCAAAGTAAATTAATTTCTTAATTAAAATTAATTATTAAAATTTTTTAATAATTTCAAAAGATAAACAATCAATAACAAAATAATTTTGAATCCAAACTGAAAATCAGAAAAGAATATTTTATTCACAATGTACAATATCAAAATATTTAAAGATTATGGCTACTTATGACGATGGCTGGAATCATATGTACAAACTATTAAGTTTGAAATAAACTAGTAAAATAGAAATAGGGTTCTATTGTGAATGAATAATAGTTTACAAGTTAGTATATATGTCCTATTGACAAGTAGAATAATATACACAATAAAGTGTTCCAAAATAAAAGCAAATGAGTCATATAGGAAATAAAAATGAAGTATATGAGTGGAATCTGCGATATATATCTCAGATCTTATTTATCTGAGATATATATATCTCCTTACTTTCGGTTTTTATTTGAATTTAATAATCTTTAAGTATATATATATATATATACAAAATCTGTCCCCCCAATTTTTTTTTTTTTTTTTATTAAAATAAATGATAAAAAAAAATCATTTGATTTAAATCATGATGTTTTTCATTGATGATAAGTGATTAAATTAAAATCATTAATTCAATGATTTTAATCATTTGGTTAAAATCATTTACACTCTGTACAATATCCACCATCTTTTTAAGGAAACTAAAATGAACAAAGTCACATCTTAAGGCAGTTTCTTAGAAGAGAAAGACTGCTTAGCTGTTTCATCTGGCTTATTTAGTTTTGATTTTGTTGATGTAAATTGAAAACATGATAAAGTCTAAAATTAGGAAGTGTAGGAGAAATCCTAAAGGGTTCAAAATGAGAGTGACTAAAGAGAGTAGTTGTGATGAAATTTTTAGATTGAAAGTCTTCTAATATTATCCTCAATGAAAATTGAAGGTTTAGGAACTGTTTATCGTATAAGATGCTGATGTACCTGCTTGATGCATGGGTATTTGAATGCACTTCAAGATGCTATTTTAAATAACAAATCAGAGGTGCAGAATATGTTCAAACAATGTTTAGAGAATTTTTTTTTCTTAGGAGGAAATGAAATTCTAAATAACTATGTGCAAAAAAAAAAAAAAAAAAAAAAAAAAAGGAAAAGTACAGCTGTATTTTTTTTTTTTTTTTTTTTTTTTTTTTATGTTACAGTATATACTTATTTTATTCTCTTAAACACTTATTACATAAAATAATAGGCTTTGTATAACATAAGATTCTTTTGTTATTGAGTGAAATTTAGAGTGTGTTTGTGGAAAATTTCAGAGCTCTGAACACTTTATGCACCCGTCTAACAAACAATCCTCACTTTTGATTTACTTTTAAAAACTTAAAAGTAAATGTAGTGCAATGCAGTGTATTTTAATTTTTCAGTTAGCATTATTTTGCTTTTACAGTAATCATAACATTTTTTTAGGTATGGGGGAAAGTGTCTATAAAGGTAATATTGAGAAAACTTTTATTATTTCTTGAGTAGTAAACAAAGCCAGTCCTGAAATTCCAGGATTAGAAATTACTCTCAATATTGCATTTTCTTGTTTTTCAGAGCTAGGTTCTACAAAACACAGTTTAGAATACAATATTTTAAAGCATTAAAACTTGAAAGAATAAGTTACTCAAAATTCTAGGAATCGACAATGAACTCTTTAAATTGATAATCTGTTATTTAAATTTAAAAAATAGGTATTTTTATTCTTGGTTATGGTTTATTTAAAAGATGTATTTTGTGATTGCTCATATTTTCAGAAGTATATTCATTGTTATTTTTTTTTCTAGGACACAATACCTGCAAAGAAGATCAAAAATGTTTAACATTTGAAGCAATGTACAAAACTGCGAAAGATTTTTGTGAAAATGTAAGTTACCATAAATGTATTATCTTCTTTCTCGTTTTACTTTTAAAATATTTTCTTAAAAGTTTTCTTAATTTGTGTACATTCTTGAAGATTAAAAAAAAAAAAAAAAAAAAAAAAAAAAAAAACTTTTATTGCAGACATATGTAAAGATGTCAAATAATATATAAATAAATGTATAATATATATAAATTAAGAGCTTAGATATGAATTTTTTATTATTATTGAGAGGAAGGGGGAATAAGTTTGTGTAATTATAAAGTGCCGTCAAATGAAAAGATCTATTTCATTGTACAGATGTTTGCTGATCTATGCTTGCTATACAGCTATAATATGCATTGAAGTTCTTGTCATAATTTTTAACAAGATCATGAATTCCTCGATAGAAGTTCTGGTGCTGGGAATCAAACCATTCCCTAATAGTGTTATGATAGACACTGCATGGCCTGCTGAATGACAGGTTTAGTTGGCCACTAATGACTGCAAAGGATATTCATCTTGAACAAAATTATCAATAATCTCAATTATCTGTCTCATCAGGAATGTAATTTGCTAATTGTCTGGGATAAATGTTGTTTTTCAATGTGTTTTGTCTACCAGGGAAATTATGTAAAAACCATTTTCTATCTGTTTTGTCGGATTTACATTGGCCACTGTATACCAACTGCATTCTTCTGTGTATAACTGCTGGATGAATACCTTCAGCATGAAGAAAAGGAGTGACACCTCACAGTTCTTCCTTTGTCATGTCCTTTTATTGAATTTAGAGGTTGCAATAAAACTGCAAATCAAAGTAAGTTTTCTAAAAGCCATATCAGATTATTTTTTAATCTGACAAAGGTTTGTACTTATTTTGACCCAAAACAAATTGAAAAGCTAAATAGATCACCATGACTTTTTTTTTTTTGAGAGGGGCAGGGGGAGGGGCAGATTTCTGGTTGCATGAACTTATTAAGGTCTCTTTTTTAAATATCAAACATTTATTGGTGCTTCAGTCTTCTAGTAGTGCAGTTAGTTAGACACACAGGAAGTTATGTGCACACACATAAACACAGGAAGTTATGTGCCTGGTTTTTAGTTCTTCCATTACCGCTTTACTGTTGATTTTCTGAAATTTACAACATAACATCTTGCAAATTCATCATTTGTTTTAATGTACCTAATTGTACATTTTGATGGCAAGTTTATAAACTTTATTTACACAGATTACAAAAAAATAACATGAGAGTGTTTATTTTAGTTGAAGGAAATTTTTCTTCAAAAATTGGGGTCGGTTGATTATATGAGAGTATATATGGTAACTTTTTAATATTATTTTGGTATTTAATGAAATTCCAATCATCTTTTATCATTTTGAATTTTTATAAAATTCAGCTGTATAATGTTTGTTAGACTGCTCTTTAATCTCAAATTTAATGGAAAGTGTCCAGTGAAGCGTAAATAAATAAGTTGATTGAATTACTTGTCAAATAAAGCAATGTAATTTGCAGAAAAATTAAAATCTAAACTGAGTATTGTAACAATATTTACTTCTTATTTAACTAATTAGAGTAATTGTTATATATAATTCTCTCCTTTTGGGATGTAGCTTTGTTATTTTAATATTTAGTCAACTTTTGCTTTTACTTACACTAGATTGCCCAAAGGATTTTGACTATTTAATTTAGACAGGGTTCATACTCATTAGGGAAAACCTGGAAAACAGGGAATACTCAGGGAATTTGTTAAAAAAAGTCAGGGAAAACTGGTTATAAAACCTGGTAAAACAAATATTTTCTTTCTCTCAAGTTATATTTTTCTTGTTTAGCTTCATATCAAAATTCAATTGATTAAGTATTGGGAAAATATGCATGTAAACAATGATTTCTACCTGAATTTCTATCATGGTCGACAGTAATATACTATACAGTTGAAGTAGCTGTGTATTTTGTCCTGTCTAGAGGAACGTTTCTTGTAATATGTTGCTAATATTATCTTGAAAATTGTCTGGAAATTCAGGGAATTCCCCCCCCCCCCCCTATATATGAGTATGAACCCTGTTAGATTAAAAGTGTATTTATAAATAGTTGTATTTACCACCCTACCCTCCTTTCTTTCTGATATATATTTGTCCAAAAGCAGCCATTTTGACTGCTTGAGCAATCTAGTGTCAATATAAGTTTATCAACTATTGTAGTTATGTGCAGTTTCTCCTTAAAATATTGACATTGTAGATAATCTATTACTGAATTTGTTTTAGAAATCTATTTTTTCCCCCGACTGAAAATTTGATTTGTAGTGATAAAATAGTTTTAATCAGAAATTATATTCAATTAAATTATACAAATTATATTAAACTCCAAATGAACTTTCTAAATGAAGGTTCTAATCATTTTAAGCTTATCTCTCTAGAATCTGTTTCCCTGATATATATAGGAAAATTAATCAAAATTTGCTAACCATTCATATTTTTAGACACTGATAACAATCAACTCCACAGAATTTCTTCAAAAGGTTATGCAGATTATGGAATTTGTGGATTAGAGGTCTTTGTTTATATTTTTCTTTTGCAAATACAAAGTCGGGGATTATTATTAATTCATAAATAGGCATTAAAACGAAAAACTATTTCTGATAAATTTTAGAATAAAATATTCCTTCAATATTAATAAAACTAATCAATCATAATCATATATTAAGATAAATAATTTGAGCATACTCAAATAATATATAACAATAAAATGCAAACATAAATATTTATTTAAAAAATACAAAAGAAAATATTTCTTAAGAGCAGAAATGAATATTCATCATTGATCCGTTTTTTAATTTTATTAAACATTGAAGTTTTACATACATTCCTAATATTCTTTGATTTGACCTGGTGTTAGTCCATATGAATTGAGGAATAATAGATATGAGAAACTCACTGTTTTTTCCAATTGTGTTTGAAAGCAAAAAGTTTGATTTAAAAAAAAAGTTAAAATATGAGAAATGTTGGCGATGTTTTCAAATTCTCAGTATAAATTTCTTTCTTTATATTAAGAAATAAATTGTGGACTAGAGGGATTTGCAGATTATAGGCCTACGAATTAAATGGAATTATATATATAAAATGTTATTATTTTTTTAATAATAATAATAATAATTAAAAAAAAAAAAAAAAAAAAAAAAACTGCTACAGAAGCTTTTTATTTGTGTCAAACCTCTGATATATTAAAAAAAAAAAAAAAGTAATGATTATATATTCATATGCTGCTAGGGGTGTAAAGCTAAGACATTAAAATAAATGGAATTTGTTTAAGAACCTGCAAAACTGAATTTTTTTTTTTTTTTAATGGATAAAAATTTCACAATGGTTGTGTAAATAATCCATAATTGTTTTTCTTACTACCAATCAGTAGGAAGCATGACAAGGAAATTCAATTTCGCTTATACATCATACTGATCACATGGATTAAGTATAATGACAATGCAGAAGCTTTTCATAAATTCTACTGATATTCCCCCTGTGCAGATGTCTGAACAAATGGCTTTACTGCAGATCAGTTGCAAATATTTATAAATTTGAGGGGGGGGGGGGGTCTAAAATGGGCTTTTTTTAAAAAAAAAATCCTGTTTTTATGATTGAAACAATTTATCAAAATATTTCTAAAATAGTTGACTGCATGATGAATTCTCTATCAATGAGTTTATTTTTGCTATTATATGCATATATTATAGCACATGTAGATATGTGTTTTTTATGAGCATGTCCAGGGTGCCACTAGTTAGGGGATAGTTGGAAAAGTCAGAGAATTTAAGGGAGTCTGGAAAAATCATGAAATAGTTATGGAATTTCATGTAAAGTCAAGGAATTTTGACAAATTTTGTGGAAGTAAGCCATATTTGTAAGTTTATTATTGTTGAATTGCTTGCTAATTTTGTGAAATTTTTTGCATAAGTCAGGTTATAATGGGGAAAAGTCAGGGAATTTGGAAAAATGTTAGCCACCTTGATGTTAATGTGAGAGTGAATTTGTAAAATGTGTATATGTTCTCCAGAACATTCAAAAATATTCTACTGTGGATTGATATTTAACTTTTTTTTTTTTTTTCATTTTTTTACAGGTTTGGGATGAATCATGGAAATACACGCCAGATAATGAACCATGCATGCATATTTGGTTTGAGGGAACTGAAAATCCAAATAAGAAAGTAGCTGAATATTATATTGATAAATATTTGAATTCTGGTTGTAGTTTATTACCAAAATGGCTGTGGTTTTTTATTGTTACATTAACAGTTTTATGGGGTTAATATTTTTATCGAGTTTATTTTAATCAGTGTTGATGTTTTATAACTTATTGTTTTAATCTGTATTATATTTTTATTAAATAAACATTTTTAGACTAAATTTTTTTTATTTCCTTTTTTTACTGATGCAAAATTTAAAAATATCAAAAACACAGCAAAATATAGTTCTTAACAATTGATGGCATTGTTAGAGCTAACCTTTTCTTTTTATAGAGTAAAAATGGTGAAAGGAAATATAACAATACTAGCCTTTCCTGCACAAAACATTTGCGTGATAGTATCTACATACAAATTAGAAAAATTTGTTGACTTTTATAAAAATCTCGTAAAGAAAATCGTTGGATTTTATTTTTAGTAAAAAATCTTTTATATTTGCATTATAATTTAAATTTGAAAAATATTTTTTACTGCTGTAAGTTAAAAATTCATAGAAATCATTAAAAATTAAATACGTCATAAAATTTGACATAATGCAATTACCATATTATCATACATAACAGAAATTCCTTACCTTATAATTGTATCTACAAAATAAATAATTTAAAAGAAATAACATTCATTCTATTTATAATGAATATAAAATCTAAAAAAAAATGTTTTGGTAAATTATTGTAGCCGAAATATGTAGAATAATCAAATCATAAATTCGGCTGCTAATCTGGATTGACCAATCAAATAGCACCTTCTGTCACTATCGTATTGTTTCGACAAAATTTAATTGCAACTGGTCCACATTAGAGAAATATTATATAGACTACTCTGCCATGTTAATATACTATGACATTATATATATAACAATATATTATAACATTATGAACATTTCTTATTTGAAAACACGAAAAGAAAATCTTATTTACGGTCAGGGCTTAATTTGCATGGGAACTTAGTATCTATACTTCTTTTATTTTAGCAAATTTTTACAGGTTAGACCGAACACATGCAAACATATTAATATTGACTCATGGAACTCACCAGTGCATCGGTTCTGAAAATTCAAAATCCCTGAATTATTATTTCTCCCCTACAGTCGTTGTTATTCTGTTATTGTAAAATATATAGACTCCATAATCTAACTTCACAAATATTTTTTATTCTTTTATCTACCTTTTCCAACTATCAACTAGTGGTTTTTCTCTCTCATTGTTTGTTTACACAGGGACCAGTAATTGTTAGAATTAACTGAAAATGAAAAGTTTTTATTTTTTACTGAGCAGTAAAATGCAAGCACAATTTCAAGTTACATGTATTAAAATAAAATAATCTGGTGTGTCACTCACACAATTTTCTCTTACTCTGCATTTCAATATTATAAAGACAGATTCTAGATTAAGACGTAAAATCATTAAGGTAAGATAATACAGTTGAATCTAGTTTTAAAATGATATAAAATAGTTTTTTATGGATAGTTTTATTTGTAATAATTCTATGTGAGGGAGGGCGTATTACTGCCCCCTCCCCTCAACCCCCTGTTCAATTATAGTGAATCCATTTATTTCTAAAAATTTAATGCTGTTATTAATTTGCCTTGTAATGTACCAATCTTGATCAACTTTTCAAGAGGCAGGCAGGCATTCTTCTGCAGATCTGCGGTTTTCCACTTTTTTGTGATTTTCCAGTTTTTTTTGTTTTCTTTTTTGTGTGTTTTCTCTTATCTTTGCCCCTTTTGTTATTTCCTGGTTTTTTTTTTCTCCCTTTTTTGCAGAAGAACCAGAGAACCTTTTAATACTATTTTTCTTCGATAGATGGTGTAACCAAACATTCGTACTGCGAAATAACTCTTATTTTTTGCAAATTAAAATAAATATCTTAAAAAAAAAAAAAAAAAAAAACCTAGCCAATTTGTTATGGAAAAAATGATTAAAATAAAGAACTAAGTTACAATGTTTTTTTTTTTATTATTATTATGAATATATTCATTTTAATTTATAGATGAATTATTTAAAAAGTAACTCCTCATCACCATAATAATTTATCTATTTCACTTTTCAATGGTATGAATAATTACTTATTTTCCTCCTGTTTTTCTTTCTTTTTAAATTAAACTTTCAAGAAGCAGTGAAACCAGAAAAAAAATCAGGCTGTTCCTTATGTATTGCACCCAAACTTTAGAACTTTATATTTTAGCTTTAGTAGAATTGTACATAACAATTTTTACCCTGCTATTTAGAAGCATATTTTACATTATATAAGTTTCTCAAACAAAACTTGTATCCTAAATGGAAGGAAATGATTAAATTTAAAATTTAGAATTTTTTACACTTTAATAGAATAGATTTTTACAATGCTTTTTGTTATTACTTCCATTACCCTCTACTACTGTATGTAATGCATGTATTGTATTCGGTCCAAAAATTCCATATCGAGTTTTCACCTGATTTATTCGTTTTAAGGCCTCCTGAATCCAAAAAATTAGTTTCTGGCAATTGGTCAGTGTGTATGTGTGGAATCTTCTAGCTATCATATCTCCGAAACTAATATAGATAGAGCTACGAAGCTTCGGAATTGATACAGGTCTGGTGTACATATAAATTTTCCAAATTTTTTAGTGAAAATTGGAAAACCGGAAGTGGGATCGTAAGTCTGCATCTCAAAAAGGGTTCTAACGATTTCCTTCAAAGTTGCTACATAAACACTCAATTACATGTTCTTTCGAATGATATAGTTGGTTAGTTCAGAGAAGTTGAGTCATCCTGTATATATTGCTCAATTTCAGATCTCGCAAGTGCATTCCTTTAAAAACGGCTGTACAGTTTTTTCTAACTCACCATTAACCAGCTTTTAGATATACTTTTGTATGTAATTGTTGTTTTCCTGTCAATAATGAGTATGCCAAGTTTTGATAAAAGTTGGTATCTCAAAAATGGCTCTAATGATTTTCTTCAAAATTGTTACATAAATCCATTTAAGATACCCTTTTTCATGTATTATGTAGTTATTAAAGCAGGCCTCGCAGCACTCCTATATTTCCTATATATTTACAGACCTAGGAGTGGCTAGCTATTCTAGCTATTAGTCTCTTTTTTTCACATTTGTCTCTTTTGTTCAATTAGTCTCTTTTCTAGCTTTTTTTTTTTTTTTAATGCTTTTTCCAATTATATTTTTTCTTTACCCATTTTTCTTCAGAGATTCACTTTCAGATCAATGTGATATATTTTAACTCTTAAAGAGTGATGTCATAAGTATTACATAGAATGTAAAATACAGAAAGAAAATGAAAATTAGATTCAGGAAAAAAGGTTGCACATTGGGAGCACTTCATACATATTTTTTAATCTCAAAATTGCTATTCTTTTACTTGTGTCCCTTTTCTTGTCATGGTGCAGTATGTTTATTCCTTCACTGCATACAAAGGGTGTAAGTTCGTTTTCTTCATTCAGAATATAGGTAAATCAATTTAACAGCTTAAAAAGAAATGCTAAGCTTAAAACATATTTTATGTTACTAAATTACTATAATACTATTTTTTTTTTTTTTAATACAAATTTTGCTTATTTTACGAGTTGTTGTTACTTATTAAAATAACAAACTTGGACAAACATTTTTAGGTCACAAATTTCATTTTATCGCATGTTGGTATAGGAAATTTTGTTATTGGGCATATAATGTAGTACATGTAATGTAACTGTTATTCTGTCCCAAGTTTCCAGTTTCATATTTTTGGCTTGTAAGGTTTTGGGTGAATTCCCCACCTCTTTATATCTATGTACCAGTACCTTATGCATTTTTTAAAATTATTTTACATTTAAGTAACATGTTATTGTTATTTCAGTTTTCAGGAATTAGAATTTAGCAGCATCTGTGATGCATTTTAATTTAGAACTTCCATAGAACAATTCTGTAAAAATTTGTATTCTATAAGATTTAGCAAATACTTGTAATTCTGGTATATTGCTATAAATTTTGTTACAAAGATAATTTGTCTTACATATGATGCAAACTGTCATTTAGTTTTGTACACATTTTTTCCCCCCTATTTAAAAAAAAAAAAAAAAAAAAAAAAAAAAAAAAAAGTGGCAGACTTACAACTGTCAAAGCTAAGGACTAAATTCTCACTGGTGGCCCCATTTGCCCTTCCTTATTTTTAGTTAGGATTTGCATAAATATAAATGAGTTTTCTTTTGGTTCTGGAGTTGTCGCTCAGTGATCACATTTTGCACTTTAAAGCTCCTTAGACAAGAGCCTATGACTTAAAATGGAATTGCAGGGAAGAAAATAATGGCACGGCAACGTCACCAGATATATATTATACCTTAAAGATTAAGTTTCTTTGGAGACACTCCCTCATGATCAGAGGCCCAGCGTGGCCACTCCCTCCACCTTTCCCTTGGTATGCCATTGCAGTATATACATTAATTTTACATCTTTGTTCATAATATTCGTTTATAAGGAAAAAACTTGTCTCTTTTTAAAACATTTTAGTCTCTTTTCAGTCTCTTTTTTAAACATTTTAGTCTCTTTTCTCTCGTTTTCAAGAGTGTTTTACCACTCCTAGGCCTGTATTTATGAAACCTCCTATTTTTTTTAATTGTCGCTCAATATTTCCTATGTTTTAGTTTTGACTACTTCTGAACGTCTGATTGAATGCACAGTTTATGAATTTTAACTCTAAATCTGACCAAGAGCAGGGCCAGCACAAGGGTACATGGTGCTCCTAGGGAAAGAAAAATTTTGGTGCCTTTTATTAATATATTAATTTTATTAATGCTTCATCTGTTGACATAAAAAAAAAAAAAAGAGCATTGTTAAAATGTACTTACATGCACATAAACATTGCCAAACAAGACATAAATAAATATTTAAAATTTTTTGAGAGAAAAAGAGAAATAAAAATCATGCTTCATGTATAGATTATGAAACAGTTTCCAGTGCGGAAAATTTTTTATGTAATCTTTATACTTTGGCACGATCAAAGAAAAGTTGTAAACAAACATATTGATTAGTGCTTATGTCATCTTCAGATTTTTGTACTATTAAAGAAATTTAGTCCTGCTTATAAATTTTTAGCATTACAAATAAGGATTTCAATTATTTATCATCATGAGGTACTATTGCATTAAAATTATTTTGGACAATCGTATATCAGAATAACAGTTAATACATACACCATATAAAATACTAAGTGTATATGTAACCGAAAATTGAATGTCACTGAAAATACATTTCAAGAAATATTTACTGTTGTAATATTATAAAATACTATGATGTAAAATAAACCATAAAGAATCTGTTTAGTATAAATTCAAATTATTTTGTGTGTCCCTGCTTAAGAATTATACACAAAAGTTTACCAGAGTTATTTCTAATGAATACTAATTGTGTAAAACAAAGAAAAAATTATGAAACATATCGATATTAATAAAATGAGATAAGTGTACTTCTCTCTATGTGCATATGTCTGTACCACAATGAGTTTATTATACATCGCACATCATAGATCTACAAAAATTGAAGTCTTATATTTTAGAGAGATCGTGGTAATGTCATTTCCGTTGAACTTATAAAGTCTTTGAGGCTTAGCATTAGGACTGCTGCAGTTGAGCTCTTTTTAATTGCTTGTTTCTTTGATATTACACAAATTTGTGTACAGCTTTATCGATACTAATAACCCGTTAGTAGTCGCTAGTTGGTCAATTTGCCGCCCATCCTACAGTGTTCCCAGATTTTTTTATTCAATAGCCACCAAAAATTTTTAGAAGTGGCATTTGATATACATAAAATGCAAATAAAATCGAAGAAACGTCGATCACATCACTTCTTAAAATTATTGGTGACAGTTAAATAAAAAGTGCACAATCTGTAATAGGTGGCGCTGTGTATGGCGACTACTAATGGGATAAATCAACGAAAATATCTTTCAAAAACAATGTTTGCAAAATTTCATTTGACAGTTTTAGCTGATACATATGTTTCTTTGGTGTTCTGAAATTGAAAATGAAACTAATTTTTATCTGTCACATATAGATTTTCGGTCAATGCACTACCTACATAATTTTTTCCTTTTCAATAGTTTCCGGTATGTTTCCATGATTAATTATAATTAACATACTATAAAAGTTGCTATATAACAATATTGGTAGAAAAATCGCTGATGAAATTATGTCAGTAGACACCCTGTATTGACAAAAATCTATACGTGATAGAGAAAAATTGCAACAGTTTTGGTTTCAGCTTACCAAAAAACATTACAATCAGCCAAAATTATCAAATATTATTCAGATATTAATTAAAACATTAACTACAAATTAATTTATCACCTTGTAGTGTTTGCTTTTCTTAATAGCAAAGGAGATAAATGCCGCTCCAAAGCACTAAAACGAAAAGTAGAAAAGAAGTCGCATTTTTAAGTCTTCTTCCCAAGAAAAAAGATTTTGGAATCAGGAAGACTGTTCTTTTCCACTCAACAATGCTGTATTTTTCAAAAAATATTGAGTTTTAACATTGTTAGTTTTTTTCCCCAAGGTCCAAAATTTAGGTGTTTCTTACACATAATTTTTTGAACTACCCTTCAACCATGGCTAATTCTAGGATTGATTTGCACAAGGCTTCGTCGGAAAAGCCTCAGCTTTTTATAACAACGTTACACATTTCTTTGAAAAATCTGGACTTTGGTACTGTACAGGGCTGTCACAGAGGGAAATTTGGATACCACAAGGGTTTGAAAAATCTGAATTTTTTTACATGCCCTGTCGGGTATGTTAGTCTGAAGAATACATGCCCGAATTGAATACTTACGTGTCCATTATTTAAATGCATATTAATAAAAACATTTACATATCTAGTGAAAAGAATTTAACAACATTATACCTATATTGACATAGTTTATTTCAATTTAAATAAGTCTTAAACAAGATGCTTTATTTTTTTTAAAGTTATTTTTGATTAAATATTTGCATTCCCAGCCGGACATGTAAGGGGCTAAAAGTACCGAGCCCTGGATACCACTGTTTTAAAATAGAAATATTTTAAAAATAACTATCAACAAATATTCAAATATAAAATAATTATATTAAAGTTTAAAAATTTTCCCTTTGTGAGAACCCTGATACTGTATACATAATTTTAATATTTCATACATAATTTTTGTGTGCATATGCATATCTCCCTCCTAAATTAATTCCTATAAATTTCCTATATTTTGAAAAGCCAATTCCTATGTTTCCTATAATATTTTTTTAAGAATGTCACTTCTAGGCCTGTTAAAGGAAAATTAACGGTCATTCTGATTAGGTGGTTCAGTTTTAGATCTCAGATATTCGTGTTTAAAAAAATAATTTCTTTTCATATATTTAACTCACTAAGTAAACTGTTTGTCTTTACACATGTATCAAGTTTCTCTTACTGGAAATTTCCAAAAAGTGCATATAATAGCTCCAAAAAATGCATATAATGTGTGTAATATTGGGCAATGGAAGTCGTGTGGTTGTTTCACACCAGATTTTTTTTTTTTTTTTTTTCATTTTCAATTAGTTTAAAAATTGATTTGGTACTAAAAATTAAACGTTCAAGTAACTACTATTTTGTAAATTTTTTCCCTGCACATATTATTTTTAATTTGAAATAAATTTTATTAACATATTTGTATAGATTTTTCTCGTGCACGTTATTTTTCATTTGAAATTAATTTTATGAACACACGTTTCCAGTTTTTTTAATTTACTGCACTCTCATGCCTGAAGAAGCCATGGTATATCAACTTCAAAATACCAAATTTGTATTTCCTTAGTTATGTTAGTTGATAACTGATATACATACAGATCTGATCAGCCATTAAAAATTTGACTTTTGTATTCAGGGAACCTCAAAACGTAATATTATACAAATAACCAGGGTGAGAAATCTAACTTGAAAAAACACATTGTTTACAGTATGGGTGTGAGAAATTAATTTTCTTTCCTGAACAGTGTTTGTCGACATAATAAAATGTAACAAAGCACTTGTTATGCTCAAAAAACCATAACTCCTTTTATTTTCCCAAAGTAAAAAATTTTTAATTTTCAAAGATCAAATCTGACTTTTAATTTTGGAAAATCTACAAAACCTATTGTTTAAAATAAAGGTATTCAGGAAATATCTCCAATAATCCAAGTGCTGCAAAAAATAAAATTTTTAATAAACAATACTAAGTTTCAAAACTAAGGCACCCCATAAAAATTAACGTTTTGAAGTGAAAAAAAGTGAATGTTTTGATTAAAATATCAAAACGTCTTTTTGAAACAGCCAAGAAATCTATTGCACAAAGAAGAAAAGTGATAAACGTATAATTATGGCAAATTTGGCAAAAAATTAAAATTGGCATCGTTCCAAAACTTTAAGGCACTCTTTTAAAACCAAAGGTAAAAAATTTTGTCTTCAAAATTGTAATTGATGGAGTGTTTGTTTTTTGGTAAAATATTTGTAAATTGGTTTCTTTGTACTTAATTGTAAGATTAATTATGGGAAAAAGACAATTGACTTAAGAAGAAAAAATGAGTTATGGAATTACATGGCATGAAATGGTCACAAAAAAGAATTTCTTTGGAAATTAGAAGATGTATTCAGAACTTTCTCAAACTTCCGAGAAAATTATGGCAAAAAAAATTCTGGTGGGCGACCTCGAATTCAAAAGCCTCGTCATCTGCGAACAATATTTCTATGCGCCATCAAGAAAAAAATGTCATGTTCTGAAATTGCAAGACGTGACGATATTTCTGGATCCAAAACTACGGTTTATAGAGAGCTTCACAATAGAAAAATCGTAAAATATGTCAAAATGGCAAAAAAACCAAAGCTAGAAAAGCATCATCGAGACGCCCGCTTAAAATTTACAAAAGACCACCAAACTCGGGATAAGGAATTGTATGAAGTTTGGTGGTCAGATGAAAAAAAAAAAAAAAAAAAATTCAATTTAGATGGACCAGATGGGCACAAAAGGTATTGGCACCATCTACAACAACAACAGGAAATCAAATGGAGCCGGCAGATGGGTGTAGGAAGCGTTATGATTTGGACCGATTTTTCATCGTATGGAAAATCAGATATCGCTTTTGTTAAAGGAAAGCAAAAAGCAGTAAATTATGTCCAAACGTTAGAAAATTACCTCCTTATGACGACTGATAACTTTTCAGGCAGGACAATATTTTTTCAACACGATAACGCAACCATTCACAAGACGAATGTAACAACGCAATTCTTGAACTCTGAAAATATCTGTACACTGGCCTGGCCAGCATGGTCTCCGGACCTTAACCCTATAGAAAATCTTTGGGTCAACATTGCAAGGAAAATGTATGGATGGGGAAAGCAATATAATTGTGTTAATGACCTCAAAAGTGCCATTCTCACAGCTTGGATGCAAATCCTCTTAACCATTACACATAAACTTGTTGCAAGCATGAAGGACCGTATATATGAAGTAATATTGAAAAATGGAGGTCACACCTACTGTTAAAGCACAAATCGTGTGCAATTCTTTTATTTTATTATTGGTTTACTATGATTTTATAATGTGCCTTAAAGATATGAAACGGTACCAAATATGTTTTTTGTTCATACAATATTTTTCAAAAGTTTCTAAAATGTACAGATCATACATTTTATATCTTTCTTAAATTAATATGCTATCTTTCTGCATTTAGTTTTGTAGTTTATCAATAAATTGCCCTTTTACAATGTTTTTTATGGTGTGCCTTAAAGTTTTGAAACACAGTGTATTTCTTCAGCTAAATAATTCATTTGAATAGAATTAAAATGAATTTATTTCATAATTCTAACCTTTAAAATAAAGTATTTAAAAATTAAATTTCAAAAGTTATCATTAAAAAATTGGATCGCAAATTAGGTTATTTTTCCAACAGTCATTTTTGTATTTTTCATAATAAATATTTTAACAATTTACTATTCATTGAATTTTATTTTCAGTTAAAAGCCTCTTCAAATTCATAAAATTTCATATATTCCTCAGCTTAAAAGATGAAATATTTTGGCTTTTACTTCAAAAAATCTAACTCTGAAAAGTTGCTTTTTTAATTCTGTAAAATTCCAAATTTGCTGACAACCGTTTTCTCTGAGATCTTGTTTGACTTTCCTTCCAGAAGGGGAAAGCGCTTCCTTCCTGAAATTTGAGACACGATTGGTTTTGCCATTGGTAACGAGGCTAGCGTCTCTTTCCTGCTTGCAGATTGGCCCGTGAGAAAGAATTGTCCTAGCCCGGCAAATGAGAAATCATTTTGACTGAAAATAGTAATAGTATAAGTGTGTGAATGTGTGACTGGGATTTTCCTGTGCCAGTTGCCGGTGGGTAGTAAGGCTGAAGACATTGTCCTTTTAGCGACTAAATCTTAATGAATTTTGCTAGAAACTTATTTCTTTTAATAATAAAAATGATGTATGGTATATTTATCGTTATTTCCCTATGAATTTAAGTTTTCAAGTTGATATGACCTCGTTTTTAAAAGATTGTTTTAGAGAGTAATTCTGATGCCTCAGGAAGATGTGTAATTTCTTTGTGAAAGAAGCTCCTGATCTAATAGGGATTCTACAAGAATAATTGTTAATACAGGGATTTAGTACTGACTCTATGGTAAATTATGTTGGTTCAATCTTGATGTAGATTTTTTTTTTCTTTCCTTAGTGCTATGAATGATTTTATTCAAGGTGTTATGCCATGATCGGTAGTTTAAGCTCCAATTAAGTCACCGACAAACTCTGATTATAGATCAGACAATGCAACATTGCATTCAGAAGAAAAAGTGAAATTTTTTCAATGAATTGAAAAGAATAAATTCTTGATTAAACAAATACCTTCATACATCAATCGAGTTAATAATTCCATTAATATTTTAATACTTTTTTTTACCTCCAGTAATTCATTTGTTTTTTGCAACATGTTTTTTTTCACAGTTCAATTATTAGTTAAGGGAACTGAAGATTTTTGTTTAACAAAATTCAAATATTAAAAATGTATAAAAATCTTCAATTATCTTCTTTTTTTTCTTAAAAATTTTTGCTTCACCTAATTTAAAGAAAAAGCATTGTTTTGAAATAGTTTGCTGGTAAAGGATGTAAAGATTGTTTCACAGTTGATTAAGAGAATAAACGTTTTGTTTGTTTATCCATAATTTCACAAGATTCATGTATTCTCAATACAATCTAATTGTTTTATATACAGGGTGCTCTTTAATTTATGGGCCAAACTTTTAGGGCAGGTAAAACTCATATAAAGAAGCATTTTTTGTATAGCAATATGTTGTTGGAAATGAAAAATCTTTGGTGAGCTCGAAGCCCACCATATTTTCCCTTTGTTTTGCGATTAGTGTTAGTACTTTGTTTCACACTTGGATTGTATTTTCTTTCTTTCTTTTTAATTCTAAGTACAATTTCTTGTTTTTCTGCCTACACTTTACAATTTGACCGCATATTGCTATACAGTGTCTGTTACCTACCCTAAAAGCTTGGCCTATAAATTCAGCGACACCCTGTATATTTTTAGCGAGTATAATTCTGTTAAACAAATTGCAGCCTAAAAAAATATTTGATTATGGTGTAATATAATTTAATTAATGGATAGATTATATTTAACTTATTGGAGTCTTTTGGACTTAATATGGTGAAGTCATTGGTTTTAAATGTTTCAGCTAGTGTTAAATTTCTTAAACTATCATTAGAATAAACAAGCAAAGTCTAATAAATTTGAAAATACTCAGTTTAGCAGATTGCAGTCAACTAGTTATATAAGTAATTGTGTATTTAATTTTTAATAAAAAATGTCAATGAAATACAGGATATTCAAAAAGATTGAAATGTGGTTTATTCTTTTCTATTAGAGACAAGTGAGCAATGTATGGCAAAATTGTTCAAAATAAAGTAGGAAATAAGACTTCATTCATATTGCATATGAATGAAGGGATTCATACTCAAATATGGGAAAAAAATTTCCTGAGTTTTCCCTGAGCTCCCAGACAAGTTTCAAGAAAATATTAGCAACATATTACAATAAACGCTCTTCTAGACAGGACAAAATACAGCTACTTCCACTGTATGATGTCATATTACTGCCGATCATGATAGAAATTCAGGTAGAAACCATTATTTACATGCGTATTTTCACAACACTTAATCATTTAAATTTTGATACGAAGCTAAACAAGAAAAATATAACTAGAGAGAAAAAAAACATTTGTTTTTCCAGGTTTTATAACTGATTTTCCCTGACTTTTAATGAAAATTTTTATTTTCCCTGACTTTTTTTAACAAATTCCAAATTCCCTGAGGAGTATGAACCCTGCTCAGACAAATTTGGTCAGTTAAAAAGTTTTTATTTTCCATCCAACAAGACCACTAGAAAAAAACATCCATAAAGCCAACTGAGTTATGATATAGAGAAAGAGCTAACTTATGCCATTTACCTGTATCACTCAAAAGGTTGTTTCTACAAGGGTGGAAAATCTGCACCAATTGTGCCAAACTGCTACAATTTCAAAGACTTTCTACAATCTGCTACAAAAATGACAAAATTTAAGTTTTACGGCGATCTGTGCCAAAAATGAAATTTCATTATAAAAAAAATAATAAATTCATTGAGGAAAAAAAAAATTATAAATATGCCGAGAATGGCAAATTTCTTCAGCTAACAACAAATGAAATCAGAAATTTGTTAGCTACTCATTGGTTAGACAAATTTCCTAAGATGTTATAGTATGCGGCAATTTTTTTTTTTTTTTTCTTGCTTGTACATCTATTTTTGTTTTGGCATGTGGTGGTGATTAAAGTATCAGAGTCATTTCCTGCTAAAAGAATCTTTTAAGAATAATAAAATTACCCTATGATTTTTAGTGATATCAAAAGGTATGTATTATATTTATTTATAAAAAAAAAAGTATATAGTAAGAAATTGGAAAAATACCAAATCATTACATGAAATTCTAGACTAAACAAACATCCCCCATAGAATAACTTGAAGTTTAGCTGTTAGATAAGAAAATCTGGCAAAGTAAATCTTTTAGAACTTAGCTTAAACATATCTTTGATTTTATTCAGTGATTAAAAGATAGTTTTTCAAAACAATTTTAATACAGTAAAGGTCTGTAATATTAATTAAATCATCAATATACATTTTATCCTATTAAAAAAATTTTGAATTTTTCTTCTTCTTCTCTAATCTTATCTTAATCGAGTCAGAGCTTTCAGATTCCCTGTTTAAGTATCATTATGTTACAAAATATATCCTACAAATGTTAAATTAAATAAACAATATTCAGTTTCCTTCGCCCAGTTCATTAAATGAACTATTGTGCTCTCTGACCTAGAAACCTGCGACTCATCAGGAGCGCCCGCTCTTTTGTGAAAGCAAAGTCAAATATTTCCACTGAAACATGAACAATTTAAATTTTAATTTCTACAGATTCCCTCTTTCTTTCTTCCCATGTTATACAATGGGATTTTCATTTTAAAAGAATATCTCATTCAAAAATGAAGTTTTTTGAATTATTACTCTTTGAATATGTTGCCTTTTAGCTTAGTGAGCAATTTTTTGGAAAAATTAAATATTTTGTTTAGAGATCCAAACTTAGTCCTAAATTTACTTAATGAAATAAAATATTTAATTTTTTCAAAAAATTGCTCACTAAGCTAAAAGGCAACATATTCAAAGAGAAATAATATTAATTTAAATATTCAAAAAACAGAATTCGAAAAACTTCATTTTTGAATGAGGTATCCTTATAAACAAAGCACATAGGATAACACAGAAAGAAAGAGGGGAATCTGACTGATGTACAGCCTTATATATGAAAGAAATCACAGTATAGCATTGCCATCTATTGAGCGATTTGCACCAAAAGTTGATAAGCACTAATTTATGTTGTCCAGGTGCAACTACTTATAAAATTATGTGCAGTAGTTCTTGAAATAGTTGTCATAGGTTTTTTTTTTTACTCACATTTTCTAAAAATGGGCAAATCATGCTCTGGATCTTTCAAAACAGGTAAATCCATCAAAAAGCAAAAATTGAATTTTTTTTTTTAATCTAATACTTTCTTCTCTTAAACATACAAAAAAGTACCATGTAATTTGCATGAATAATGTTCACAGTCAGAGCTTGCTGTAAAAAAGATGAAAATGTGCTGTCTGCGAAAAATATAGTAAAAACCATTGAAAAACTGATATGGAATGATGAATAACAACTAGTAATAATTATGAAATAGGGAAGGAGATAAATTTTGTATTTTATAATGTTTATCTAGTTTGTGGTTGCATCTACAGAAATAGGTCTATGGGTGCACTATAAAAGTGTACATTTTTACTCGACATTTTCCCAGTTTTTTACTAAAACGCCACTGGTTTTGTGCTTGCAAGGACCTTATTGGGAACAGTAATTCAGAAATAGCTGTTTCAAATGCTAACAGTATGATTAAATTATACACATCAGCATTTTGTCTAATTTGAAAAATAAATTGGATGACACATATTAAAAAGTTAAGAAAGAAAAGGAAGTTTAGTCCTTCATGGGGGGAGAAAAAGGTTTTGATTAGATAAGATGTTGTTTAACAAAGTATTTCTTTAAATGACTCTTCACATTTATGTTCTTAGATATTTTAATCTTTTTAAAATCTCAAATGCAATAAAAGTGATTTTTAATTATAGATGTTTATGAGGTATGATGATATAAGAGATCATTTTATGCATTTGTAAAAGCATTTCAAATAATTCCCAAAATATGTTTAAAAAAAAAAAAAAAGTCAACCTCATTTTGTGGCAAGTAAAGTTTTTTTCAGCGAGTGTATTCCGTATTCCAAGTTGAAATTTTGGACCCTGATTATTCATTACTGTCGTTTTACTGATAAAGAATATTTGGAAATTTTCTTAGCAAATTGACCAATAACTGGCCTTTTTAATTTATTTTCCTCAGGTTAATGAATAACTTGATAAATTGTAGATTTTTAATACCACATTTTCAAAATTACCTTGATTTATTTAGGAGAGGGGGAAGCTGCAGTGCATACACCAATTTGGCATAAAAAGTTATAATTTGAGTTTTACAAACTAAAATGAGGTGGTTACCAGAAGATTTTCTTCTATATAATTTTACACAAATTCATGCAGTTTGTATTAAATTATTATTTATGATAAATGCAGACGATTTTTATCTGGCAGAATTGTAACATTAAATGCAGAAAGAAAGTCAATTTTGAGCCATCAGCAGCTAAAATGTCATTTTTTTTCGTTAAAAGAAAAAAAATCGATAACTTTGTTTTAAATTATCGCAGGTTTATGGGTTCAGCCATTTGTTTTAAAGGTAATGCTGAGATCTTTTGATAAAGATACCCATAATGAAAAGGATCGCTCCCACATGCACAAAAACTTTTTTCCTATTTTACTAGTACTATTATAATAATTCATTCATCTTAATTTTACAATTGCACGTCAAAAATAACTCATGTACATTTATACAAAATTTTGTCCTATACTGCTATGTTCAAAATTTAGAAAAAATGAACTCAAAGTGCCACATGTTGGGTAATTGATCCCCAAATCTAATCAGAACCAGTTTATGTCAGGGTCCAACTAAATACCAAGTTTGGTTAAATTTTGTTCATTGGTTCATGAGATAGCGTCCACAAAATTTGTGATACACAGATAGATATTTCCTAAAAACAGTCAACTCATGCTCAGAATGTCTCGAAACATGTAAATCCATTGAAAACTAGAGTTCAAAAATTTTCACGAATCCAATATTTTCTTCACAATATTTTCACTTTCTATTTTTCTTCCTTACGCACACACATATTATATATAGAAGAAAGTAAAAAGGTGCGGCATGCGGGCGACGGTGCCAATTAAAAAATATTAGTTATAGTAGTTCATTACGTTGTCTGTCTGTCTTTCATACAGATAACTAGAAGTGTTTTGGAAAAACTTCACCTAATTTAATTTGCAGTGTGGAGAAATTGGCACTATGGAGAAATCAGTTTTGTAAATTATTCATTACCTAATGTATTTTAATTCCATTTAGAAAATTCACAATCGTTATTATTATTATTATTATTTAATATTTAATTTGAAAACTATAAAGAGAAAAAAAAAAAATTGCTTTTAGTTTTTTTTTTTCTAACTTTGTAGTTTTAAAATGACAAATATTTTAATGTTTGTGATTTTTTTTTTTAACCTCTTGAGACCCGAGAAATAACTAAATATTGCTTTAAAAAAATTCTAGTATTTTTTTGATTTAATATCAATATTGAAAGCAAAAATAGAGAAAAAAATAGTGTTCAAAAATTTTTATTACCTTAAATTAAGTAATTTTGTTTGCAAATAGCGTAATTGTAAACAAAATATTTGCAACAAAATGCAATTTAAAATTCTTAAAATTACCTCTAATATATTAGTTATACATCTTTTAATGTATAACAACATCTAAAACATTCAAATTTCATTTCTTTTATTAAAAAAGTATAAAGATATTTTTCTTTATTTTCCTCTTTGTCGACGAGTCGATGTTTTTTATCTTTGAGCCATTTTACGCTATGACAGAGTTGATTACTTCATGATATAGTACTGCAATCTCTTGGAAAACTATTAAAACAGTCTTTCCCCAATTGAATATCGTGGATTTAAAAGCTGGTAAATACAATCTTTTCATTTTACACATATTTTGTGAAAGTACCCAATTGGGTACCAGGGATTTCAAGAGATTGGAAAACGAAATAAAAAATACATCCTTTAACCACATTTTTTGCGACTGTGGTATCCTCTGCGCAATGCAGACTGAACGAGTCCACTGTTAAAATAGATGGTGATAATCCTTGTTGAGAGAAAATAAGCTACAAGGAAACACCGAATGACTGGATGTTTACCAAATTCCAATCTGTTGGTCAATCTGCCACCACTCCAGGCCTTTGGACTCGTCTTCACTACTAGTCATAGGAAACGTGGTTACACTATACACAATAAGTAATTTTTATAAAACAAATTTCCCCCACAGAACATCAAGTGTCAAAACTCATTGCCTAACCTAACTGCTGGTCAAATTTGGTGAAATATCCCCTTAAGAGGACTCTCTACTTATTGCGCCCATAAGCCAAAGCCAATGTTACTCTATGGAGAATTTTGCCCCCTCATAACTCATTAACTGATCCATATTTTTAAATTCCGTTTTCTCATTCAGAATATTCACAATTGCTAAAAATTTTATCGCTTTTTAAAATTTTATTGTTTAAATTTTTAATATTTTGTTTTGAGGTTGTAAAATGCGAATTTTTACAAAATGAAATTTTGTATTTTTGAAATAAAAATAAAATCTTAAAAATTAAAAAAATTGATTTTTAGAAAGTGATAAAAATTTTAGCAATTGGGAATTTTCTCATTGTGAAAATGGAATTAAAAAATATGTATTAGTTAATGAGTTATGAGGGGGCAAAATTCTCCATAGAATAACATTGGTTTCGGCTTTCGGATACAATAAGTAGAAAGTCCCCTAAAGCAACAAGACAGTAAATTTTTAGTATTTAATACTATTTACTTTAAAGAAATGTTTTTAATCTCTTTATTTTTCTTTCTTTCTTTTTGACAGCATGTTTCATTTTACACCAGAATTTTTATTCTTCTCTTTTCTCCTCCCCTCTCTCTCATTCCAGCTGAAATTCCACTTTTTCTTAATAAAATATTTTATAGATTAAATAATTTGTGAAAGCAAATCTATGTTTGAAAATCTGTTCATAATATGGCTTATCCATCACTTTAATATAATGATGGAACATTCCCATGTTTTAAGTTTCATTCAAATGAAAGGCTAGCCCTTTTTTAGATAGGATTAAATTTTAAAAACAAAATATGCCACAGGGACTTAACTGATTTTCTGAAAAAAAAAAAAAAAATCTGACCAGTGACAACCTGTGTGTGTGTTATAATAACTTGTAAAATCCATACAGAAGATAAAAATGGGGTTTGAAAAAAAAAGTTTGTCAGGACAGCGTACTTCTAACCATATAAACTATCAGAAAATTTTCAAAATGCGAGAGATGTATGCACCGGAGAGGCAATTTTGTATGCTTTGAACCTTTTTTTATTTTTTTTTTCTTGGGGGAAATATTATTCAGATTCTGTAACTTT
Organism: Salticus scenicus; assembly: GCA_963930645.1. Classification (NCBI taxonomy): domain Eukaryota; kingdom Metazoa; phylum Arthropoda; class Arachnida; order Araneae; family Salticidae; genus Salticus; species Salticus scenicus. The sequence goes on from OZ005652.1 coordinate 190,532,032, forward strand.
TTGAAGACCTAGTAATCTGATTTTGTTCATTTATGGGAACTTTGATGACTGGTAGATATCTCGTATACTGAATCTTTCATTTGGCACAATTTGAAGAGAACGAAGTAACACATATCGTATAAATTCACACACTAGGTTAATTAATTATAGTTTGACCATGTACTGCGTGAAAAGGTAAATATTTGATTTAGAGGCAGAAATGTGCGAGCCCACTAAGTAATAGGAGTTCTATCAGACTTCCAGTTGCACCAACATTTAGAGCTCAGTTTAAAAAAAAAAAAAACAATCAGGAGGATATTTTAAGATAAAGGCTGCTGTAATACAATTAATGCTTACGGATAAATGTAATATAATCACACTTATAATTTTTTTAAAAAGGTATTCATATTGAAAATAATTATTAGAAGAATAAAATTTCATAATTGCAAAGTAATACTTTTATTGTCTGCAAACTAAATCAAAATAAAGATTCATATCTACATTAGTTTGTAAATGATAGAAATAAAATTAAAACATAAATTACTTTTTATTTATTTCTTCTGAAAAAAAAAAAAAAAAATCATTTAAATAAAGTGATACACTAGCAGGCAAACCTTGCTAGTTATTTGATTCAAATAAGTTTAATATTGAAGTAAATCTAAATATATATGTTTAAAATGAGAGTCATGTGCATAAAATTTGCTATAATAAAGCATAATAAGGTCAGAATACACACAAATCCTCTATTTTCGCACTTTTCATCCTTACTAGCCAAACTCATGTCCATGGATTCCCTTATTGGTCATTTGCCAAAATTCCACATTATCCATGATAAATCTAAGTTTTGTGTGTAAATGTCAAATGATGATTATTTTCAAAGTTGCACAAAAGAAACTAGTATGTTGTGGCCACCACAAGACTTTCTTCTATATTTTCCTATACATATTCAATCAGTAACAATATATAAAAAAAAAAAAAAAAAAAAAAAAAAAAAACGATTTTTTTTTTTCTAAGTTTTTTTTTGTTAAAAGTAAAAAAAAATCGATAACTTTGTTTTAAATTATCACAGATTTATGGTTCAACCATTCGTTTTAAAGGTATTGACGAGATCTTTCGAATGATACCCATCTTCAAAATTTAACCCCCCCCGGGGGGTACTTCCCCCCCAGGGGGGGAACCGATGCCCCCCCATGCACAAATTTTTTTTCTTAGTTAACTACTACTATTATCAATAATTCATATTAATTTTACAATCACAAGTTTAAAATAACTCTCATTATGCCCATTTATACGGAATTTTGTCCTATAAAATGCGATCACAGCGCCACCTGTTGAGCTATTGATCCCCAAATCTAATGGGCACCAGTTCATGTCAGGGTGCAACTAAATACCAAGTTTGGTTAAATTTCATTCATTGGTTCGTGAGATACAGCGTCCACAAAAAAATGATACAGACACACAGACAGACACACAGACAGACATTTTCTAAAAACTATCAATTCGTGTTCAGGACATCCCAAAACGTGTAGATCCGTCAAAAAACGGAGGTCGAAAAATTTCGCGAATCCAATACTTTCTCTATATTACATATAGAAGAAAGTAAAAAAGAAAAATACTATGCAAGAGTCAACTTTTATTACATATATCATTAAATTTATATCCATACATATGTTTCTGTGATGAAAAAATTTACATTGGCAGAGCACAGATCTTGACAAGGCAAAATACAGGTTTCAGATCTTCCTCTGACTACATTTCACATAAAGGAAAAATAGAGTAGAATAATTCCTGAATAAATCATGAAGTACTCCTGCAATATTTGTGCATATATTGCCAGTTAAATTTTAAATATAAATTTTACAATCTGTTGTACTTTTCTTTAAATATACCAATAAATCTGAGGATTTATTCAAAATGAACATTAATTAATATAGATAATAGACTACAAAGCAGTAAGTCAAAAAATTTTGTACAGTAGTCAAAAATACATAAGATATAATGATTTCACAAGCACAAAAATGAGAAAAATATACATTAATGAACTCAAATGAGAAACTTTTAAGCTTCACTGTGTTATACACTAGACAATAAATAAAATTTTCAAGAAACTTAAAATCGGAATGAATAAAATTTTTCTTTTTTTTTCATTTTCACACTAAATGGAATGTATATAAAAAGCGCAAGTTACTGGGCTAGAATGGCCCCTGTCACTTAAATAAGCTACTTAAAAAAAAGTCATGGTTATAAATTCTAAAAAAAGAAAGGAAAAAAAAAACTAAAATCCAAAAGTCTTAAAATTTTGTTTCATAAAATCCCAATAAAATATTACTAATTTCAGTACCTTTTCTTTTAAATAAAATGTAGTACAAAATATCAGAAAAAAAAAAAAAAACTAATAAGTACTACAAAATATACACAATCTGAAAATTTATAATAGCATCTGCTCACAGTTCAGGAATGCTATCTTAACTTGTTCCGTTACACCTTCCAATTGAACTGATGCATGAAAATGTAAGGCTGCAATATGTCCACTCAGAGGCAAACAGCCATCTTGTCTCATCAATGAAAATGAATTCCGTAACTCCTATGAAGCAATCAGCAGGTTTTACAGAAGCTTGCCATGAGGAACTGACCGTGTAACCTTGTAAGTGTCAAAGTTGTACTAGTAAGCTGCCAGTCAGTCCTTTCTATATTTATATAGTTACATATTTCTCTGTCAATGATAATTCCGTTAAATGTCCTGCTGCAAATGATGAAAGACTTTAGATATGTCTCTGAATGATAAATCACAGTTTTTCTTTTGCAGGAACCCATATTGTAGGACCTGCCTGGTCATGAATAATATCTTTGACTTTACTATAGATTTCTTCTGGGGTATCACCTTGCACAATTGCTGGAATAAAAAACAACAGTTTGAAATAAACATTTTTTATCAATGGTATAATGAATAATTAGTGATAAACAATGTGCTATAACATTTAAAATAAACTGAAAAGTGGAAATGATTAATTCATACAGCAAATTTTACGATGAAAAAAATAATATCTTTTAAGAAAATATTGATGATTATGAAAGTTTTAATTTTTGTTTAATTAGTGACTTTATTCAAGATATATTTTGTCATGAATACAGACAATCATTCACATTCTATGGAAAGAATTTGAAAATTTTTCTATGTATGTATGGCAGATTTCTTGCAATGATTTGTTTCTAATTGACAGCTTCTTGACTACAAGTGCTAGCTCGAATTTTCTCGAATTCTCATAAAAGTAAATTTCTTTGTAAGATTGTTATGTTAATTGTATCCTACATCTATTGTTCTACTTTCCTAAATTTGTTCAGTGTTCTTTGGTAGACATAGGTAAGGCTTGATGATAGCTTCAGAGCTCCTATGCCTACATTTTGGTTTATTTCTTTGGTCTATTTTCCATGCATTTCTTGACAGGTGTTAATTGTCTTTTTACACTTGTAATTGTATTTTTTTTTTTTTTTTTTTTTCCCAAGCTGTTATTGCAGATGCCATGATAAATTAAATATAAAAGCATTTCTTTTGCTAAAGCTTTGCTCAAGATTCAAAATAAAAAAATAAGTATATCTCTATATAATTAATTTTATTCGATAGTAGAGCCCTGCATCGGATCAGGTAACCAGATTTTATTTAAACCCGGGCCGACCTACAGATCAGGTTTACTGAAATTTTTTCTTGTAAGTCAGGTTTGAAATGGGTTAACTCAGGCCCATATTATGGCATGGGCAAACTGGGACTTAGCCCAGGGGCCCCAGACAATATGGAATCCCCAAAAGAAATAATACTGAATTGCAAAATATTCCTTTTTATTTCAATGAACACTTAAATAGATATATATGCAATATATATTAAATTTCTCCTTTAAAACTACTAAACTGCCTTAAAAACAGAATTTCTATTTATGCCGGCTCATCTTATGCCTAAACAGTCAATGCTCTTGAATTGAATCAACAGATGACAGGTTTGTATCACGGTTAAGGCAGGGATGATCATAGTAGTTCAAAATTCATTTTAATGAGTAGGTCCTGCTCTATTTAATCCTAGTATGTAACAATTCAAAGCTGACAAATCTATGACTATCAAATTTATATGTCATTATCCAGTTTAGTGTAAATTAAAAATGTTATGCAGTCTTTTTTTTGTTATCAGAGAATCAGTAGAGCAAAGGCATTCCAAATTCAATTGTATGTAGCTGTATAATATTAATAGTGATTAATAATGTAAAAAATATTAACATATTTGAACATCTAGCCTCAAAAATATTTTTTATGCATTATATATGCAGTTGATCACCTGTTGTATATAAATTTATAATGCAATGAGCTCGAGAGCCCCCCAAAATTAACTTTGCCCAGGGCCCCAATTTGTTATGATCAGGGCTTGGATTAACGAATTTTTTCTTGTGGGTTAGGGTCAGGTTTAGGTCAGTTTTCAACAGTTGGATTGAATTAAGAACATCTTTCAAAAAAATTTTACAATAGGCAAAAATATATTTGCTATAATTATAACTATGTAATTGACATGAACATAACCCATGATTAAATATATGCATACTCAAATTACTATAGTGAACATCCATATTGTTCAAAAGTTATGAACAAAGAAACAATGAATAAAAATATATTTTAGAATATAAATATTAAACAGAAACGACAAACACTAATCTTAGAACACACATAAATGATTAAAATTTGATAGTGTATTCCAATTCTTTTAAAAACGGTTTACCAATTGCGTGATTGTGAAAATTTATAACTAAATATAACACATTGATGATTTTTAGATGAATTATTAATTTTCATTTAGTTTTTAAGTTGGGTTCAGGTAAAAAAAAAATTTTTTTTGGGGTCGGGAAATTTTTACATAGTGGGTTTGGGTAGGGTAAAACTTGTCCATACAAGAGTCTAATTGATAGAGACTAATTTTACAAAAAATAAAATCTCAGTTAATTCATAGTTGTCTTTTTAGACAATTAATACAAATAGCTTGCAAGTAAAACATAGGGTTTTTTTTATTCACATTTTTATTTTTAAATAAGCATACACTTTAACTGATTCAAAAAAAAAAAAAAAAAGATAAAATCTTTATTGGTGCATTTTATTTATTTATTTAATTTATTATTATTATGTGTGTGTGTGTGTGTGTGTGTAGTAAATGAATTATGCTAAAGAAAAAAAATAATAATAATAGTTGTATATGCACAGTTAAACAATTAGCAAAGATGCTCATATTGCAATAGATATTTAATATTTTTATATTCTGATTGCAGTATGTTGTCTCCTTAGGAGCAGAATTATATCCGATGTTCTGCAACGAGACATTAAAATTTGCAGATGTTCTGCAGGTATTTGTCCAAATTTGTCAAAGCACAGTAAAATGCAAAATAAGCATAAAAATAATACTTATTAGTAAAATATTTATTACACATTTATAATAAAACATGATTTAAAATTTTTATAATCTAAAACTGAGGAATACACCCAGAATTTGCAATTTTTTCAATGGCTTTTGGCATTAATATTGTTACATTAATGTGGATATACTACCAGGGGTGTTTGTGTTCAGGGTTTACCCCTGATTTCAGGGTTTTTACTCTAACCCATGTGTATTTTTTATTTCCTATAAAGTTATTTTTTATTTTCATTGGTTGCTCATTTGTCATCCAGGTGATATGTTAATGAAATGTAAAAAGATTTATGGCATCTGGCCTAAATAGTTTGAGTATTATTTGATATTTTAGGTTTTTTTCTAATTTGAGGCTCTAATTTTCAGGGTTTTTACCTTTGAGTCACAATCACCCCTGTACTACGTACAAAATGTTTATAAATTTTGTCTATACGTTGAAACAGTGACTGTTTCCAGCAAATTTCAAGTATGCTAACAGATTTACAGGTCAGTTGAACATATCTAGGTTTTATTAATTTTAGAATGTTAGCTGTATCAACATCATCCAGTTAGGGGATAGATGAAATGTTCTGAAAAAGCCTCAATTGTTCTGTGATGTGCGTCACAGTTTTAAGCACTTTCTGCTCCTGGGGTTGTCTACTGTAGCGCCAAGTTTTCTCAAAATGACATTGCATTTGTTTGAAAATTTCATGTCACAAGCAAGAAATTTTGATGCTTTTGAAAGAGGATTTATATCTCCATGAATATAGGTGCAATTTTCATACAGATTAATAATTAAAAGAAGCCTTATAACAATATGCTATAGCTATGCTACAATGCATTTTATGCATTATTTTTTACAAGGTGATCCCAAACATTTCGCTGAAACATACGTGATAGCATGTTCTTTGCCCGCTGAAGTTCCAAAAAAATCTATCAAGTCTTTCTAATTTTGTCTATACAGTGTGTTATATCTATTGCGTCTTTATTCAAGAGCAGCTGCAGTCAATCTGACTGTTGCCACGCAGTGGCGGTTACATCTTATTCATACAGTTACGGTTACATATCTTACATATATATATACAGTTACGGTTACATATCTAACATCTCCCCTTTTACAAAGAATGACACACAAAAAATGTTATTAAGATATTTACACTATGAATAAAAAAAAAGGAAGATACAAATATAAACAAACAAATACACAAGAACACTTACTTTGTTACAAAAACAATTACTTATTTACTACCCCGTACCGGTTAGGGGGCTTAATTATACGACCATATTTGGTAATGTACTGTTTAGAGTCCGATTTCTTTTTTGAATTATCATTATTAGAACCATTACCATTCAAATTAATATTTACAGAGTCTCTGTTAGTAGAAGTAGAACCAGTCACTTCAAAATCCTGTTCAAAAATTGTCTCATTATAAGAAGGTTTTAAATCAATTCTATTTCTTCTTAAAATGTTATTTTTTTCATTTCTTACCCAATAGCTTCTAGGGTTTTTATCTCTTTTAATAACTATGCCTCTTTCCCACTGATTTCCAGAACGAATCAAAACATTTTGATTATTTGAAATTTCCGATAAGGGTCTAGACGTTCTATCATAATAGAATTTACTTAAATTTTGTTTATTTACAATTTTATTTCTGATGTTCGTTTGGAGTTCTGGCTTTAATAATTCTCTATTTATTGGTAATTTAGTTCGTGTTCGTCTACTCATTAAGGCTTGAACGGGAGAAAAATTTAACCCTTTTATGGGCGTATTTCTATATTCTAGGAGCGCACTGTTAATATCCTGATTAGACTCATAACATTTTTTCAACATATTTTTAGCAATTTTTACACCACTTTCGGCTTGACCGTTTGATTTCGCGTATCTCGGACTACTATTTACGATTTCAAAATCCCATTCCGATGAAAACTTTCTAAATTGATACGAATTAAAGGGCATGTTATCTGCGACTAGAATTTTAGGAATTCCATGCGAACTAAATATCACTTTTAATTTCTCAATATTATTTCATCTGCTTGTTTATTATTTAAGGGAACAATTTCTAACCACTTAGTTAAATAATCTATTAAGACTAAGTAATTATTTTTCCTAAATTCACAAATGTCACACCCTATTTTTTCAAACGGTAATGACAAAATGTCATGTGAAATGAGTGGTTCTTTACAATTTTTTGGTCTGTACTTTTCACAAACAGAGCATTTAGAAATTAAATTTTCAATATCATTTCCCATATTAGGCCAATAAAAAATTACTCTAGCTCTAGATTTACTTTTTTCTATTCCGAAATGTCCATCATGAATTTTATTAAGCATTTCTTTTCTAAGATCAACAGGAACAACTATTCTACCATTATAAAAGACTATTCCATCTTCTTCAAAAAGATCTTGTCTTAACTTATAATAAAATCTTACATTTTCTGTAACATCTTTTTTACTGTTAGGCCAACCATTTTTACAATAAGTTACTAATTTATTTAATACTGGATCTTTTAAGGTACATTTCTTAAACTCATTTAATTTTTTATCAGTTACATGCATATGTCTTGTAGCTTTTACACAATGAACAATTTCTTTTAAAAACTCATCAGTATCATATTCATTAAGATAAGATCTAGATAATAGATCAGCAACATACATTTGCTTACCTGGTACATAAGAGACATCTAGATCATATTTAAGTAATTTTAATTTAATTCTTTGTAACCTACTAGATAAAACATTTACAACACTTTTATTATGAATTGATACTAAGGGTTTATGATCAGTATGAACAGTTATTTTTCTACCATAAATATAATTATGAAACTTTTTAGTAGCAAATACTATGCTTAAGTACTCTTTTTCGATTTGTGCATAGTTCTGCTCAGCCTCAGACAAAGCACGTGATGCATAGGAAATCGGTTGTCCCTCTTGTAACAAACAACACCCTAGTCCACTTTTAGAACTGTCACATTGCAATACAATTTGTTTAGTAGAATCAAAAACACCAAGTACAGGGGCTGTGCTTATTTTTTCTTTAAGTTCATTAAGAGCTTTTGTATGCACTGGTAACCAATCAAATACTACAGATGTTTTGAGCAATTCCCTCAAAGGAGCAGTTATCTCTGACATGTTAGGAATAAATTTCCTTAGATAATTAATTAATCCTAAAGTTTTTTGCAACTCTTTTTTATTACTAGGTGCCTGTAAATTCATTACAGCTTTAACCTGTTCAGGGTCTGGTTTAATTCCATTTTTATTAAATACATGACCCAAATACTTAACTTCATTAACGCGATATTGTAACTTTTTAGGATTAAATTTTACATTTAATTTTCTTGCTCTTTCTAATACTTTAAGAACAATTTCATCATGCTCCTTTTCAGAATTTGCACAAATTAACATATCATCAAAATAAATAATCACACCAGGTATATCACCAAAATTTTTTTCATTAGCTTTTTGAAACAATTCAGGTGCAATATTTAAACCAAACGGAAGGCGGTTAAATTTAAAACAACCAAAGGGAGTACTAAACTGACATAATTTACTAGAAGGTTCATCTAATTTAATTTGGTAAAATCCATCCTTTAAATCAAACACACTATACATAGATTTATTACATAACTTAGGCATTAATTCCTCAATCGTTGGTATTAAATGACATTCTTTTTTAATAACTTTATTAAGATCCTGTGGATCTAAGCATATCCGAATTGACTTATCAGGTTTCTCTACTATAACTAAATTATTAATCCATCCATCTGGATTCTCTACCCTACTTATAATTTTATCTTTTTCAAGAGCAATTAATTTCTCTTTTAATTTTGGTTTTAAGGATTCTGGAATCCTTCTGGGGGGTTTAACTACTGGCTTAGAATTTTCATCAATTTTAATAGAACACATTAAATTAAATGTTCCTAACCCCTGAAAAACATCTTTATTTTTCTCAATAAATTCATCCTTATTTTTTATTTCAGTAGAATCTACTTTTTCTCTTTTAATCAAACCCAATTCAATACAACTAGGTAATCCTAACAATGTTTTAGAATAATTATTACAGTTTACAACAATAAAATCTAGATATTTAGTACAACTATTCATTTTACACTCTAAGTTAACTATACCTAGGGGTTTAATTAAATTACCACCATACGCTTCTAAAATAATCTCAGTAGGACTTATGGAATAATTACATTTTAGCGATTTAAGTAAATCATTATGTATTATATTTACACACGAACCAGTATCTAATTTAACTGATAAGATTTTATTTCCTACCTTTAACGGCTGTATCCAGCTGGAATCCTTAGCACACAGCACTGAATCTACAAAAATACATTTTTCTATATTATTAATTCTCTTGGAGTTAAACCTATTTCTACACCCACTAGCAAAGTGATTTAACTTATCACAAATTTTGCATCTTTTTCCAAATGCTGGGCACTTTCCTCTAACATGATTATAATTACATTTTTTACATAGATAACTCTTTTCTTTTTTATTTTTACTTCCAGCAGCTGTCTGCGTTCGCGACGTCGAATTGTTCGAAGTCTTATTTTTTGCTTGTTTATTTTTCCCTATTAGAGACACGGCGTCTGCTACGGTACTCGTTTCGTTTAGAATATTTACTTCTGTTTTCCGCTGTATTACTTCAGACTGTTTTTTACTTATTTCTGCGGCTCGGCAAATATTAATCGTCTTTTGGAGCGTTAGATCTGATTCTCTTAATAGACGTTCTTGAAGCTGTTTTTCTTTCGTTCCAATCACAATGCGATCTCGAATTATACTGTCAGATAAATTTCCATACTCACAGAATTTTATTAGTTTTCTTAAATCTGTTAGGAACTCATCAAAGTTTTCAAACTGTTCTTGATTTCTGCTATTAAATACATAGCGTTCGATCACGACATTTCTGCGTGGATTTGCATAGTTCTCAAAAGCATTCAGAACATCCGCTAAGGTATTTCTCTGCTCATCTGTTAGCTCAAATGTATTATAGAGTTCGACGGCATCTTCACCAATGCAATTTAATAATATTGCTACTTTGACGTCGTCATTTTTCTCTGTGTGGCCTCCTGCCTTTAAATAAATTTCAAAGTTCTGTCGAAACTTTCGCCATGCTTCGGCGATATTACCGGAGAGGTCCAAACCTCTTGGAACTTTTAAAGAATCCATTCAGGATTTATTCGAAAATTAATTTCGGAACAGTTCTGGTTCGACGCTCGGCTGCGCCATGTTATATCTATTGCGTCTTTATTTAAGAGCAGCTGCAGTCAATCTGACTGTTGCCACGCAGTGGCGGTTACATCTTATTCATACAGTTACGGCGGTTACATCTTATTCATACAGTTACGGTTACATATCTTACATATATATATACAGTTACGGTTACATATCTAACACAGTGTGTATGGTCAATAAAATTATCTAACGCAAAAAAATTTTTTATTTCTTGTTTAACCCTTAACTACATGCGCTTAATATTTTAACACAAGTACAACCGTGGTGTATTTTGTACACCACCAAAATATCAAACCCAAACAACACACTTGTCCCCACAACATCCTGAGGAGGTCCATAGGATTTCCCTTTTATCAACAGGACATCATGAGGATGCCTTTCGGAGAAGATGTGTTAGGGAAAATAAATTAAATAAGAACAAATATGTATGTTACAATTGGCAGCAAAAGTATCCGAGCACTAGCAATAATCACTGTCTAAAAAGAAAAAAATATGCATAATACTGCTTTGTTAAATAAATCCGTGTCGAGCCATGTTCCTAGTCAGTCTAAGAACATGATTCGACAAGGATTTATTTTACAAAATAGTATTAAGTGTACTTTTTTGATATAAGAATTATTGGCTAGTGCTCGGATATTTTTCTGCTGATTGTATAAGTTTTAATTATCAAAACTTTTTATAAAAACTATTGAAAAATCCTTGAATAAATACTTCAATGATAGGCTAAATGTGCACGCAGCGTGGGGAGAGGGATCTCAAAGTCATTTATATTCTGTTTACTATAAATGGAGTATTTTTTACACCAGCACATGTTGTTAAGGGTTAAATTTTTCAATAGAAATTATAAGGGTTTGAATTTTGGGTAAAATTTATACCACTGTGACTATAAACAAATCAACATAATTAAGAAAATTTTACAAAATCATGAAAATCTTACTTCTGTAAAGAATGGTTAAAGGATAAACAATTAAAATAATAAAACATTAACAATACACAAGATAAATAAGATGCGAAACAAATTGCAGTCTTGATTTCTTTAGAAATTAATCAAGTAGGTATAAATAATTAGTAAATTAACATAATAAACTTTCACTTTATAATAAAATTATTACCTGTTAAGTATTCACCAAATTCCTGCTCTAATTTTAATGCTTTCTCATAAAATTTTAATGCAGACATCTCTGTAATTCGTTTATTCATTTCCCTATAGTACAAAATGGAACAAGTAAAATTATTATATTGTATCTATTTTAAAATAAACTATTATTATTAGTTTTAATATGAACAAATACAAGAGGAAAAACAATTCTTCAGTTTTTATTTATATTTATTTATTATTATTATTTATAAGGTAAGTATTCAGTATCTGGGTGGTCTAGCTAGGCATATATAGGATGCTAGCTTTGAAGTCACTGCCTAGGCTTCATAGAGAACATGAAGGAGTTTTGTTAGATTACACGGCAAGAACTTAAAACATTATCTTTTTACCATTTGGTATAATTTAGTCTCAGGTCATATAAAGAATACAGACTGGGCTGGACATCACCATTTCCAATCACTGAAATATTCTTTTAATTTGTTTGCAATATTATTGTTAATCTAACAAAGAAAATCAGAGTAATTTATTCTTCTTATAATGTCTAAAGACCTTGAGATTGTGTATCTGAAGCATTCTTGAGAATATTTAAAGTATTTTAAGATTATACTAGAATATTTTTTAATGCTTTGATCATTTAAAAAGAGATAGAGATCATGTAAATTTGTCAGTTTCATTGTTTTAGGTTTTAATTTTAGGATTTAGATTAAGGTGTTAAAACAAATAATTTACAGAAAAATACCCGAGTAATCAGCTCGCTTGACAAAAAAAAAAAAGAGTAATATGGGAAAATGAGCGTGCTCCAAATAACTAAAACAGTTGTACTGGTTAAAAACCTTTTAAGGACTTTTTTTTTTTTTTTGCCAATAATAATGGACTATATTATTTTAAAGCAGTGATTTTGGATTCTAACCCCTTTTTTGCCCTTAAATTAAAAGAATAACCATTTGTGTATGAGAAGAAGAAATCTAAAAAATATTGCAACTGTTTGTTTTTCTATAGCTGGAAAAATAGTGAACAACCCAACAAATTATAGGACTATGCTTGTGAATAGATCTTTGAAATTTTCTATACAATTCTATCAATGCAATGTAACTCAAGAGTGCTATATGTGAATTAGGATCCTAATTTCCTTCAAAATATGATCTTTTATTAGGTACTATAACTTCAGAGCCATAATCATGGCCTAATTTTCCAAGGGGCAAGTGTCCAGGCCCCCCATTTATAAGAGGGCCACCGTATCAGCTCAGTTGTGAAATTTAAAGTATTTTACATATATACAACAGGGTTTAAACTGCCATTAGTTTTTTTTTTAGCATTTTGCTAAAAAGGTATATTTTGCTAAAACATGTTGGTCAGAATTTCGCTAAAAAGCTAAAACTGGATAACTGTATAAAATATCTCTATAATAACTCTGATATATATATATATACATTTTTTTTGTAATATTTGCAGGCAAAAACTATGAAAGGACTGAAATTTTTGGGAATAATTATTTATGTAGTAATTTGGATTTATTTTTAATGATTGAATTTAAATGCAAAAATATTTAAAAGTATGTCAGAATTCAGAATTTGATTCATAGAAGTATTCTTAGCACTAGTATTTCACGATTATCTACCACTACACTTAACTTAATTTTTCAATTGCTTTTTCATTTTACACATATGATATGAGTACCTCTTTTTCTATTGTTAAAATCATCAATGAACAAAAGAATAGAAAATAAAACTGAGGATAACAAAGCTAAGTAAAAGAAATCAATGGTATCCAAAGAATTAACTTTTGAAAAAGCTAAAATAGTGCTTGCCTATTTTCACTAAAATGCTAAAGTAATTTTTTGGCCAGGTTAAACCCTGATATACAACATTTATTATAGAGGGGGACCTCCATTTGATGATTTTGCCTTGAGCCTTTACTTCTGTAAGTCAGTTCCTGGCCATAATTGATTATTTCCTTCATTAGAATTGCTGATCAAAAGAAATTACATTGTTATACCATGATTCTGGTGATTGTTTCTATAAGAGGAATAGTTACTTTTTTCCCCCTTATATCTCTCAGAGGATTATTAAACATACAGAACAAATGAATTTTAATATTCATATTATATTGGTATAATAACAAGCAATATTAATTTTCGATGTATATTCATTTAAATTATCGTATTGAAAGTCACCATTTTTACATACGCTGATAATGAATAATCAGTAAAAAATTAAAGCATGATTTACTGATTATTTAACTTGTGTCTGTTTATAGGTTTTAAAGAATGATCAAAGGATTCAAAATAACTAAAACAGTCATACAACTAGAAAAAGTAAAAAATAAAATAAAATAATACTCACATTACAGATTCTGCTGATTTAGGCTTAATGAGTATTGCAATAGGATGTAAACCTGCTATCTGAAGTCGTTTTATTGCATTACCGCTTACATCTAATATGCAGTGTTTGCCCTATAGAAATAGAATGAATAAAAAGTTTTTTTTTTTTTTTTTTTTTTTTTTTTACACAAATTATAAGTATTCTAGCTTATTTTTAAATATAAATTATAAATTTTTTCATATAAAAGAGTGATGTAAAACTGACTTCAAGGTTAATACAAGGCTATGCAGAAATACAGAATACGAATGCTTTCAAAAACCTATATCATGGTGAAATTAACATAATTTAAAAAAAACATATATATATACTTTTAATGTCTGCTTTTTTTTTTTTTTTTTGACAAAATTTTCAGAGCATTTTGAAAATAAACATCGAAATTTCAACTTGTGTAACAACAATAAAAAGGATAGAGAATTATGCAATTACAGTTAAAGATTAACAGTTTAATGTGACATAGGAATATCTATTTCTTTTCTATTATTTATCATTACTTTAAAATAAAAAAAATAATAAAAATTATACAGACACGACATTATTTCATTATTTAAAACATGAAAATCTGACATTGACAGATTTTAATTTAGTGCCAAAGGCCTACTGCTAAACTTGTTAATATCGACAAATTCTTCTTTAGTTAATTCGTGACGATCTAAATTCCATGATAAAGTTTTCATTAAATCAAACCAATGTGTTTCAGCTGCAGATACTGTAACAAATAACGTTGGAAGTCCAAACTGTCTTATAGCCAGAAAACAACGTTTTTTCTCTTTTTCCCAATGAGGGGGAGGTGTGCCTTGGGGGGGGACTCATGTCAAAGGTGTGCCTTGGGGGGGACTCATGTCAAAGTTGGGCCTTGAGGGGACTCATGTCAAAGTTGGGCCTGGGGGGGGACTCATGTCAAAGTTGGGCCTTGGGGGGGGGGGACTCATGTCAAAGTTGGGCCTTGGGGGGGGGACTCATGTCAAAGTTGGGCCTGGGGGGGGACTCATGTCAAAGTTGGGCCTTGGGGGGGACTTCATTCAATAAATCCCCATTCAATAAACCGACTGAAATAGGCCCTTAGCACTATTAAGAGTGACGTATAAAAATTCGACAACGCTGTACCGACTGAAATAAGGGTACCTTGGGGGGGACTCATGTCAAAGTTGTGCCTTGGGGAGACTTCATTCAATAAATCCCCATTCAATAAACCGACTGAAATAGGCCCTTAGCACTATTAAGAGTGATGTATAAAAATTCGACAATGCTGTACCGACTGAAATAGGCCTCTAGCACTAATAAGTTCATGGGTAAAGAGAATTGAAAAGTTTGTTGTTAAAAAATTGAGAAATTTAATAAGTTTAATCATAGTTGTAATTATATTATAAAGGATTAATCTACATTTAAATTAGCAAAATACCTTACAAACATTCCTTTAATAGTATGAGCATATATATATTTCAAACCCCAACGGGTTCATCTTCAGTTCTCGAATGACTTTGCCTGTTTCTGTTACAATAAACTCTCTACCGCTTTCTCTAGAATTAACAACAATAACCCCATTAATCCTAACACCTTCGAATTTCAAAAAATAACCCATTATAATTCCCATCAGTTTGACTTAAAGCGTGAAGCAATTGAAATTTTAATGACTAACAACACCGTCAACGATAGAGAGCACAGCATAATTCCACCTGATTGGCAACATCTTATTGAAAGGGTGAAGCGAATTGAAGAGGATCAGCAAAGGAGAAATGGTGAACGAGGAAAATAGAAACAGGCAAAGTAATTCGAGCACTGAAGATGAACCCGTTGGGGTTTGAAATATATATGCTTATACTATTAAAGGAATGTTTGTAAGGTATTTTGCTAATTTAAATGTAAATTTAATCATTTTAATATTTACTGCAATACAGGGCTTAACTTATTTGAAAGCTCCCATACTTCTTTTGCTTTAGTGAATTTTTGCAATAAAGATTGAGATAGTTAAATGCAGGGGTGCAGAATATGTCCGAACACGTGAACGATGTTCGGGGGGAAATTTTGGCTGTCTGGAGAAATTTTGAATATTTATTTTCTTAGAATAAAATAAAAATGAAAATAAAAAAATATATTGAAAAAAAAAAAAATTCATATTAAACAACAAGCTGACAGCTGTATTCTTCTGTCATAAGTATTTTTTTTTTTTTAAATACGTATTACTTACACCCCCCCCCCCCTTCTCCCTCTCAAAAAAAGGTTTAAAAAAGGTAAAAAGCTCTCTGATAATAGGTTGTTCCGTTATTTTTGGGGAAATTTAGGATGTGTTAGGGGGAAATTTCAGAGGTCTGAACATTTTCTGTACCCCTGGTTAAATGCTATAACTGTCTACAAGTGTTTTTTTCCCTCTTTTTCTGAAATTATTGAAAATGATATCTTTATTTAAGATCAAACTAAACAAGAAAAGTTCCATTAAGTCAAAAATTGTGTAGATGCATTATTTGAAAATCTTACCTTTTCAGCTACTTCTCTAACAGATGCTACACTTGTCCCATACAAATTTTCATTATACTGGCCAGCTTCAATGAATTTATGGTCTTGAATGTCTTTCTCCATTTGTTCCCTAGAAGCTACAAAATGATAATCTCTACCATCTACTTCATAGTCTCGCCTGGGGCGTGTTGTATCTATAAAAAAAAAAAAAAAAAAAAAATCCATGAACCTCTAAAAACAATGTGACAGGACAAAAATAATTTCTTTAAAAAACAATGAAAATGCTTTAGAAAATATATTCGATAAATTTTCATTATATGATTAAAAATAAATAATTTATGTAAAATTGATGTAGCATAATTTAACCATAATAAATTGATGTGTGAATAACTATATTTTAGGAATTTATGGTGAAACTTCAGCTATTGGCCCCTGCAGCTTAATTCCATATTATTCCATGGAAAAATTTATTAAGCAATGCAAACTACTTATTACCTAGTAAACCTATTTAAATTTCATTTTCAGAAAATTAAAATTTACAGATGTTATAATTCTTATTTTCCAAAAAGTGCTTTTTAAAATTTTTGATATTTTGATTTAAAGTTATAAAGTGTAAAAAATGATCTAAACACATCCCCCGCCCCCCACTTCATACAGGGTGTCTACTAACTTGACCTCAAAAAAATTCATGACCTCAAAAAAATTTTCATGACCTTTTTTATCGACATATCTAACCTTTCTTTTTAAATTAACATATTCATTTTCTTATTATTATTCCCCCCCCCCCAATATATCACCTTGTTTTATTTTTTTAATTATTGTTTAACAACAGTAATAATTCGCTGTTTAAAAAAAATATATACATATATATATATATATTAACAATCTAAGTAAATAGTAATGGAAATCAATCTAAAACAGACACATATAACTACATACATACATATGTACACTATTTGTGCAATGTTATAATATTGCAACTATTAGTTTTTTGGGGGATTTAAAATTTGTCATTTATTTTCCTTGCATTAAGGAGAGGAATATATGTAATAGAATTTTTTTTCAAACCAAAACCCCTCCCCCCCCCCATGAAAAGACTAAGAATAGAAGAATATAGTTATTAAACTAAAAAAAGTATATAACTATACGTCTCAAACTTTGCATTTCGGTGTCTTTCCTATACTTCAAAATAGAATACATTCTGAATTAGAAAAAAGTAGTAAAAAAAAATTTGAGCATACATATATTTTAGAAAAATTTAATGTTAAGTAAAAAAAAATAGATTTTTTTTTTTTTTTTTTTTTTGCGGGGGGGGCAACAAAAGTTAGAATGCATGTAGATTTTCATAGAAGACAATTTTGTTTTTTAAAGATATAAATGACAACACTAGGTTTATAATCATGCTTATATATTTGTGCTACTTAATAATAGTAACCTGAAAATCAACATGAACTCACAATAGAGAATTTTAATGACCTACACCCGACTCAAAACCTAAAATGAAAATTAATAATTCATCTAAAAATCTTGTAGTTTAAGTTATAAAGTAAATTTTTATTGCTATACAACTGGTAAATAATTTAAAATGTAATTACTAATGCACCATGTTAAAAGTTTTAAAATCTGAAAAATGGATAAATAATAATTTTTACAATTTAGGTGTGTTGTGTACTTCAAGTGTACAAAATGTACTTCAAGTTTAGTAATAAGTACAAAACTTTGAATAAACACCATAAAATACAATAAACTCACAACAATTGCTTTGGGTTGAAAAAAACCCAAAGAATGCGTTGCTGAATTATATTTTTTGCCCGTTAAAGAAATTATTTTGAAAGATATTCTCAAGTTGATACGACTCGTAGGAAAAGAAATTCAACCAACTCAGCCCGAAATGCAAGAGAAAAAAATTGTTTGACCTGACTGTTGAAATTGGGTTACCGGAGCCAATACGTAACTCAAACTGACGGTCGAATTTCATGACCTGTTCTTGACTTTCATGACCTATTGCTGAATTTCATGACCTTTTCATGACTTTCATGACCCATTGTTGATTTTCATGACCTTTTCATGACTTTCATGACCTAGTAGACACCCTATATAGCTTCAAAATGAATTCATTTTTTAATTTTGGAAAACATGAATCATGGTAACGGTTGTGAATTTTCTGGATGTAAAAACTGCATTAAAAAATACATTAGTAGATAATGAGCAACTTATATAACAAATTTCCCCGTATATTAATACAGGAATTGGTGCCTGAGAAGACAAATGAAGTGTCCGCTTTAGATAAAGCACTTTCAGAATACACGAATAACCCCTTCCTTCTTACTCCTATGAAAATGACGGGGGTGAGGTTTCATCCTTTATTTCTTGTGCCAGTGATATTTCTAGGCTGGAGTGTTCAAAAGTAACACACTAAAGAGATTAAAAACAAACCATTTCTGATACCCTGAAAATTTTTTATTTCTTATTTTACACTCTAGAGGGCAGTAACAGACTATTTAAAATGAAATTGGAGTTGATTTATTTTAAAGTGGATGTCAATAAGACTCAGTCTTGTTTTTGCCTCAAAGGTAGTAAGACTTGTTTTGCACCTGAAGAAGAAAGGCTACACCTTTCGAAACAGGTAGTGCTTTCATTAATTTTATGGTATGTGAAGAAGATTTTTAATTTAAATACTGATTGTAAACCAGTTCTGTAATTTTGTAAGAAAACAACATATACTGTTAAAATATGCAACAACTGTTTTGGTAAAATAAGTACAAATCTTCATCAGGTTAAACGTAATCTGATATACCACTCATATTATCCTACATTACTCTAGATCTATTATAACAGTTTAAAGGTGTAAGATATGAGGTAATGAATCTGAACATTTATAGTGTATTTTAAAAACAGTTTTATCCGACACAAATTACAGTGTCACCCTTTATCTATCACTCCTTCAACCCTCTGTTTAAATATTGTACCTACAATACATTCATAATCAATGTTACTAAATTTAGGGACTTTTTTATTCAATAATCACCAATAATTTTGAGGACTGATGTTTGGTATACATGAGAGATGATTAATCTTCAATATGATTTGGCAAACATTACAATTAAAAATTAGTGGTAAATATTGAATAAAAATATCCCTAAAATTGGTAAACTGTTCATAATGCATTTAAGATTTATTAATTTTTAAAATTTATATAAAAATACTTAGAGAACACTGTTGCCCACACCATTCTTTCAAATTTATTAAACTAATTTTAATTTAAAATACCTCATTATATCATCCTTTCATTAGCGTATATATTTCGGCTGCCACATCGCAGCCCTCTTCAGCACTAAGATGAACACGAAGCCGCCAAACTAAACATCAATATTCCTATAAAACCTAACAAAAACACCTCAGAAATGAAAAAAGACACCATTCCATTTAAAGATACCACTGGGATATATAAAATTAATTTTAACTTTGAAAATAAATCGCAAGCTTATTATATCGGCATGACAAAAAGACCCATCAAAGAACGGGAAAAAGAACAACTCTCAGACCTTAAATTTAATAAATCTACTACCTCATTTTCTACCACTCATAGCAGTAATCCCATTAACATTATAACTTTCAGAAAATAGCCCCATATAATAACCACAAATTTGCCCTAAAATGTGAAGCAACAGAAATTTTAACAACTAACTCTGCTATCAATGACCGAGAACACAGATCCCTGATGAATGGCAACAACTTTTGGACGTGACGAAATGAAATGAAGAGTCTAGGAGTGAAGGAAAGAATGTTTGTGCCAGTCAGAGAAGTCATCATCTTAGCTCTGAAGAGGGCTGTGATGTGGCAGCCGAAATATATATGTTATACGAAAGGATGATATAATGAGGTATTTTAACTTAAATTAAAATAAAGTAATATCCTTCAACTAATTAGGCTATTTATTAAACTAATTTTAAATAGCTGTATATTATTTATTAATAACATATTGTTACGAATTTGTAAAATAGTTATTTTTATGAAATTTCATTTAAAGAGGCTTAGTCAGGTGATAAAATGTTAATTTTCTGTATTTTTACCTTGTTTTGGCATTAAAATAGCTCGTTTTTCTTTAAAAACCCATTAAAAATCTTCACCAGGGCAGACATTAGCCTTGGTGACAAATCTGGCAAGTTTATTGCCTCTTGGAGATTGTTTTGGCGAGAAAATCCTTATCAATATATTGATTAGGTAAGCTCTATATCAAATATTTTACGAAATATAAGAACATTCTGGAATTATACGAGGCTATATAAAGGAATCCCATTCTGGATGCTGAGTCAGTTTTAAGCCAAATCATTGCAATAAAGAAAGAGTTCTGCTTGACCAGGTCTCTGCTATTGATTGCAGCGAAAGCTGCATGTTAAGGGTGTATTCAAAAGCCATTTTCGCCAAGAAAAATACGGCGTTCCACGTTTCTCAGTCTGTAATTAAATAAATCGTTCAAAAATTCATTTCTGTACAAAATTCACCCTCTAGAATCATTGTACGTAAAAAAAAATAGATATTTTTTAAAATAACTATAATTTTTATTCAAAAACTACTTTTGGCGATTTATTGCACAGTTGGCAATATATTATTTCAAATAATTGTAATTTTTTAAAAAAAGTAATAATCGATAAATTCAGAAACTTTTGGAAGATTATCAAAACATAAATTTATTTTTGATAAATGTCATGTCATTTCTTTTCAATTTCAGTTAAAAATGTGACTTTAAATGTTATAATTGAGCTTATAATGAAATAAACGATAAATTCATCTTGCAGTCGATAGATGGCAGTACTATAGTCGTTTGCTTGTTTTTTTCCTCATCAGAGGGAGGCGTATTTCAAAGGATGGGCTTCACAAAGAGGTAAACTGATTTGTTGTGATTTTTTTTCTTGTGCAGGAAAAAAGAGATAAGGTCCTGTTTTGAGGGGCAACGCAGTTCCCTTCCCATTCGGAGATTCTCCCCCACTGCTTGTTCTAAAGAAAGAATTGGATTAATTTTCCAGACATTCCCACGAACTCAGCTACGTTTCACTTATATATGTAAAATTTTAAAATGAAATCTCTCGTTTCTAGTCCATAGACAGATTAAAATATATTACTTAAATTTTGGGGGAAGTGTTCAGTGGTAATCATAATCACATCTCACTACTCGTTATGCCCTTGAAATTTTTTACAAATTCAACTATTCTAAAAGGGCACGAAATTTAGAAAGTGCCACGAGCTCAAACATTTATGATATTCAGGCCCTGTGCAGAAAATACTTAATTATATTGCGCACTTTATTAATCAACGTCATACAACCTTTGTTGAGTGATGTGACAAATAATAATAATCAAATGATGACAAATACTTTAATATGTGTATAATTAAAAAGATAAAGTAAAATCCCCTCAATGTAAAATCCCCTGGTCATGTCGAAATTTTGAGGCCCGTGCCCGGTCCGGCCCATATTAAAGCTTTGCTTACCCGGTCCGGACAAAAAAAAAAAAGTAAAATGAAGCCAAACCCGAAATTTATAAAATAATTAGACTGAGAATGAAACCAAGGCAAATCTAAGTTATTTCTGTAATTCTACACTTTTCATAATTAAATTTAGCAGGATGAAAACTATCATCTTTTTTATAGATCTGAATATATATGTATATATATATATAATTGTTTATTTATTTATATATTTATAACATCCTAAAATTAGTTGTGCTAGGCCTTTTGTAATGGCATTAAAGCGACATTTTTGCAGTTTAAACAGCAACACCCAAAGATAATACAACAACTTCGAATGTCATTCTAATCATAGCCTGATTTAGAAATTAGTAATCTCAATATGCAACTCATAACGTTTTTTTTTTTTTTAAATAAAAAGTAGAAGTTCAAATTTAAAGAAGGATTTACAGCATTCTCTGAAAATAACATGGCGCTCATGAAACATAGCAATGTTCACTTTAACAAGAAAGGAAAATCATGTGTTTCGATCACAAATCATGAAACATTTTCCAATTGTATACTCTGTAACAAAAAAAGCGACGCACCAAGAAGCCAAGAAGGGGTAATGCAAACTGGGCAAAAATTGACATACATACAGGTTTCGATGGAAAATGTAAAATTTTAAAGTTTGACTGCCAGCGACGCTGCAGCGCATCATAACTGCGCAATTAGCAAAATATTAAAAATGAGAAATTTTGATTCCAGGTCATAAGTTCTTTGAGAATTTTATTTCGTCTTCTCAGAAAGACAGTAACTATGCCTCACACACAGGTGCGCAAACAACATGCGCAGATGCCAACATTTGAGTATGGTGTGTAGTTGGGCTCAAAGAAGCCGGTTGGTCTAATCTGCGATTTTTTTGACAATTGGATAGGAACGGTAATTAGATAATACTGACAGGAATGGGGTGAACCATGGCCGAACACAGCGTCAGGGAGAAAACGGTCGACCTAAAGAGAGGAAGAAAGGGAGAAACAGTCAATCGTCAAAGCGGTACTCAAAGTTCCAATTCATCATTATCATCGATCCTACGTGTAACTGGTACTGCAGTGACTTCAAAGACCCTTAATAGGCGGCTCAGTGAAATGGGGTTGAGCTCAGTCCCCGGATCTCTGTTCCACTGAGGACGTTTGGAGCATCATAAAAAAGGTCCTACAACCAGCTAGGGATTTTACCTATCTAACGCACCAATTGGACAGAATTTGCCACGATGCTTCACATGAGCACATCTACCAACTCTGTCAATTAATACCAAGCCGAATAACTGCGTACCTATGGGCCAGAAGTGAATCAACGCGTTATTGACTTGTTTACTTTGTGGGGCCTTTCTTTTGATTAAATCATTCAAACGTTCTGAAACTGTATTCAATTGTTTTTCTCCACATGTACACCACACTTACCAATTTTTATCCCATTCGGATAACTCCTTCTTGGTGCGTCGCTTTTTTTGTTATAGAGTGTATTTACGTGTACTTACTTGTTTTATCGTTTTACCTTAAATATTTTTTTTTCACAAGTATTAAAAACGCTAAGCATAACTGATGCACTAGAAATGCGTAAGAAATGTACATTTAGTAGTTTCTGATTATATACTAAGATGACCGTACAATATTCAATAAGAATATTTGGCGTACTTGATTAATATGTATCATATTCACTATGTTTTTTTTTTTTTATATTTTATTAATCTTAATATAATTTACAGTGACTTATGGAATTTGTTTGAATTATCAAGGAAGGAGTCTCAAAAAAAAAAAAAAAAAAAAAAAAAAAACTATATTTATAGTTTTACTTTTAAAGAAAAATCAGAAAATATGTTTTGGCGTCGCCGTTTATATTGACTAAAAATAAAATTCGATCCATAGTTTGCACTAAAGATGGAAAAGAAACACCCATAAAGCCAACTGAAAAAAAGCCACTCGTGCAAATTCTTCTTTGATTTCTTAACTTATCTGAATATTTTGTGTGACTGTGTAAACTAATTATTAATGGTAATCATACACTTTTCTGAAAAAAAAAAAAAAAAAAAAAACATTATTATTATTATTATTATTATTGTTTAATCATCTTTATAATATATACACTAATTTCATTATTTTTGTGCAGCATAAATTAAATATTCTTTAAAGAAATACCTCTCATAGACACTTATATATCCGAAATTTTTTTTCAGTTACATTACAGAAGCCAGTAGTGCTATAGATGCACCATTTGTTCCAATTATAAAGGAAAAAATCTCGCTAAAGCTGTGTTTATTGCTTTAATTTTAAAGAGAAAATATATCTGAATTTTTCTCAGTTTTTAACTTGGCAGTATAGTACAAAATTTCTTATAGATGTACACAATAAGAATTATTTATCATAGTAATAATCAAGTGGGCAAAAAATTTTGGACGCATAGGAAGGGTGAACCCCCCCCCCCCCTCCGGAGGGCGACAGTTATTCGATATGGGTATCTTTCAAAAGAACTCGTCAGTATTTTTAAGGCTAACAGTTGAATTATTAATGTATGATAATTTGAATCTAAGTTTTCCTTTTTTCCCCCTCATTTTTAACAAATCGAAAAAGGGCAAAAAACATTTTTAAAGATATTGTTAGTGAACATAAAATTGAAGTGTAACACAAATCTCTTCTTGTACTTTTCCCTTTCTGAACAACAGAAACAGAACTGCTTGTCTATAGAGTAGGATGGGAAATGCACGGTCATCCCCACGGACACCCCGTTTCGCCTTTGAACTTGAGATGCCTGCGGCCATATATGATGGGATGTTTTCACCCTCCTAGAAATCTAGTGACATCACTCCGAATCAGCAGAACCAATAGTCCAGTCAAAATAGGATAAATAGAAAAAAAAATCGTGTAGTTTTGAAATTTTGCATACTCATAGCCGACAGGGTCCTGAACAACATACTAAAAGTCCCTGCCCGTGGTGGGTGAGCGGGGAACATTTAAGGGGGGCACTTTTCAGTTTTTATTAAATATCTTAAAAACTGTTGCATTTAGAGAAAAAATGTCAATTACAAAATTAATCAACGTAAAATTTCCTACAAAAATGTATATTACATGTTGTTTTTATCTTGTATGATCAATAGTTTAGAAGATATAGGGGATAAAATAACGCATTTTCTTGAAAAATTCTTTTTTGCAATAGTAAAATCAACTAAAGTGTGCAATTACAAGGGTTCTTGTCAAATATTTTCTAATGTACCAAACAAATATATACATAGGGAATATGCGGTAAGCGGAAAAAAAGTCCCCGGAAAAAAAGCCCCCAGGAAAAAAAGTTCCCGGAAAAAAAGTCCCCAGGAAAAAAAGTCCCCAGGAAAAAAAGTCCCCGGAAAAAAAGTCCCCGGAAATTAATTTCGGTCGTCTTCATAAATGAAATACAACTTTTTAATAACTTTTAGTGACATTATGTTTCTTTTATTTTTAAAACTGTTTTTTTTTTTTTTTTTTTTTTTTTTTTTTTTCCCTTTTAATTAATTCTTTTTCTATTTAATTATGTATTTATGGATTCTTTTCAAACATACCGCAGGGAAAAATGAAAAATTCGGTATTCTACTATATGTAAGAAGTAAACGTAAGAAGTAAAGTTCCGTTAGTAAAGAAAAGAAAAGATAAACAAAAGACAATAAAAGACAAGAATGAAAAATTATGCGGTACTCATTAATTATTTACATTTTTCAACTGTAGATGATCGTTGTTTGATACACCGTTAAATGTTCTTTGCATATCTTATCACACAACGAGCAGACAGAAGAACAGAAAGTCAGAGAGATAGAGTAATTGAATTCGTAATCGCTCTTGAACGTTTTTGGAAAATGTTAAAAATTCTTGACTTAAAAAAAAAAAAAAATGCAGCCGTAATATATCTGTATATTTTTTGTGTAGTTCTGTAAGTCTGATTGCGAATCAAAATATGTTCTATAAAAAACATTTTTTTAGCATATTATCAACAAATACCAACTTCATTATTATTTTTGCAGTAGAAATTTAGGACCCCTCAGAAAGACCCTGCAGAGGGCACACCACCCAGACCTAAGACCCTCGTATAGTTAATCAACCTAAATCTTCACACCAGCATCACCAACCTCCACTTTATTAACAGTGACCGAGCGGTTCTGCGCTCAAATCTAGTAGACGGGAAGTGCCAGGTTTGAATCCAGGTTACGCCTGTCGAAGTCATTCGTATTTTTTGTGTTTTTTCTCCGAAAATTCCGTAAATATGGGCTAGGAAACCCTTCGAAAAACCCTCACGATGTCCCAAGTGTAGCTATTTGGCTTTAATTCAAGCACCAACACTTTATTAAAAATTTATGTGTGATGTACGAATTAAGGCCGACTGTCTACATGATAAACCTGGGGAGGTCTTTCTAAAATGTCCTAGTATTCAAGCGATAAACTCCGAACGGCTAAGCCGACGAGGACGACCTGGATTTTCATTTGGCACCTCCTGCCTCTCCTAAAACATGTAGAATAATATATATGTATATTTACATATTTTATATTGAAAATATGTTAGTGAAAAAAAGATAATGTGCGTGATTGACCATAAATTAAAATAATAATAATAATAATCAGATAAATTTATACTTACTATTATTTTTTTAAGAATACCCCCTCACCCTCTTTTTTTTTTTTTTTTTTTTTTTCGTTTTAAGATATTTGTAACATTAAGCCATACATTATTATTTATTATTATTATTATTATTTTAAACCGTATCAATCCTTAATGAATTTCCATTTGCATGTCTAAGTGATGAGTAAAATTTTTAATTCCATATGCGACTTCTAAAACTATAGAGATTTGTAAAGTACCATAAGCAGAAATACTTCAAAGAAATGGGTCCACCAGTGGCTGAGCGGTTCTGCGCTCAAAGCTGGTAGACGTGAGGTGCCGGGTTCTATCCCAGGTTGTGCTCGTAGGCCTAGTCGTTCGAAATTCTCCGTGGTGTTCTCCGAAATTTGCGAAATACGGGCTAGAATCCCGTAGAAAGACCCCCCATTAAGGGCACTCCCTCTCAGGCCTAGGACCTACAGCAGTTAATCGGCCTTATTCCCAAAAATCCTTCAAAGAAATGTATGCAATATTTCTAAGAGGAATTTTAATTGTGGGATAGCATTTAGATAAATGTAGCTTCTTCTATTTTTATTTTTTGTTAATCGCGGCATGGTATACATTGCAAACAAGTAAATATATGGATTGTTCTTGTTGTTGTACCGAATAAGGCGGATTGACTGCACTAGGTTTCTAGGCCTGAGGAGGAGTTCCCTCTGTGGGCTTTTTCTAAGGGGTCCTAGCTCATATTCACGCAAGTTTCGGAGAAAATCACGGAAAACTCCGAACGGCTAGAACAACGAGCGCGACTAGGATCGAACCCACGCAATAAATGGATTGAACTCTTCTCATACTAAGCCAGGTCATGTCTGAAAACGAAGGTTATCTGGATTCGCATTTGGCACCTTCCCCTTGTCCTAAAACATGCTTATATAGATATGTATATATATTATTGTAAATGTTAGTGGAAGGATCTTCAGGAAAAATTATCGTTCACTGGTAATTCGCAATAAATCTGGTAAGATTACGGCAGAAATTCGGTTTTCTTGAAAATCGCTGTAATGATTTATATACATGTACAAATATAGTGTTAGAGTTTTTCTTTTAGATGAAAAAAAAATCTGATTATTAGATAATAGATTTAAATATTAGCAGTCGCTGGTGTCCCGTGCTTTTCCTGGAACAAAACCTAGCAGAAACCCTGTTTTCTAGGAAATTGCCAGATAATTCGTTTTGAATTTGTTTTATCTCCAGGAAAATTAGATTTCACTGGTAGCCCGCACTCCATCCGAGACAAAAAAAAAAAATCAAATGGCTTTTATTATCACATTTTCGAAAACGAATCCTTATATTACGCTACGAATAATTTTTACAACGGAACTAAGTAAACAGTCAATCAGGCGCTGAATATAAAAAGAGAAAAACCTGGTACAAATTATTAAAATGCTGTACATTGAGGTTTAATTAAAACAGTGCTTTACGCTAAATATTTGGTTAGTTAATAAATAATAATAATAATGTCAATAATAATAAAGCTGCTGATTTCACAAGTAATTGTCATTATATTATTCTAATAACTTATATCTTTTATCATAAGATTCCTATGGGGAAAAAAAAAAATTGTCATCTAAAAGAAATAATTAAAGTAAAAAAAAAAAAAAAAAAGATTATTATGCGAAGTTCTGTTCAGCCGAGCAATATTTAAACTGATTTTTTATCATCATCACTTCTAGAAGAACATTTTTCATTATTTATAACTATTACTTACTTTTCATGAAAATCGCAATGAGCGGATTTCTTTTAAATTAAGTTTTAATTATTAAAATATAATGAGAAAAAGTTGTCTTTAATATTAGGGAATATCGTATTTCAAACGGAAAAACTAAAAGCAACAGTGCGTTTCAACTTTTTAAAATATATTTATTCTGTGTTCATAAATACTAAAGTCTTACAACTTTCAGTTGCGTTTGACATATCTGAAATTAACTTTACAAAACTGAACTCTAATGAAAAATTTCTGCATTATGTATGAATAATAAAAGCACGTGTTTTGAGAAGAAAAGTCTTATTTCATCAGGCAAGAAATGCGTACTATTCTATAAAGAAGCATAGGAAATCATACTCCGTATTTTACCTCAAGGTAAAAGGCATTTCTTTCCTAATGAAGGAATATTTTGTTGTTTCGAAATACGTTGCCTATATTAATATTTTATAGCGCATTCAAAAAGTTTTCTATTTGAATTTATGACTATGCACCTATTTTATACTATGTGCTTGGGATACTTTTTACATATTTGAAAATAAAGAAAATATTTCACGTGCACAAATTGAAAATTTTACCAAAATCTGTACTTTCATATTTAAAATTTCAAGTGATTAGTTTCATTCTCCAGTGTATATATATATATATATATATATATATATACAGTGAAACCTCTCAAGTTGGACACCCCTCTAAGTTGGACGCTTTTTCTCGGAACGGAATGTATCCATTAACATTATGTCTAACCCCTTTAAGTTGGACACCTCTCTAAGTTGGACACTTTTTCTTGGAACCGAAGGTGTCCAACTTAGAGAGGTTTTACTGTATACATATATACTCACACACACATACATATATATATATATATATATATATTACAAAAGTGGAAAAGAGGTTTTATTTCATTAATAATTAAAATAATCTGGTGTCACTCACACGACTTTCTTTTACCATGAAATTTAATACTATAAATACAGATTGGAGATTAAGAGGTAAGATAACGAGTAAGATTACTGAGTGAATTTGCATAGGAAAATATAGAAGAAAGTCATGTGGAGGCCACATCATTCTAGTTTTTAATGTGTAATTGTAAAATTAATATGAATTATTGATAATAGAAATAGTTAACTAGGGAAAAAATGTAAATTTTCAATATCCGTATTTTTCGAAAGAACTCGTCAATACCTTTGAAATGACAGGCTGAAGCATAGATCTATGATAAAGTAAAACAAAGTTATAGATTTCTTTTTTAATTTTTAACAGAAAATAACACCAATAATAATAATAATTAGAAAAAATAATCGCATTTTTTCTGACGTAGACACAAAATTGACTTTCTTTCGGCATTTAGAGTTATAATTTTATGAGATAAAAATTGTCTGCATTCATCATGGAGAATAATTTTAATAAATAATAATTTAATAAATAATTTGTACTGCCTGAATTTATGTAAAATATACAAAAAATAATTAATTTGCCGATTTAAAATTTAAATTTAAATTATGTTGTGGCCATTATAATACTTTCTTCTATAATATTTTATACTACCAGTTAACATGCGCTACCTACCAGTTAACATGCAATAAAATTTAATCAATATAGCTTCTCACAATAAAGATTTTGCACATGCATTTTGGTGCAATTTTATCCAATAGATGCTGAGATAGTCATGTGGAAAATCAGAGAATGTGAGTAAAAGTAGCACCACCCGTATGCTCATCTACACCCAAATTAAGCTGATATTCATTTTCATAACGGTCATCTCACATATGAAGTTTGGTGAATTTATTCACTCTAGAAACTGTGATATAGTTTTCCGGTGAATGGGGAAAACTGAAGCATAGCAGCAACACTTGTCAGCTGATATGCATTCGAATTGAATCAGCATCGTTTTTCGCAACAGATCTTTTTCATATTAAGTTGAGTGCAACTATACACTCAAGTTATACTTGGTAGGAAAAATGAAAGGGGTAAATGAAGAGGACTCTACCAACCAAAATGTATTTTCTAAAAGCCAATTTTTAAACAGTCTAAGTCCAAACATGCCTGTAAGCTCTTGGTGGAATATTTTCAAAAAAAAAAAATAATAATAATAATAATAATAAATGCAAGGATAATTCATGCAATTTAATAAAAAGAAAGATTCTTGCATTATGCACTAAATTACAGTAATTTGTGAATGTTTCAAGTGAAGAAAAGAAGTATTTTTTATAAGATAAGACAGAGGTTGTCGATTGTGACAAGATTTTTTTTTTTTTTTTTTTTTTTTTTTTTTTTAGATATTTACAGTTTTTTCTACAAGGGATAAGTAAAATTATCGGGTAAAAGTGTCTAACTTAGGACAATAGTTCATTGTCCAACTTCCAAGTTAAAGGGGTGTCCAACTTATAGAGGTTGGTCATAATGTTAATCCTATGCATACATTCCGTTCCCAGAAAAAGAGTCCAACTTAGAGGGGTGTCCAAGTTATAGGGGTGTCCAACTTGAGAGGTTTCACTGTATTACATATTTTATTATTATTTTTTTTAAATATCTGAATTTTAATACAACATAATACGCGCGATATTCGGTAAAAAAAAAAAAGTATTTAAAATGTTTTTTGAAATTTAAATCAGTGCTTAAGTATCAGCAAATTATGTTTAAATTCATTTTCTTCTTACATAAATGAACAAATGAAATCCAATAAATTGAAATAAATATCTTTTCTATTAAAAGAGTAATATGCAGCATTTACAATAAAAATGATGCAAATAATAAATAGATATTATAGAGATGTTAAAATATTTACGAAAATCATCAGACTAAATTACTTTGATCAAACCCAAAAATCCCCATGAAAATAATTATAATTGAAGGAAATCAAGGCAATAGAAATCCCAAATCAATAATATCCATAAGATATAAGACCAATAAATAAAATATTTCTGAAAAGAGTAATTAGATAAATTGAGACTTATCTTAAAATTACACAGTTTAGTTAAAACGTAACAGTATGTAAAAGTAACAGTATGTAGAACAATAGCAATTTAATTTTTTATTTGATTTAGCTATATTTAAATTAAATTTAATATTTTAATTTTAATACAACAAAATACGCGCGATATTCAGTAATAAAATAAAGTACTTAATTTTTTTTTCTTTTTAAAATTTAAATCAGTGCTTAAATGTTAGCAAATTGTGTTTAAATTAATTTTATTGTTACATAAATGAACAAATGAAATCTAATAAATTAAAATAAACATATTTTCTATTAAAAGATTATTATTGCAGCATTTACAATAACAATGATACAAATAATAAATAGATATTATAAAGATATTAAAATATTTACGAAAATCCTTAGACTAAATTACTTTGATCAAACCCCTAAATCACCATGAAAATAATTATAATTGAAGCAAATCAAGACAATAGAAATCCCAAATCATTAAAAGCCGTAAGATATAAGACCAATAAATAAAATATTTCTCAAAAAAGTAATTAGATAACTTGAGACTGATTATAAAATTACCCAATTTAAGTTAAAAAGTAACAGAATGTAGAACGATAGGAATTTAATTTTTTATTTGATTAAGATATATTTTAATTTAATTTTTAAATACTTTAATTTTAATACAACAAAATACGTACAATACTAAGTAATAAAATAAAGTATTTAATTATTTATTTATTTTTAAATTTAAATCAGTGCTTATATATTAGCAAATTAGGTTTAAATTCATTTTACTGTTACATAAATGAACAAATGTAATCTAATAAATTAAAATAAACATATTTTCAATTAAAAGATTAATATTGCAGCATTCAAAATAACAATGATACAAATAATAAATAGATATTATAAAGATATTAAAATATTTACGAAAATCCTCAGACTAAATTACTTCGATCAAACCTCAAAATCATTATAAAAATAATTATAATTGAAGCAAATCAAGACAATAGGAATCCCAAATCATTAATATCCGTAAGATATAAGACCAATAAATAAAATATTTCTCAAAAAAGTAATTAGATAACTTGAGAGTGACTATAAAATTGCCCAATTTAAGTTAAACGTAACAGTATGTAGAACGATAGGAATTTAATTTTTTATTTGATTAAGATATATTTTAATTTAATTTTTAAATACTTTAATTTTAATACAACAAAATACGTACAATACTAAGTAATAAAATAAAGTATTTATTTATTTTTAAATTTTAATCAGTGCTTAAATATTAACAAATTATGTTTAAATTCATTTACTGTTACATAAATGAACAAATGTAATCTAATAAATTAAAATAAACATATTTGCTATTAAAAGATTAATATTGCAGCATTCAAAATAACAATGATACAAATAATAAATAGATATTAATAAAGATATTAAAATATTTACGAAAATCCTCAGACTAAATTACTTCGATCAAACCCCAAAATCATTATAAAAATAATTATAATTGAAGCAAATCAAGACAATAGAAATCCCAAATCATTAATATCCGTAAGATATAAGACCAATAAATAAAATATTTCTCAAAAAAGTAATTAGATAACTTGAGACTGATTATAAAATTACCCAATTTAAGTTAAAAAGTAACAGTATGTAGAACGATAGGAATTTAATTTTTTATTTGATTAAAATATATTTTAACTTAATTTTTAAAAATTTAAATTTTAATACAACAAAATACGTACAATACTAAGTAATAAAATAAAGTATTTATTTATTTTTTTTAATTTAAATCAGTACTTAAATATTAGCAAATTATGTTTAAATTCATTTTACTGTTACATAAAGGAACAAATGAAATCTAATAAATTAAAATAAACATATTTTCTATTAAAAGATTAATGTTGCAGCATTCAAAATAACAATGATACAAATAATAAATAGATATTATAAATATATTAAAATATTTACGAATATTCTCAGACTAAATTACTTCGATCAACCCCCAAAATAATTATAAAAATAATTATAATTGAAGCAAATCAAGACAATAGAAATCCCAAATCATTAATATCCGTAAGATATAAGACCAATAAATAAAATATTGCTCAAAAAAGTAATTAGATAACTTGAGACTGATTATAAAATTACCCAATTTAAGTTTAAAAGTAACAGTATGTAGAACGATAGGAATTTATTTTTTTATTTGATTAAGATATATTTTAATTTAATTTTTAAATATTTTAATTTTAATACAACAAAATACGTACAATACTAAGTAATGAAATAAAGTAATTATTTATTTATTTTTATTTTTTTATTTTTTTAAATTTAAATCAGTGCTTAAATATTAGCAAATTATGTTTAAATTCACTTTACTGTTACATAAATGAACAAATGAAATCTAATAAATTAAAATAAACATATTTTCTATTAAAAGATTAATGCTGCAGCATTCAAAATAACAATGATACAAATAATAAATAGATATTATAAAGATATTATAAAGATATTAAAATATTTACGAAAATCCTCAGACTAAATTACTTCGATCAAACCCCAAAGTAATTATAAAAATAATTGTAATTGAAGCAAATCAAGACAGTAGAAATTCCAAATCATTAACATCCGTAAGATATAAGACCAATAAATAAAATATTTCTCAAAAAAGTAATTAAATAATTTGAGATTGATCATAAAATTACATAATTTAAATTAAAAAGTAACAGTATGCAGAATAATATCAATTAAACTTTTCATTTAAATTTAATATCTTTTAATTTTAGTACAACGTAATAAGTGCCACTTGTAGAAGTATTTATTTGCTAATTTTTAATTTTAATTTTTAATTTTTTATTTAAATACGTAGTTACATATTAGCAAACTGTGTTTAAAATGAATTTATAGTTTTATAAATAAACAAATAAAATCTAATAAATTAAATTAAGCATAATTTCTATTAAATGCGCGACGTGCGACATTTGCAACAAAAATGATAGAAATAATAAGTAGTTAATTAGCAGAAATTATTCCACGTTTTAAAGAATTTCACTGAATTTCACCTCCTTTATGCGCAACTCATTGGTCAATCGTTCAAAGAATGGAAGACAGTGATACCTCGATATTGGTCATTAGCAATTGAGTGACACTTTCAATGACCTCCTCTTTTTTCCAAACCACCCCTCCACTTCAAATTACCCGGCGAAATTCAGCGCCATCTATTGAGAAAAGGTAACTTTTCTAACTTTTAAATATGCCCTTAAGCTTTATTGTACAGTTTCTACTATCATTTTCATGTTATCAGCTGTTATTTAAGCTGCGTTTTCTAGTGAAACTGAAATTGATACTTGTTTGATAGACCTGGTATTCTCTGCAAGACTTGTCATTCATTTATGGACAATTCATGAAGCCCAAGTACAAAACAATGTATTAAACTGTGTACTTAAATTTAGCACAGCACAAGGTAAAAGTAAAAAAAAAAAAAAGTATAACTTAAAAAAATTGTAAAGGTTTTGAAATTTAAATAATACACATATCTTTAAAATATATAACATTTTATATACATATTAAATAGTTATTAATATGAGATGAGTGTTTTATATGTGATTCTAACACATTAGTCTTTATGTTGCATGAGGCAAATATGCCTCTTGGTTCATCGCTACTGACAGTTGTGTGTATGACTAAGTTGCTCGGAACACTGTGATTTTAGTTCAATGCTTATGTCTCTTTATACAGTATAAGAATAATTATTAATTTAAAACATGCATCTCATAAAATAGAGTGTTTTAAATTTTACAGTTAATTAAACTGGAATACGAGTGCAATTTATTTTCAAATTTTGAGGTATACTTTTCTCTTCTATTCCAAATATCTAATATCCAATTAGGATGTTTATTTAGAATGTCTGGGTAAATGAATTATAATACAGTCATATGATCTATAAGTTCATATTTTCTCAGTTGATTATAAGCACATGATGCATGTTTGGCGATCAAAATTATCCTGTTGTAAATATCTCGAATGAATGCAATTTGAATGATGCTTATGCGTGTTTTATTTTATGAAACTTCAACTGATTATTTTTCAATTTCCTTTTACTGAAATATTTTCTGAAATGCTGTTTTTATATTTTAGCTATGCAATAACTAATGATAAACATGATTTTATATGTCATTTCTGCACATTTACATTTGATTTAATTCGAAGAAAGGCTTGTTAAACAGAATTAATTTAAAAACATTTTGTAATAAAACCAAATTTTTGTTTATATGAAGATAAAATAAAAAGTTAGAACATATAAGGATGTAAATGAAAAAATTCAAACAGTTCTTTTCTCTATTGAATACAGTTTTATTATTATTATTATTATTATTATTATTAAACCCTTCCTTCAGTTGCTTATCATTTGACATAAAAATTTCAAATGAGCATAAGTATGTGAATCTTCTTTGTGAATCAAGTAAAAAAATACAGGTAAGAAGTTTTAATGCACATATTTTTTAATTCTGAAAAAATGTATTATTTTAATGTTAAATTAGCAATTTTACATGAAATTCTTAAAGAAATTTTATGATTTTTCGTCTGAATGTGTATACATATATATTTGCTTTATATCTGTCAATTTAAAAAATATCCATTAAAAGAAAAATAAATAAACTTTTTTTTAAATGAATTTTTAGTAAAAATTAGGCTTAGATGTGTAGAATCGCTTGTTCTGTAAAATCAAAATATGTGTGTCGACTCTATCCCTAGAAGAACATCTGCAGAAAGCTTCATTGAGAACAGGTTAATAAAAAAGGTCCGATAGACTGATCTCAAAATAAAAATAAAAGAAATAAAACAGAATAACACAACATAAAATGTAAAAAAAAAAAAAAAAAAAATCCCAATAAGAATATTCTAGATCAACTTACGAGGAACACAACTACCAAATTTTTCAGGATATTCTGATATAAGGTCGTCATTTATTCTGTCTTTGAGAGGTCCTAATATGATCACAGGCCTTGCATAAGTAACTATAAAACAAATATTATTAATCAACAAAGGTCTTAAAAAGGAGGAATTATGAAGAAAATTGTGATAAAATAAATGAATGAATAAAAATTACTTTTTTCTTGGGTTACAGCTTCATATGACAGAATGGGTTCATCAGGACCACCTAAAAAAGAAAAATAATTCAAAGTCTTATAATGTATTCATACTGTTTGGTAATCCATTTAAAAATTTAGAAAAGTAGAAAAGTAGAAAAAAAAAATGCTTAATAAAATACCAAACATTCTCAAAACATTTAAGTAAGTCTTAATCTAAAACGTATATTGACTATGTCATATGTTCTAGTAAAACATCAGATACCTAACCAGATATCTTTTAGATAAGATGTCAGATATTTTCTAGATAAAATTTCGGATATTTTCCAGTAAATGACAGTGAAAAAAATCATTTTTATTGTCAGTTTTTTATTGTCATGGAGTCAGTTTTGGACCTACAGCTTTTTTACCAATATGCTGTTTCTTAATGAATAAATCTAAAATTTCGAAAAGAAATAATGAGTAATATACTACATATAAATTTTAAATATCTATCTAGCTAGTGAAACAAAACAATAAAACCCAGTAGGAGAAGGATTAAAGAAATCTGATAAACATCTTTTTGCAAAAAATAATTGATTAGGAAAAAGAAAAAAAAAAAAAAGGGCGTTGAAAAAACATTCCATACACATATACATTTTTCAATCTTTGAAATTCAATTTTGCTCAAAACGTAGGATATTTTTGGTACCATGTTCCTCTTTTGATAACAAATGTATGCAATGCTATTTTTAAATTTAATAAAGTCATGTTTCAAATTATGTGCTCTAGTGCTTAACTAATATAAATTTCTATCAACAACCTAAATTTTAAGAAGTCAAATTTATTGTTAAAAACATTACATAATTTGAGAGTGCACAAAATAAACATTCAAATTTTTTATTTCAAATTTAAAACAAAGAGCTACTAAAGGTTGAATTATGCAGTGTAGTATTCAAAACTTGCATATTGTAAAAGCAACTCTGCTACTCATCAAGCATAAATTTCATAACAGCTATAAGTTCAGGCTAATATGTAAAAGGTGAAAATTGAAAAAATAGAAAGGAGGTGAAAAATACATTACTAGTGACAACTAACTGCTAGAAGTTTAAAATGAAAAAAAAAAAAAAAAAAGTTTAAAAATGTGAATGAATTACAGGAGGTAAATTTAGACTTATTTCTACTACATAAGTATGTGGTCTCAAAATCTAATAAATTGCAGATGATTTTAAGTCAGTACTAGATTGAGGTTTTGTATCTAGCATACTGAATCAAATCATCATATCTCACCATAGGTTTCAATAGCATGGAAAGAGGCAGACAAGTATCTGTTTCTTCCTGAAATTCAAATAATTGTGAAAGAATTTAACTAGTTATTTATTTAAAAAAAAAAAAAAAACCTATTTCAGTGAAATTCTGTTTTATCAAAACTATTTGAATAAGCTGGAAATCTTAAGCAAAAAAAAAATACACAATATTATGATTATTACGAGATTTCCTTTTAATGCCAAATAATAGAATCACCAAATTGAAACCAAAATTAATGCGTTATAAATGCTCATAATTGGTAATATTTTACAATTAATACTAATAATTAGTGAATATTAATTAACATCTACTTATTAATTGATTTTGTTAATATTAATTTTGAGTAATTTTTCAAATGAAATTTGAGCCCCTCCCATGATTTTTTAATTGCTACGCCCTTGCTTCACTGACAGAATATTTAAAGCTTATTTCGCAGCAACTAGTAAGATATTTAAATATATCATTCCATTAAATTAATGATATTGTATTATGACTTATGAAAAAGAAATATTCAATCAAAAATAAACGTTTCCAGAAAACTTCCTTTTTAAAAGTTAGAAAGCTTATTATTAAACATTTTTAATAACACTGCTAATGCTTTAAATATTTTTAATATTGCATTAAAAATTTTCACAGCATATAAATTTTATGCCTCATGTGTGCGTGTTACATATCAAGATTGTAATTTTAAAATATAATTAATTCCAAGACAAATTACAAAATACTACAAAAGTACCGAAATTTCAATGTCTTATTAAATAAATAACAAAGTTTATTAAGAGACATTTAACATTTTAATAAACTGAGATAAACTTGTATAAAAGGGCAAAAATATCAAAAACAGTATATACTTACGTATACTTCCACCATCACTGTCACTAGCAGATATATTTGGTGCCTCTGAAAATAATAATATAGTTTAAAAAATAACTCAATATTTAAAAAATAACTCAGAAAGAAATATATAGAAGTCATGCAATGAAACTAATTGCAGTAAATGCCACAAAAAATAAATATAATAAAGTTGGTACAGCTTTACAAGAGAACGTGCTTGGTGACTTTGTAATTTGGCATGAAATAAGCTCGTACATTTTTCTAGAAAGCCTTAATTTTCACAAAAGCAATAGTTTTAACGGCCCTCTTCACTTACCATCACCGGAAGCTTGAGCTAATGTTATAAGTAAAGAAAATTTTCCATAGAATAACTCATTAACTAATACACATTTTTGAATTCTGTTTTCACATTCAGAAAATTCATAACTGTTAAACTGATGGACCTTTTGAAAAAAAAAAATTTTTTTTTAAATTTTTAATATTTTATTTTGAAACTGTAAAATGAAAATTTTCACATATTGGAAATTCATATTTTACAGCTTCAAAATAAAATATTTAAAAAATCTGTTTTTAAAAAACGTCCGTCAATTTAACAGTTGTGAAATAGAATTCAAAAATGTGTATTAGTTAATGAGTTATAAGTAAAGAAAATTTCCCATAAAATAATAAGCTTCCGGCAACTCCAAGTGAAGTGTACCCTTAACTCTTGCCATGCGTTAAATATATTAAAAGAAAGCAAAACAATAATTCCAAAACTTATTTTCAATGTGTCTGACTAGATCATTTTATAGAAAAAAATGAGTTTTAAAAAATTACGTTTTCACACATTAGATATAAACAGAATTTGAAATACAGTTAAAAAGTACGATAACAAAAAGTATAATCAAAATAGGTACTAGATTTTTTTTTTTTTTTTTTTTTTTTTTTTAAGGGGGGGTGGGGAGAAATTTAAGTGTCACCAAAATATTCCTATACTAAAGCTGCACCATAAAGTTCTACTTGAATGTTAAGAAATGAAATTGTGACAGAAAAAAAAAAAAAAAAAAAAAAAAAAAAATTAAGGTCAAAAGAACAAGCAACTAAGGCAATTACACAGTGATATAGTATATATATATATATATATTTTCAGCCTCTACATTTCAAAAATGCATAATTAAATTTACTGATAGACACTAACCTCTATGATGCTGGAACTCCTCATACCCTTCTTCCTCTTTAAAGAAAAAAAAAAGGAAAAACTTGTGTTCTCATAAATAAGCCCTCAAAAGAATATTCAGTTATGCATACAAAATAAAATTAACATTCATATATTCGATTTACACCTGCTTTCTTTACTTCATTTTGTTTCCAAATTCAATTAATGAAAAATTACTGTTACTATATTTTACATACACAGTTTTAAGAAATTAATT
Organism: Salticus scenicus; assembly: GCA_963930645.1. Lineage (NCBI taxonomy): Eukaryota > Metazoa > Arthropoda > Arachnida > Araneae > Salticidae > Salticus > Salticus scenicus. The sequence goes on from OZ005652.1 coordinate 190,571,983, forward strand.
AGAACGTTAATTACTATTATTATTTTGTCTAAGCTTGTAAAAGTAAAAAGTAGAATAAATATCAAATCTTAAATACATGTTAATTATTCCGAATTGAAAACATGGCATATAAAATTAATGTTAAGAGGGAAAGAAAAGCATATTTTGAAGAATTTACAGGCTGAAATTTATTTACTTATTTATTTTAACTCTTGATGCAAAAAAACAAGGGTGTTATAATTTTAAAGCCTTTGTGAATTACAACTTCAAAAAAAAAATTTTTTTTTTCTTTTTTTAAATTAGAATGCTGGTTTAAACTGGTTGGTTCTAATTTAAGCTTGATGAAAGCCAATTATCTAACAACTAACAGCAAGCTTTAAAGAACCCCCCTCTTCTCCCCTCAAGCCTCTATCCTAGGAATAGTTTCCAAATGGATGAGCCATTTTAATCATAAATGTAGAATATAAAGTTTTTATTTGAAATATCTTTCGTTACTACGATACAAAATGTATATAATTATGTTTTGTATACAATTTTATATAAAAACTTTAATATAATACTTTAAGTTGTCTTCTGTTCTTCTCATTCTCTAAAAGAGTTCTTTTTTATTGCTAGATACAGGCCAGTAGTAGATACAGTTAATGTATTTAAAAAATAGCAAAATGAAGATAAATATTACTTTACTCGCAGCAATAATGTGTATATATAAATTAAAACCAGCAACATTTTTTATACTGAAATGTTTAAAACCTTTAGGAAGACTTTTATATTCTTTAAAATAAAGAATAAGAATAGAGAAAAAAAAATTCAAACATAAATGCTCTTTTCTCTCTTTTATATAGATATATTTTGCACTAAAAGGCCTTCATATCTTGGAATAGCTGCTTGCAAACATAAATTTGTTTTTGTGATTTCATGCATTATATATAAATTATAAAGGTAAAAATACAACAGGTTTATACAATGTTCAATTATAGGACTTTATTAGAATGGAATGTTATATTGATCTTTTTCTAAAGCAATATATTTTAATTTAAATGAAAACATATTTAGAGATTTTTCCCTTATTTTAGTGAGTAATTTAGAAAAAATAAAAATTTCCTATTTTGTAAGTAGCCTAATAAAAAGTACCTCATTCTATTGAAAATAAAAATACATTATAATTTCTCAGTAAAAAATGCTACTGCATGAATTTTTCTTTATCCTAGAGATTTTTTTTTTCTGTTAGTTTTTTCAGTTAGATATTAGTTAAGTTAAATAGGCTTTTTTTTTTTTTTTTTTTTGGTTAACAGTAGAATTAATAGAAGAAATTATAAGGGGGGGGGGATGGAAATGAAGAAGGCGTTTCACTAAAGATTCTATGTCTTTTTACATACATTTTAAACAAATAAATAAATAAAAAAAACTGACAGGGAAATTCTACACATGAAAATAATTTAGAATTCTGAATTAAAAAAAATAATAGATAAAACCTTAGTTTTTAACATGCAATTTACATTCAAATTTTAAAGAATGGTCTACAATAAAATAAAAAAAAATTCTAGATATATAAATATTTCAAAACTAATATAAAAATATTTTCAAGTACATTAATTACTGCAATATGTAATATAGAATTAAATTATTAAATTTAAATTATCTCTCATTGAAAAAGCCAAAATGTTAATTGTAACAGCTTAGATTCACATATACAAAAATAATCTAAAATATGTTCATTAACATGGAATTAAACAACAAAAAGCATAATAAATTTTATGTGGATTGTTTGATTTAAGAAACTACAGCTGATTTTGAGAGACTTTTACAGTATGTTATTTACAAAAAAATAAATAAATAATAACGTGTTTTGCTTCATGCATGCAAAAATGATGTATATGTGTATTTTAGTTATAGTTATTACTTAAAAACTAAGCACAGCACCAGTTTCATAATTACAAGAAAGTTTTTAAAAAATATTTCCAAAATCAATTAGGAAACATTAAAGACAATTTACAGCTTGTCTTTAAAATTTCGAGGGTTGTTTAAAGTCTTGAGGGGTGACATGGGTTTAGAAAGACATATATTGTAAAATTCCGACAGTAACCTCCCTACACAAATATATTCTGTGATTCTCTGATGTTTTCATTTTCCAAAAGCCATCCATTCTCTCAGCTATTATAATCTGAAATTTTTCCTAAAATTTCAGTTTTTTAATATCACACCTTCTTATTGTAATGATTTTTATTTCTAAAAGAAAGGGGGGCTTATAATCGGAATTTTACTGTATATATCTTTTTTCTTTTATTTAAATGCAATAAATAAAAATTTTTATTCAAAATTTTGAGAAAATAAAAGAGCAACATTTAAGCAACATATTATAAAATTTTTATTTAAAGAAAAAGTGTGAAAAATTTAGCCGGTAGATCCTGGTTTCTGCAGTCCTTTCAGAAAGGCAGTAGACACTATTTCTCAAAAACTAATACACGTATCTTATTGAAATTTTGCACACTGATTCAAAATAGAATTGACTAGTGTATAATAATAACTATGTGGGATAAAATGTTCCAAAAATTGTACTGTTTGTGCATGTAACTTTTTTTTTTTTTTTTTTTCAAATCCTTTGTTGAAGCACTAGACAATTCTATTTTAAAGAAATGTGCAAATCAGGGTCCACAGGTTGAATTTTCCAAAATTTCTAATGAAATAAAATGTATTGATGAATAATTTTTGTAAAATATTGCTCTTTTATATGCTCAAAATTTTTAATAAAAAAAAAAATATATATTAAAAATATTTTTTTATAAACCCATGTAACCCCTTAAGAAGACTTAATTACATATGAAAATTCTATGTATCCATCTAGTAACATTTTGAATGCATATACGTCAAATATTATTAAATATTTTTTTTTTTTTATTTCACATAACAATGAAAAATAGAGAGATAGCAAATAAAATCTATCAATGAGATACACTGACCTTTAGTAGGCGATCCATCATCTAAGCATGCATAAGCATAAAAAAACATCAGTTAAAAATTCTTTTATACGAACAAAATATGAAAAAAATATCTATAAATCAAAATTTCACTTACGTTCATTATCACTATCATCACCACTGTTTTCTTTACTTTTCATAAAAGGAAATTTCCTTGAGAAGGAGAAATTTTTCTTTTTTCTTTCTAACGTACTCTTAAAAGAAAATTTACATGTCAAAATTTTTCAAAATGGATAAAAATATTCATTTATATACATGGTGTGTTCAAAAAGTATTGAACCTTTAGTTGGCAAAAATACATTTTGATTTGTCAATCCAAAACACTAATCCCCTTCACGGTAATACACACGCTTCATCCAGAGTTCCTGTTATTGTTGGAAACACCTGGGGAGTGCAGTTTTACGAATGGTGAGCAATTGTGCCATCAAATTCTGCATGGTGTCTTCTCTTGACTCAAATCAGGGCTCTTTTAGCAGAATTTTCAGCTTGGGAAATCGCCAAAAGTCACAGAGAACCATGTTGGGTGAGTAGGGAACCTAAAGAATCACACAAATGTTGTGTTTGGTGATGAAAGTCTGAATCAAATGCACAGAATGGACAGATGCACTATCATGAAGATTCCAAGTTAACACTGCCCACAGATCCAGTCGTTTGCGCAACACAGAATCGCGAAGGAGATGAAAGATCTTCTGATAGTACTCCTTTGTGATAGTTTGGCCTTGTGATGCATATTCATAATATACCAAACCACGGAAGTCAAGGAAAACGGTCAATGTGTCCACTGGTATGAGTCCATCTTTGAAGCATTTGTACCACTCTTTTATGCGTAAGATATCATCGTCCCAAAAGCCTATTGAATCTATTTAAAAGGTAAATTCTAAAAACATATTAAAAACATTAAAACCACTAAAAGTTACCTTGCAATAGTGCTTTCAGCCACTATCTGCAGCCTTCGTCAGGTACGCTATTTTCGTGAACTGATGTATCTGGCAGTCTTGCTACTTGTCTCTTCTTCCACTTCTCATCCAGCATAGCACCTTGCGTATATTTCCATTGGTTCTGTATTGCACGAATTGTAGTTTGCCAAAATTTCAATGGCTTCACGTTTTATTGTGTAAAAATAATTATTATAGTGGGCTATAATAATTTAACAATAAAACATGAAGTCGTTGAAATTTTGGCGAACTACGATTCATACAATACAGAACCAATGGAAATAGACGCAAGGTGATGCGCTATGCTGGATGAGGAGTGGAAAAAGACACAAATAGCAAGACTGCCAAATGCATCAGTTCTCGAAAATAGTGTACCTTATGAAGGCTGCAGATAGCGGCTGAAAGTGATAGTGCAAGTTAACTTTTAGTGGTTTTAATGTTTTTAATATGCCTATTGAATCTTACGAACGGTTTCCACTCTGGTATTACAGAGTTTTTGGTAAAATTTGATGTAATATCACTGCTCAAGTTTTTCTCTCATTTTACAAAAACTAAAATCCGATGATCACTCACTTCACATCTTCACTTATTGGCTGACTGCCAGCAACTGAAGCTTTCTGCCGGCCGGAAAATATTCACAACTGCGCATGAGTGTCTCATTTACATCTACACTGAAGAAAGTCTCTCTCGCTTCATTGGTTTATGTGAGAAAAAATAAGGTTTGATACTTTTTGAACACCCCTTGTACATAGACACTGAAGAGATTATTACTTACTTTTCCATCAGAAAAGCTATTTCTACCTTGGAATTTTACTGACTTTAACCTAGCTTTTTCTCTCCTTTCAACTCTAAAATGCGTTAAAAAAAAAAAAAAAGGTTTAGTTAATTAAACAAAAACAAATAGTATATACATGTGTGTATAGAGTATATTATAATGCAATATTATTTATACATTAATAAAAAGTTTACAGCAGTTTAACATGTTTAAAGCAAAGCTGATTTTCTTGTTGAGATAATAGAAAAATTTGTACCCATTTAAATTATTTTATTGGGGTAATAAATGAAGCATAAAAATCTCATTTACAGTCTCTTCAAGTATAGAGCGCTGCTGCATTACAGCTGCTGTTTAAGAAAAAAAAATATTTAACTAAAAATATTTACTTTTGGCTACCGTAAACTAAACTTCATGAATAAAATGGCTAAATTGTTAGTTAAGCATGAAGTTGTTGGGTAAATTTCATCACTGCAGTGCTGCTATCTATGTACCAAAATATGAACCATAAAAATAAATAAATTATAGGGAGCAGTTCATTGAACCCCACTCTCCCCTATAGGTATATTTAAACAGCAGTAAAGAAATAAGAAGAGAAAATCGGAAAAATTAATACATACATTTATAAAGTTTATCTTTTTTGATCAAAATAGACAAAGTATGGTAATTCTTGCAATTCTAAAAAATTTTACTACAACTATGGAATTTAGAGTATTGGCAGTATATACCTTCTTTTACTCGGTATGATGCCCATTCCTTCTTCTTCACCATCAGGTAAAACTTTTCTAGCCTGCCACCATTCGTCGTCACTGGCATTAGTTACGTGCAAAACATCTCCAAAGCCAAATGGAAGACCACGACTAGGTAGACCACTATCTTTTGATGGGTCATAGTCAAATAAGGCTCTACAAACATTCAATAAGAATAAATACTTCAAACATATATTTTTAACAAAAGAAAAGTTTCAATCAATGTATTTTCTTTACAATATAAAAAATAGACAGGTATTACTCAAAGGAGAAAAAATAATTTTATAAAATAAAAATTAATGAGTAATAAATCTATCAAAGTTAGTTACACTGAATTATTATCTAATGCAGCATTAAATTTTCTCACCTGACATAAAGAGATCTTTTTTGAGAGGTTCGCAAGCTGCCTGATGTGTTATTTAGCATCTGTTCCCTGAGATCATGTATTTTTGCTTCAAATCTGTTGTATTCTAAAAAAGAAAATAATAATAATAATAAAGTTATAAATGAATTAAGGACTTAAAAAGATATCAACATCCTTTACATCACTTTACAAATAATATTGTTGTGACATCCACACTACTTTCTCTTGAAAAGAAATAGAAAAAATTTCTATTTAAAAAAGAAAAGGAAAAAAAAAAAAATGCATTTTTATTGAAACATTGTCATGCAGGTGAAGGCTTTTGTATTGATGTTTCCCCCCCCAAAGGGGGAACCGATGCCCCCACATGCACAAAATTTTTTTCCTAGTTAACTACTACTATTATCAATAATTCATATTAATTTTACAATCACAAGTTTAAAATAACTCTCACATTTATACGAAATTTTGTCCTATACTGCCATGTTAGAAGTTTGGAAAAAATGCGATCACAGCGCCACCTGTTGAGCGATTGATCCCCAAATCTTATCAGCACCAGTTTATGTCAGGGTCCAACTAAATACTAAGTTTGGTTAAATTTCATTCATTGGTTCGTGAGATACAGTGAAAAATCGACAAAATCGTGAAAATCGTGATACACACAGACAGAGAGACATTTTCTAAAAACTATCAATTCGTGTTCAGGGCATCCCAAAACGTGTAAATCCATCCAAAAACGGAGGTCGAAAATTTTCACGAATCTAATACTTTCTCTATATTACATATAGAAGAAAGTAAAAATGGATAACTGTAGACATTGCTGTATATTGTCTATAAATTGTATATCTACCATATAGAATATTTAAATTTAGCAAGTGTTAAAACAAACAAAAAAAAGCATAACAAAACTTGAAATGTACTTTTAGCAATTTTCAACCATAGCCGCTAGTGTATCCAAATTCATTTGTGCGAGCCTACAAATTTTTGCTATTTATAGAAATTGTGATTTTCACCATGTTAAATTAATTTCATTATGTTTAGAACAGCCTAAAGATGTTTTAATGCACTAATGACAAAAGTCCATCTATAGATTTGTAATTGTTTTCATTCTTTTGTATGTTCCAGATCCCAGTATACCAACCATTTGTCTGATCTCAAAATGTTCCAGGTAATATCATGATTTATATTTAGAAAACTAAAGTTGCACTGCCAATATGTTTTGAGTTATGTTAGTTGATCTCTCTCACACAAACACATAGAAGGAGAGAACTAACCCCCCCCCTCCTAGATGAAAAATGAACTTTGTTAATTTTTCACTTTTTTAAAATCAAAGTCAAATATATATATATATACTAGCAGACCCGGCCACGCGTTGCTGTGACTAAGTTATACGTTGAATTATACGGCTGTAAACTATTTAGTACAGTTAAATTATTATTTACGAACAAAGACGAAAACGTTGTAGCCGATGTAAAAACCCACAGGGTTGAGATTTGAAACTTAGGTCAAAATTTGGAAGCGATTGATAAAAATTTTCGTAGTGTTGATATTAAGCACAAATTAATTTTATTGTAGGGTCCTATAAATTTTAATGGAGAAGTGATATATATTATTTCTAATGCTACTTTGGATAAAATTGCTAAAATGACTAATATATAAATTAAATTCTATTAAAATTCTATTAAAATAAAAGTATAAAAGAAACAGACGATTTTAAAATCAATTTTTATGGAGGAGTGAAATATAATATATGCTATAATGGATAATTTTACTATTAAATGACCTCATCATTTTAAATATTTTAAAGAGGGCAACAGCTGTAGTTATAAAAGGGAAAACAATAAGGCTAAACCAGAAAAATAAGTAAATTTGATAAATATTTTAAAACTTTAAAATTGGAAATCTTATGAAATATTGGACATTTAAAGTAAATACATGTATCATTTTAAATACAAAAAGATTTTGGAAAAGTTTAGTGTATTTTAACGAAGTGATGAGAAGTTTTTGAGTATGTTAAAATTTTAATAGTAAATTCAAGTCAATAAAGATGGGAAACATTGAGAATTAAGATAAGAATAATTATAAGATTTAAAAAAAAAAAAAAAACTTTTTATATACCATGCTTTTAAATTTTAATATACTAATAATATACAAATTAAAAGGAAAATGATAAATATTCTATCATAGTTTGAAGTCAAATTTGTTTTCAAATGTCTAAATAAAATATCTGATGTAAGATACTAATATTTTGCAGCGGAATAGATTTCATTTCTGTCATCCTTGGCGAAAAAAAAAAGAATATCGCCAAATTATCTGGCGAAAATATTTAATTCCTTTCAAAAATCATGGTTATTTTAACAACTTATATTAAAAGAGTAATGAATAATATGAAACAATATTTCGTACAATACATATTACATGTCATACATACGTACAATGAATAATACATATTACACTTCGTACAATGCATACATCTGGCATGTATATTTTCGTGTTACGCTTTTGATCGCCAAATAATAATAATAATAATAAAAAAAGCCAAGGGCGACAGAGTTTAAAAATTTAAAATTAAAATTTTGTCAATTTGACAGCAAAATAATTCAATCTAACACCCGCGATAACTAATACATATCTATACCCAAATATAAGGATTAAAATCGGGAAATAAATTTCCTCGATTTTTAATAATTCTTACAAAAAATCCAGTGGGCAATTAACATAGGAAATCTTTTTCTTGGCTGCACAGACGGTCAGTGAGTCACACTTCGCTTGCGTATAGAACTCATAGATATAGTATAGCATATATAGAATAGAGTGATCATTGGGGAGAAAAAAGTTATTCCTTTTCATTTGGGAAAAGACGACGTTTTTACAAAAATATGGCCGTCTTTCCCCGAGTGAATACACACGGGAATACATACTAATATTTTAGCAAATAAAATTTATGAATAATTTATTTGCTAAAGGGGAATGGAAGACTCCAGATACAGTTTCAAATTCATATTTCTTTCTTTCTTTTCTTTCTTTTTTTTTTTTTTTTTTTTTTTTTTCCAATACCACTTAATGGCTGTTTCCAAAGCTTTTATTTTTTATCTTTTTTCGGCATCAAAAATCTTTCTACGATAACATGGGGATGAGAGATCTATATATATTACTATATCTATGATAGAACTACATTAGCACTTTATCAATGTGTATAAAATCTTTAAATTGATTATGACGTCAATTTTCGTGAGATGCATAATTTAACTTTTTATAATTTTTTAACGTTCACGTTTGATTAAATGTATTTATTTTTATGTCGAAAGAAAATGAACTCGTATTTTTTTTTTTTTTTTTTTTTTTTTTTTTGGCAACAATTAAATTAATGGAACTCACAGATATTTTGGAGCAACTTTAATAAAGGTCTATAATTAACAAATAATTGCAATAAAACAATATTGTGACAATAAATTGAGATAAAAACTATCCTATCTCTCAAGTTGGATCAAACTGCACACAGTGTGCAAAATTTCATCAAAATCAGTTCCTTAGTTTAGGAGTTTACCCCGGACAAGCATCGTGACACGTAATTTATATATATATACAGATTAAATTATAAAGTTTTGATCAATGAAGCACAAATAAGTAAAAAACAGGATTAATTTCACTGTATTATCTTCATTATAATATGAATTCAATTTACACTTCAGTCTAAGTAACACGTGGCCGGCTATGCTAACACCAAAAATTTAAAAAGTGGAAATAATTGAATTATACGAAATTTATTAATAGGTTAAAAAGTTGAAGATTTTTTGTGTAGATGGCAGCACCAAATATATTTCAGCTTTCATTTCAACCCAGTCGAAAGGTATCGACATCTGTTAGAATCATTTGGAGTTAACAGATAATTGTGACTGTCAAATAATAGCAGACAAATAATTAGCAATAAATTAAAATTGCGACTATAATTTGAGATTTAAACTATCCTATCTCTCAAGTTGGATCGAACTGCACATGGTGTGCGAATTTTATTATAATCGGTTAAGTGGTTTAGGAGTCCATTGAGGACAAACATTGTGACACGAGATTTATATATATTAAGATATATATATATTAATTCTAATTTAACGGTTGTGAATTTTCTGAATGTGAAAACTGAATTTAAAAAGATAAAATATGCATAAGTGATCGTAGAAAAAAAAAAAAATTCCCATAGAATAATATGGACTTGGGCTGTTGGTGAGGTTGTGATGGCATTGTATTGGGAAAAATGGATGTTATTTTTTTTTTTGTAAATTGTCTTAGTGTTATGACAATTTGCACAATTATACATTCAAATACAACAGCATTAACAATATTAAAATTTCTATTCAATTCAATTTAATAAAACTAGTATATCGTGACCATAATAAGACTTTCTTCAATATTTTTCTATTCAGATTTATACAGTACAATAATTAAAATTTAATTCCATGATGAATGCAGGCGATTTTCATCTCACAGAAGCATAACACTAAACGTCCGAAGAAAGTCAATTATTTTCTGCCAACATTTGAGGTTTTTTAATTTTAAAGAAAAATCAATTTCTTGCTTTTAAATTATTACAGTTCTATTCGTTTTAAAGATATTGACGAGCTCTTTTAAAGATACCAATATTGAAAATTTACACCTCCCCAAAAGGAGTGAGCGATGCTCCTATATGTCCACAATTGTTTTCCTAGTTTACTACTACTATTATAAATAACTCTTATTAATTTTACAATCATTCCCTAAAAATAATTCTCATTACTTACATTTATACGAAATTTTCTCATGCACTGTTATAATAAAAATTATGGAAAAAAAAAAAATGTGATGGCAGCGTCATTTGCTGAACGATTGATTTATCCTCAAATGCAGCAATTGTCAAAGTTCTACTAAACACTAAGGCCTGTATTCCAATCAAACACTTACGGCTCGCATCTCAATTTCTATCGCAAATTTAGTGAAGGAGTGGAATCTGCCAAATCAAGTTCACTGGGCTAAAATAATTACCGGAGCAAATGACTTTGCCTGCCATTTGATGAATCCTTCATTCTCTCTAGTTTCCTTTTCCAAGTGGGTACGTCAGAAAGCATTCGATACGCAAATATTACTATATAAAAAGGTGTAGTCCAATGCATTTTTATCAGCTTTATGAAGGATGAAAAAATAGTACTTATTTATATACACACTAGTAACATTAAAAATGAATCTTATTAAGAAAATTGTTTCATATTTAAAGTAGTGCGTTTGCAATATGTAATTATTTCCCGCTTCTTTATTTTTTCTTTTCTTCCTCCTTCTTAATGGATGTTATTATTTTTAATCGATGCTATTTTTATGAGAAATAATAATTTTTTTGAAACTATTTAACTACTTCGTACATATATTTTGTCGTCGATAATTCATTAAATATGTCACTTTCTGTAACCAAATGATTGGGTCTACAATTTACGTGTATACAATTTTTCCTTTACGGTCATATTAAAGATCATGATAAAACGGACAACAGCGTCACCTGTTGGCAATTATGCAGAAAAAGTTGATAGACACCAATTTATGTCAAGGTGCAACTAAATATAACTTTCATGAAATTCTGTTTTATAGTTCTTGATCTAGAGCTAAATTTATGTTATACACTTAGAGACACATGGATATAGACATATATTTTCTAAACATGGTTAAACTTTACTCAGGAGGTCTCTAAACGTGTAAATGCATTGAAAACCACCAGAAATCGAGAATTTTCATGTACCATAAACATTTATAAAACTAATTAAACATATAAACTAAATAAACAAATACAATTATTTATTTCATATTTCATCGATAAAATTCATAAATATTTTTCATATAAAGTTGATAAGAATGCATTAGACTACATCATTTATATTGTAAAATAAATTAAACGAAACCAGGGAGAAAGAAGAGATTTTCAGAATAGCACAAAGTGTAGAATTTGCTCCAGTTATTATTTTAGCTCAGTAGACTTGACTAGGCAGACTCTTCTCCTTCACAAACTTTGCGATAGAAATTGAGTTGCGAGCCTTAAGCGTTTGATTAGAATACAGGCCTAAATTTGGTAGAATTTCGTTCATTAGTTCGGGAGATAGAACGTCTGCAAAATTTATAATACACACAGCCAGATATTTTCTAAAAAAGGGTCAAATTGTGTTAAATATATCTCAAAACGTGTAAATCCACCGAAAACCGGAGGCCGAAAATTTCCGCGAGCCTCAAAATGTGTAAATCCATCGAAAACCGGAGACCGAAAATTTTCGCGAACCTAATACTTTTTTCCCTTATGTATATAGAAGAAAGTAATATAATTGAAAAATAATAATAATCATATTCTTCTCTGCTAATTAATTTATTTTCCGCCTAGATTTTAAACTATTTAGTTTAACAAAAGACACATTTGGCGGTTCATTGTAAAAGTGGTGTAACTCCCTATTTTTTTTTTTTTTTTTTTTAATATGTATGTTTTTGCTTAATTAAATTGTATCATATTTAGTCGCATCTTTTACTATAAAAGTGAAGAAACTAAAATAATTGCATTAAAATCCCATAAATTGCATTTACTTGTTTTTCAAGAACTTCCAAATATTCATTATAAAAATGAAGTTTCTAAGTTACTTCAAATTATTTCTTATAACTTTTAAATTTTAACTCTGATTTGTATTAAACACTAAAAATCGATAACACTTACTGAATCTTGATTTTTTTTTTTTTTTCTTTTTCTACACATAAATTTGCAAAAAGCTCGTTATTTCAAAATCCACTTACAAGGAAATAATTCGCTTATACAGTAGAACTTGGATAATTCGAAGTTGAAGGGACCAGAAAAAAATTCGAAATATCCAAAAATTCGAATTACATATACTATTTTGTCAAAAAAAGTGATAAATTAAAAAAATTAAAACTCTACGATCAGAGATTTAACACATAAACTTTATATCTAAGAATATCGCTACATTACCCCTTACACCCCCCTCCCCATTAAATCAATATTTTTTACGAGCTTAATTATTCAACACTTTTTAAAAAATAGTCAAATATTTTTTATTTCTTTTTTAAGTAGAATCTTTGTGTCATAGCATATGACCTGATACAAAAATAGAATCAATTCAGAAAAACCTCGAAGTTCACACACATATGCACCATATCTTCTGGTGCACTAGCTAGGGGCTTCTATTGTATTTCCTTATCCTTCTTTTGAAAGACTATAAAAAGTGATAATGCACTTCAGATGAGCAAAATCTCGGGAACAAATTTTACTGTAATATTTTAAACGTAATCTTATGAAAAATTCGAATTATCCAAAATAGAAATCAAATTATCCACGATTTTTTAACATTATTTTAATACAAAATTCAAGGGACCATGTAAAATATTCGAATTAAACAAGTTCGAATTATTCAAGTTTCACTGTACAATGAACGACCCATTTGTGTATTACCTTTATGAGATCATTAATACGTTACAGTTTTAAAAATTGCTTTATTTTTGAATGCTGATATTTAATCCAAATTTTTACCATTCAAAATAAAAAAAAAAAAAAAAAGAAAAAATTATCAATTAAAAACGAAAATTCAAAGTAATAATGAAACGTGTCTAATATTTTGTTAAACTATAATAATGTAAAATCGAGGTGAAAAGTTAAAAATTAGTCAGCAGAGAGCATCTTGAAAAATTTGCATTTTACGTTGTTAAATTTAAAGAGAAATTTTAAAGTATATTTGATATTATGTCAATGCACACATAATGCAATTTTTTTTTTAGTTTAAAAACAGTAAAAAAAAAAAAAAAAAAAAAAAAATGCTATGTTTCAGCGTAAGAAATTTTATTTTTACAGCTGTATGGAAATTTTTATAAATGTCAAAGCACAACCAGAAAACTAAATCGGTGCAACGATAAACAAATGAACAAACTGAAGTAAACTACAGTGTACTGTCTGAAGTTTTAATTATTATTATTAAATAATTCCGACGTAGAACAGTTCTCAAAAATAAATTTTAAACAACTTACTTGGTAGATCAGGCATACGATGAATTTAAGAATAAATAAGGAAAATATTTTCATAGAAATCATCAAACGATAAAAAATCATTTTCACTTTTAATGAAAACAAAAATAATTTTTCCTTTCGCGATCGCAATATGCTCTGAGTAACGGGACAGGTGTTATCTCCACTTCAAGGAGTGCTGGTTAGTAACGTCACTGATTCAAAGTTCAAGAATGGTCGACAGTTTCTTTTTTTTCTCTTCTTCAGTGACAATTCATCGCAATTTTGAAATGAATGCTTTGAAAAGAATAACGAAAATTGCAGGTTTGAAGAATTGCGCTGAAGGACGGTAATCAGGTGTATTAATTTTGTCCAGTAAAATGAGAAAATGTGCGTAAAATTATTAAAATATACTTAAATCTAGATACTTTCATTAATATTATTAAAGAGTAACAAAAATGGGGCACTGAATTATTTTTTCTGTCTTATTCACAAGATTACATATTTTAAAAAAGTCAAAACCTTACACCGACGCTCGACAACTGATTATACCGTACCCATTTTCCCAGCGCGCGCGCACGCACACACACACCAAAAAAAAAAAAAAAAAACTCGCCAAAATATGTAATATTACCGACGATATTTTGTGCTACAAACATTAATGAGCAAGATAAAAAAAATATTGAAAAGAATATTTTCTTATAAATAAATAAGCCACGCCACGTATTTGTGAAATCCGACTTCTACTTTGCGATTTTCTCCGCTTTATTAATATCGAAGTAAAGATATTTTAAGAATTTCCTCATAGTTAAATATTACAGAAATCGCACGCTTTGTAATTTGTCGATCGCACGTGCTAATGAAAAATTATCTTTCCGAAACGGAAGGGATTGGGTTTGCTCACGAATTATCGTTCACATAATTTCAGTGCAAGCATCCTTTTGATACCTTAGTTCTTAGTAGAAATCCCGAGATCTTTGAAAATTCAGAGAAATTTTCGCTATATTTTGGCAATTATCATAAAAGTACAATTAAATTTTCTAAATCTAATGAAACGAAAAGTATTTCATATTGGAAATTGATAGAGGATTACATACAAGAACATCCGGTAAACAAAACTTTTTTTTTTAATATAAGAAATACAGTCATCTTAAAATACTGTTAGTGTTGCAGTACTTTAAAATTTACCGTTATCCAAATTTGTCTAGATTAAGCATTTTTCGATTACGTCAATTCATTTATAACTTTATAATATCTTGAATACCGTATTTTGCAAATTATTATATAAACTTTCTGACGTGCTCTATATTTTATCAAGGAAAATAAGTCCTGCTTATAGGAAAATAGCAATCCTCTTGTAATTATGAATTTAATGTTTAAATAATTATAGCTTTCTCATTATTTATAGAAAATAACATGTAAAAGGATTATTTATGCATGCTTCTAAAATGAATGTCAGAATGATATAATTTTTTTATTTTTATTAATTGTATGTTGTATTGCTGCACTTTTTTTTTTTTTTAAATAATACTATATATATTTTAACCTGTATGTTTCGTTTTGCATGTAAATTAAATTTTTGCAGTTTATGTACTGTGAACCTGAACCCCAGATCAAGATACCACAAAGCTGCCATTGAGTACCATAATATCAGCCTTTGCCTGCTACGCTGGTATAATATTTAAATGTATCACTTTATTTATTTCAGATTAGTTTAGTAAAGTCGTAAAGAAAAAGAAAAATTCTGTCTTTGACAAAATTTAATTTAGTACGACAGGACTAATTTATATATTGCAATCTTGTTTAAAAAAAAAAAAAAAGTTATTGGCCACCCCTGGTTAATAACAAGCTCGACATTTATCGCATAACCGTTGGCAAGGTCACTGTACCTGCAAACGCAGATGTAACGGTTATTATGTGAGAAATGTCGAGCTGGTTATCAGCCAAGGTGGCTCAGTGGAAGAGCATCCGCACGTTAAGCGGAGGGCCTGGGTTCAATTATCAGCTCCAGCATTTTTCACATAGTTAGTATTTAAAAAAAAAAAAAAAAAAAAAAACCAATCTTATTCTCCAAACTACTTACAATGAACTTTCACGGCTGATGAGTTTAACAATAAAATTTCAAAATATTTTAAGATAGTTTAAGAAATTAAATGGTAAAATTGGATATTGGCAGGCATCCTGGCGCATATTGGAAGTGTGACAACACAAAATCGTTGTCTGAAAGATATAGTCCTATTGTACTAAAAAAATATAAACTTTGTAAATATATATATATATATATATATATATATATATATATATAGTTACGAAATTCTAAACAATAGTTATTTTTATGCAATCCCATTCAAAGAGGCTTACTCAGGTCATAATGTTATTTTTCTGCATTTCTGGCTTGTCTCCGCGTTAAAATAGATAATTTTCTTTTAAAAACCCGTTAAAAAGTTTCACAGGCATTGGCCAAAAATCTTAATTACCGATATATCAATTATTACGGAAGTCGCTGAAAAATTCTCGCTTTATAGGAGGCTATAAAAGGAATCCTGTCAGTTTCTCGCCAAGACATTGCGAAATAGAGAGCTATGCTTGACTAAGTCCCTGCTGTTGAATAGCAGCCCATTGCTGAGTGTAAATGCTAAGATGTAGTTTATGGTGCGATTTCTATGTTGCCAGCTGTTATTTAAGCTGTGTTTACTGGTGAAACTGAAGTTGATACTTGGTTTATAGACCTGTAATATTCCGAGATATTCTGTTAATAAACTTTTAAGCCTCTGCAAGATCCGTCTTTCATTCATACACAATTCACGTACTCCGAGTAAACAACAATATATAAATAGGGCAGTCAATCAATTTTTAACAAATTTGGGACAAATCCCTCAAGAATTTATTTTTATACATTAAAATTTTAGACAAATGTTGACGATTTGGCGATATTTGAATCCTGCCGCGAAAACAGAAAAGTACACCTCTCTCTCCCCCCCCCCCCCAAAAAAAAAAAAAAAAAAAAAAAACTTTCCCATTCATTAAATAAAGATGAAGTTCGACACATCAAAAGAAACACGTAATATTTTCAAAATAACATTAAAGAATCATTTTGAATTAAATCCACCCTGCGCATTGACACATACTTATGTCCAATGTTTCATGAGAGAAATTTCATCTTAATAGGTTAATCGTATGAATAATTGATGAAGGAGGTCCTACACAGAAAAGCTGTTGCTTTTATCCACACTCAATTAAATGCACAAAATCATGACACAAAGTCGTGAGTTAAAATTTATTTCCAAACGTAGAAAGTTTAACACATAAGCACGTTTCCCCTAACGTGAAATAATGGGTATTTCGTACTATATATATATATATATATATGTATATATAATAATAAAACTTGCAAAAATAAATAAATGAATAAAATAAACGATTTGCGCGAGGCTAACAATAATATCGCCAAATTCAATAGAAGGTTAAAAAAAAAAAAAAAAAAAAATGAGACCTAAAAACAATTGAAATCGAGAAATTTAATGTCAGATGAAGCATTTAACTCAAACTTTCGGAAAGAATAATAGGTTTTTAAGCAAGTGCTCCGTGGCTAAATTTGTCACGACATAATATGTAAAGACAAAAGACAGTACAGGAACAGAGCTTTTAACAATGACCAAAGTATAAAATAAAAGAAAGTACTAAATTATGAATCTACTTGTTTGCTTGGTTTGTGTAGCTCAAAACAATTTCCAACAAAAAAGCATGAAGCTATTTTTTTACTTTCGAAAGAGTGAATATTTTAGTATATGAAACACTGTCTAATACACATGTAGTAAAAAGAAAAAAATTCATTGATAAAATCATTGAAAAACATGACGTAAAGAATATTTATTAAAGAAAAGAGGCAACGATGTTAAAAAAAAAAAAATGCACGACTGCAATAATATTCAACGTGATCGTGCATTTTTGCCATACAACTCTAACGGAATTTTAATTCATTAACAGCCGCAGTAAATTTTCTAAAAAAATTTCCGACACATTTTTAACACCCGCTCTTAAAATAAATAAATAGAGAGCAAAGCATAATAAAGCATAAAAAGTGACTTATTTAAACCCAAATACTATAAAATACAGTTAAAATATGCGGCCGGAAACATCAGTTATTTTGTATTTTAACTGTTTTCATAATGATTAAGTGTAAATCAGTCTTTTTATATTTTATAAATAATGCAACCTTAGCTCAAACGTGTTATGTATATATAATAATAATAATAAAAAGTTGCACAATTGTTTTGGGTTGAAGTACCACGACCAAAGACTACCACGACCTTTGTCAGGCAAACAAAGCTGGCACGAGTGCAGCAAACAAAAGAGGAAGAGTCATATTTATTTAGACCAGAAACATTTTCAGTTGGTTGTGTTTACATAAAGTTTTTCCTTTTTTTTTATTAAAGTTGAAAATGGCATTTGGGAAATTTAGTTTGCAAACCCATCCAAATAAATAATTTTAGAAAGTATTGAAACTGAAATATGATTTTTTGTATTCACTAAAACATGTTTATTATTGAAAATGGTAAATATAGCTCTATCCGTTGTGAACAAGGTCTCATTAAAAGAATACACTACAGTCTACGGGAAGTTATATCTTTAAGGTATTGAAATATCTTCATATCACACATGTAAAAATAATAATAAAAAATAATAATATACATTATTCAAATGTACGTGTTTCCTAAAGAATAAGGTACTTTTAGCATTAAAGATTTATTTATAAGGCCACGAAAAATTATTTAGATTCACATGAGCTAGTCAACACTTCCAATAAAGTTAAAAAAAATTTTATTAATTCGATTTCATTTTCCTCTGTCTGTCAGCTGCGTTGTTATTTCGATAATTTGTTTTTTTAGAAATTGAAGCATGTGATTCAGATTTATTAGAAACAAAATACATTTTAAGTTATCATCACATTACTAAGGATGTATTTAAGCGGGGACCTGGTACCTTTCACTTGGCACCAATGAAGTACGTTTCACATAAAAGCTTATATTTCCATTTAATATATATGAATTAAACTATATTAGGCTTAGTTCGATAAAATATATATTCAAGCAACAATTTAAAAAAAAAGATATGTATTTTTTTTTTAACAGATTTGAAATTTTTAAATTGCGTTTTCTCAGTCTGCATTTTTTCTTGAATTCATAATGCTAAAATTTTTGTAGATATTTAAGAAACGACTATATATATATATAAACAGTTTTTTCTTTTATTTAAAATCTTGTTTATATATTAATGTATATATTATTATATATATATACGTTTGTTTGCCAATTTGGCTTACCATCAATATTCTAAAAGTTTACATGCACTTTGATTACAGCTGCAATGGCGCTTTTTCTGATGTGTATTATTTCAATTGTTAATCATATACAATGTTTGGCTTTTTGTGGATCTATGCATTTAATGGCTCTTTGATGTAGAACTGCTTTATCTAAGTTCAAAATTTGGATATTATGGTAACTCATTGGTTCATCATCGCAACTTTTTGTGTCATTCTTTCCTCTATGTTAAATTCAGTTCTATATTTTAGTGTTCTGTTATTGTTTTAGTTCTATTAATTGCTAAATTTTAAGATTAAATTTTATTACGTTATCTATTATTTATATATATATATATATATATATATATATATATATACACACACACACACACACACACGGGTCTATACAGGCAAAAATTGGGACCCTTTTGCTGCCCCTTCACAAAATTAAAATCTTTAGAATGGGCCTCTTCACAAAATTAAAATCCATAAAATGAGTCCCTTCACAAGATTTCGTTTTAATAAAATGATAATTTTATAAATTTTCCCCATTTTTACAGTATTATTTTTAATGAGTTGGCAAAATAAAATGCTATTAACTTGATATTACACATAAGTTAGAGAAACTGATAAAATGAAAGGTTTCACGTGACAATTTTTTTGTTCCCGCAAAAAGAAATAAATTTTCACAAAAATAGGCCCCCTATATATATATATGTATGTTTAAAGAACTTATTTAGAAGAATTTGGGATGGATTTCGCAATATCTTTAAAAGTAATAACTTTTTTTTTTTTTTTTTTTTTTTTTTTTTAACATGTTAATGCATTTTTTGTTTTTTCTTGAAAACTAATAAATTTCAAGATTCTTTTTTTTAAAGTAGATTCTATTAAACATTCAAAAGAATGTTAAATATTTTCTTAAATATGTGTAGAAGTTTTAGCATTTTGACGGTAACAGATTTATGAAAGAAGAAAACTGAGCAAACACAATTTAAAGATTTCTAAACTGTAAAAAATATATCATCAAGAACCATAAGGATTGTTGCCTGAATACATATTTTATTGAACAAATCCATTATAGTTCAATTTATGGATATTATATTCTTTTGGAACCTACTTCGGTGGTGTTAAGTCAAAGGTGCCAGGTCCCCTTAAACAATATAAAGTATATTAGCAAAGTGTTCTATAATCTGCGCGAACTTATGATTCTTCTTAGATATCTTTCTCTCCATAAACAAATAAAACTTGCAGGAAGTACGATTCAGCCTTATCTTTAAAATTTAATGATATCTCATTTTTCAGTAACTTACAAAAGAATGTTTAGGAAACTGTTGAAATTGGTATTTTAAGCTAATTTTTTAGTCTAACTCCCCCCCCCCTCTTTTTTTCCCGTACATTTTGACGCACTTTTTTCTTCTGTCTTCCACAAATACTTAAAATATGCGTTAAGCGTGTAGTTTGATTTAATAAAAAAGCACCACAAAACTGGCGTTGTAACAAATATTACTTACAAACTTTGAATTAACACCATAAAATGCAATAAACTCGCAACAATTGTTTCGGGTCGAAAAAACACACGACCCTTCATCAGGCTAATAAAGTAAGCACGAGTGCTGCAGTCAAAGCGGCAACGCACAAAATCGTTTAAGATGAAAAGGAAAACTTTATAAAGTAGAAAGTAAATATAACTACTGGTGTGAGTAGAATTGTATAAGAAAACAAGAAAATAAATAAATGAGTGAGATTAAACACATAACAATCCAAGGAAATCAAAAATTAAACGAAAATCTAAGCTACGTGAGTAATTTCCAAGCATTAGAGAAGAATGGGGTGGAAGAAATATCATTAACAAGATTTTTCGAATTTTTAAATATGTAAAATGCTTCATGAATATCCAAATGGGAGGAACAGACAGGAGATGAAATTATGTTAGTTTTGGAAA
The DNA here is from genome assembly GCA_963930645.1 of Salticus scenicus. Taxonomy (NCBI): domain Eukaryota; kingdom Metazoa; phylum Arthropoda; class Arachnida; order Araneae; family Salticidae; genus Salticus; species Salticus scenicus. The sequence goes on from OZ005652.1 coordinate 190,593,005, forward strand.
AATCAAAACGATAACCTTGAGACCAGCAGTGGGAAGCAACAGAAGATTTTGGTAATGAATCGTAATGAAGTTGGTTCGTAATGAAGAGATTACCAAATCTTCTATTGCTTCCCACTGCTGGTCTCAAGGTCATCGTTTTGATTTTTCCAAAACTAACATAATTTCATCTCCTGTCTGTTCCTCCCATTTGGATATTCGTGAAGCATTTTACATATTTAAAAATTCGAAAAATCTTGTTAATGATATTTCTTCCACTCCATTCTTCTCTAATGCTTGGAAATTACTCACGTAGCTTAGATTTTAGTTTAATTTTTGATTTCCTTAGATTGTTATATGTTTAATCTTACTCATTTATTTATTTTCTTGTTTTCTTATACAATTCTACTCACACCAGTAGTTATATTTACTTTCTACTTTATAAAGTTTTTCTTTTCATCTTAAACGATTTTGTGCGTTGCCGCTTTGACTGCAGCACTCGTGCTTACTTTGTTCGCCTGATGAAGGGTCGTGTGTTTTTTCGACCCGAAACAATTGTTGCGAGTTTATTGCATTTTATGGTGTTCATTCAAAGTTTGTAAGTAATATGTGTAGTTTGATTGTTTTAAAAATCTTTGTTATTTACCATTTCCGAATAGAAACTAGTATGTTGTGGCCACCACGAGACTTTCTTTTATCTTTTCCTATACAAATTCACTCAGTAACAATAATAATAATAAAAAAAAGTATAGAATTAAGGGGAGAGGAAAAAAAAAAAAAAAAAAGTGGGACTTTATCAAATTTTTACATTTTACCCAAAATTTTGTCAAAGTCCCACTTTTTTTTTTTTTTTTCCCCCCTCTTCTCTTAATTCTATCAAACTCCCACGGTTTCCGTGTTCTGACAAACTTAAACAAATTTTTGCATTTTTCCCCCAATTTTGTCAAAGTCTCACGGTTTCCGTGTTTTGACAAACTTAGAATAATTTTTACATTTTACCCAAAATTTTGTCAAAGTTTGTCAAAACACGGAAACCGTGGGACTTTGACAAAATTAGGGGAAAAAAGCAAAAATTAGTTTAAGTTTGTCAGAACACGGAAACCGTGGGAGTTTGATAAAATTAAGGGGAGAAAAAAAAAAAAAAATTCTAAGTTTTTTTTCGTAAAAAGTAAAAAAAATCGATAACTTTGTTTTAAATTATCACAGATTTATAGTTCAACCATTCGTTTTAAAGGTACTGACGAGACCTTTCGAAAGATACCCATCTTGAAAATTTTTGCCCTATATCACCCTGTTAAAAATTTCGAAAAAGCGGGATGGCAACGCAACCTGCAAGACGATTTTTACCAAAAGTTGATAGGCACTAATTTATGTCAAGGTGCAACTACATACCAATTTGTATGAAATTCTGTGCAGTAGTTCCAGAGATACAGTTGCCACAAAATTTTGTCACACACACACACACAGACAGACATTTTCTAAAAATGTTAAAATCGTGTTCTACAGCTCTCAAAACGTGTAAATCCATCAAAAATACGAAATCGAAAATTTTTACGAAACCAATACTTCTATTGAAGATAGAAGAAAGTAATAAAATAATCAAGAACGTAATTTATGCCGATTTAACAATGTTTTCAACACGCAGTAATCGCAGCAGTCGTCATAAAAAATAAATAAATAATAATAATAAAAAAAAATTGTTGTAACTCAATATACATTCTATTTAATGAAAAATATAACACTTTTTGATTACTAATCATGTCCATAATAATAGCTACGATTTTATTGCATTCTCGTAAAAAAATGACACTGTAAAAGTGTCAGTAAACTTAGCAAGGCGGCTGTATTTTGGACTAGTCGCGACCGGCCGACCAGCTGGTTTGCGACCCCTGAAAATTCGAACTTTAGCAAATTTTTGCTCGGGGGCGCCCTCCTATCGTTTCATGCACCGACAGCCTGTTTTGTTCACCGTAGAAAAACCTTTTATTATTATTTTTTTTTAATATCTACCCCAATCTCTTCTTATTTATTTTACAGATTCGAAAGTATGCGCACTTGATATCTAATCTCCGAAAAAACCTGTAACACGTTTTTTCTAGCATTTAGTAGTTTTATTTTAAAATTTCAGAGTTAATAATTTTTACCTCATATCTATCCGCTCTCATTTAACAGCTTCAAAATTACACACGATGCTTACCGTGCAAAATCCTATTTTTTACATTTTAAATATATTTATTTTCTATATGCCTCTATTCAATTTACCACTTCGAAAGTATGCGCAATTAATTCTTTATCCCCCAAAACTATGTAATAATAATTTCCTAGCCCTTAGTTCTATTTTAAAATTTCGAAATTTTAAACTTCTCTTTTTTTGCAGTAATTAACTGTAAAAGTATAAATTTTAGTTGAAATAAAACAAGTTTAGTTGAATGAAATTTGAGAAAAGGAAATTGTAAATCGACGTATAAATAACTTTTCAAAGATAATGTGGATAAGATCTCTTATAGTGAACGCGCAGCATATTAAAATTAAAGGAAAATAATAAAATACACCTAACAAATATTTCAAGGTTTCAATAAATAGTAACCTATAGAGCGCATAAAATGTGGTGCTTTATCAAACACATTTAAATCCTATTCTCATGTGTATACCAACATACAGAAGAATTGCATCATTTTTTTTTTTTAGATAAATCCTTTCTTCAGTTTTCATCAATGAAAAAAAAAAAAAAACATTTATCAATAACAAGTTCTACGCCGACGATGTCCGTCGGAGAAACAACAAAACAAAACTACGATTACAATTTTCTAAGGATTTCTAAATTATGAATGACGCAATTGTAGAGAAAGACAGGTGATAATCGTACGAAGGTGTGGTCCAACTGCATTTAAACACCTAAGTCGGAAAAAAGAAATCCGGTCAATGATGTCATACTGATTGATACAGAATAAAATAGTTACCGAGTTTTTACATCCTTAACCTCTTAAATCCGCCCCTCCTCTTTTTTTTTTTTTTTTTTTTTTTTTTTTTAACTTACTCTCCAAATCCTTCATACAAACAATATCATTAAGTTACTGCTATAACGGCATTTAAAAAAAAAAAAAAAGACGTTAATTTAAGAAAGGTAAATTAATTACTTGAGTTTCAATTTAATATTGAAAAGTTTGCAAGTTAACACAATAAATTGTAAAAATGAGCAAATATTGTTTCGAGTCGAAATAATTAAATACAAGACTTCATCCCCCCTTTCCACCCCCCCCCCCAAAAAAAAAAGAGTCACGTGTGTAGCATGAACACACCTAATGTTTTCAGGCCAATGCTAAAATGTAAACGTCTTCAGATATCATGGCTTTATTGATATTATTTTTGATAACAGTTAGAAAACACCTCGTGACTCAATTCTAAATGAGATTGCAATGCAGTACAGAACAAAAAAACTTCAATTTCATGATGATTGAAGCTCTCTTAAGAATGTTAATATGCTGCTATACTTTAATCTTGCCGACAACTAAGGCCCATGTTATTTTATGTTTTTTTTTTTTTTCCCCAAAATTATTCATTACCTAACGTATTTTTTTATTCCGTTTTCACATTTAGAATATTCACAACCGTTGAATTAGTACTCATTTAAAAAAAATTATATATATATAAATAGAGAGAGAGAGAGTTAAAATAATAACAATAAATTTTTAAAAAAGTACATTTCTTCGCAATTTTTATCTAGAAAACAAAATATTAAAAATTTGAAAAGTCATTTTTTCGAAAACGAGCACTAATTTTAACGATTGTGAATTTTTTGAATGTGAAAACGGAAACTTGAAAAAGACATTAGGTAATGAGTAATTGTGGAAACAAATTTTCTCACTGAAAAACATGGGCCTTACCTATCGGCGAGATTAGGTGTTGTCCGCTGTGAACGGGAAAAAATAATCTGTTTGGAAAAAAAAAAAAAAAAAAAAGCCATGAATATTTTTTGGGGAGGAGGAGGAAAAAAAGGTTCCGAACTGAAAAACACGAAATTTTAATACATAACTCTAACAGTCTTTTCGCTTTCCTAGGGTTTTGCTTCGGAAAAAAGATTTCAACAACAGAATACTTTATAATTTAATCACAATTCAACAAAATAAATAGATAAAATAAATAAAAATAAACACACGTAACAATTGCTACAAAACTATAAGGTCTTCATTTGTAACTTCCAATTTTCGCCAAACTACATCCATGGGTGAATTCAAATATTATTGAATGCTGCTTCTCTGACATACGCGTTTCGAAATTCCCCCTTGGAAAATTTTCGTGAAGATCTTTTTTGTCAAAGAAATAACTTCGATTTTTTAATATCCGAATTATTATATATCCGAGAATTTTCTTGCATTTACGAAAGTTTTTTTTTTTTTTTTTAAGCGTTCAAAATTTTATAAAAATATAAAATGAAGAAAATTGGATTACTAAAAAGCCTAAAGTAGTTAAAAACACTTGTTAAGATATAATTGCAAACATAATAAAGTAAACTTACTTTCCGTCTAATTATCTAGGGGAATCATTTCAAGAAAATTACTATAAAATTATTGTTCTCCAAAGAATGTTTCAGAGGTCTGCACAAGACGTGTCTGCGAATCAAAGACAAACTTTTTAACTAGCCGGGTTAGGTCAGCAAAATATGACAAATTTTTTTCTAACGGACTGACTGCACGGGCCCGATTAAACACAAACGACCATTTCAGATCTGCAAATGGAAATAATTTTTTTCTTTTTCCCAAAAGATAAAAGTTTAGAACTCTGTATACAATGTAAAACACTTTGTAAGTTAAGAAATTGCAACAATATCTTTTTGCAATTAGTATGCATCATTACAACCTCATATATAGCAATTTTCCCTGCATACATTAAGCTTCTTTTATTCTGTAAATTGATTAAGTACTAATAAATCTCGTTATGGAATCTGGTTTGCACACTATGCTTTATATATAAATTATGAAGCTTTACACATTGTAGAATGCAGTCACCATCAAATTAGTTCACTTAATACGTAAAAAATAATCACGAAAATAAATTTTGCAATGTGCAAAATACTAAATGGACTGGATAAAGTCAAGCTTAACATCATTCATATTTTTTATTTTAGGCCGGGCCTCTATATATACAGCCGAACCTCGTTAACGTAAATTACTTTTAACATGAACTGTTTCTACAATACCCGTCAAAATGAAGATTAGTTTAGTTATATGAAGATTAATTACTGATAGCAGTGAACTATTTATTGATAACATGAATAAATTTTTTATCCGCTTTGAGATTCATGTTAACAAGGTTCGACTATATATATGTGTGTGTGTGTGTGTGTGTGTGTGTGTGTGTGTGTATACATATAAATGATATATAACGTAATAAAATTTAATCTTAAAATTTAGCAATTAATAGATCTAAAACAATACCAACACACAAAAATATAGAACTGAATTTAACTTACAGGAAAGACTGACACAAAATTGTTGCGATTTAGATTAAGAACCAATAAGAGACAATAATAACTTAAAATACTTACGCAGACATGAATGATAATAAAAAAGGACCATTAAACTTAATGACAGAGAAAACAAATAATTAACCACAGAAATAATTGGATAAAAATGCTTAAAATTAGAAGTAAGATTAATTCAGGGGGCGAAGTACTTCATAAAGCTGTGAAAGCTGCATCGATTTCGTAAAGCAATATAGCTAATCATAGCAATTTATATCATTTCAAGTCCCGATCGAAGCAGCAAAACCATATAGAATGAGAAATTAAGTGAAATATTATATATATATATATATATCATTTAAGGTAGGACCAAGATTGTTAATATGCGAATCTTACCGGGTCCAGGTCTATATATCCTAGAGCATATATCTTACCGAGTATATATATATTTTTTCACATTAAAAAAAAAAATATTTTTTTTTCTTTTTCACTTCTGTTCAAACCGAGCTGGGCTGGGTGCGAACCTTAAATTCTCAACTGCATGCAGACCACTTTCTTTTTGTCAATTTTTTATAATATCGGCACAAGTTACCGTCAAAATTTACAGAATTTAAAACGTAGTTTCTTTTTCTTTTTTTTTCTTCTTTTAAATATCCAAATCTTCTAAAGTAAGTTTTAAATATTTTTTTTCACTTTACTAGTAATCAATCTCATGAAATTCATAACGATAATGAAAGAGTTATCGTCAAATCAGAACAATCCTTTTCTGTCATAAGTCTGACGCATCTAGATGCAATACCGAAAATCTATGATAATATCGTTCTTTACTGATCCTATTCCACTTTATTCACAAGTTGAGAAATCTGATCTCTGATCCTGAAAAACCAGCAGACAAAGCAGTTCTCCTACCTCAATCTAGTCCGGTCACTTGCGGCACGCGACAATCAGTTTACATTTCATTTTCTAACACCAAAGGAAAACAAAAACGACATAACTCCGAGCCAATTTGTGGCTACTGGAAAAATATGAGAAAAATAATTCTTATTTTCCTGTGGTATGAAATCTTGTCACACAGTTTCATGATTTAATTTTCCTCCAATAAAAACATACCAGTGTTTTAGAGATTTTAAGGTTTTGTTACTATTTTAAATAGCAAGATAGAGAATAACATCGTACATAAATTATGAAACACTTTCCAACACGACGTTATATAGCTGTGATAAAAATGGGAGTAAGTCACAGATATATATATATATATATACAGTCGACACCGGTTATAACGTACCTGGGATATAGCGTACTTTCACTTATAACGTACTCAGATGCTTGGTCCCGAATGAAACCCTATATAATGTAATGGTTTACATCTTCGGCTATAACGGACAATGCAAAAGCCTTAATCTAGTTATAACGTACTTTTTAGACTGGAACGAAAAGCCAAAATTGGATGTCAACCTTGTATTTCTGGTTTGGAAATCGGTATATTTTCTTGGATACCGTCTTTCGATGTCTCCTTTATCGCCTTATATCTCCTTTATACCTTTAAAACTTTATAGCGGTTCGTTGAATTCCATACTGCCTATTCAGAGACTCTGAAAAGTTCCATTATAAATATTGAAAATGTAATTTTTTCTGTGTCATTTAATCAAAGAAAACAACGAAAAATAACAGATTATTTTTCCAAATAAACATGTAAGTAGTAAAATGTTTTTTTTTTTTTTTTTTTTTTCTTATTTTATTTTGAGAAACTCATAAACTTTCTATTTAAAATCTTTATTATTGAGAGTGCTATTATGCACCTTTTTCTTTCGTTAGGCACTAAATTATATTGGAAATATTGCTTATAACGTACTTCGGTTATAACGTACCATATTTTCTGGTCCCCTGACCAGTACGTTATAACCGGTGTCGACTGTATATATATAACAATATATGAGTTTAAAGGACTTTTAAAGAACATTCGTGAAAATGAGAGCCAAGTCTGCCGGGTTAAAAACACGTAACACAATTGAATATGTCGTTTCAAGCAATTTCCACTCATATCCACAAAATGTTATCTGAATATCTTTGAGTCGCCCAACGTCATCCAAATCTTACGTTAACCTATGGAGAAAAACAATTCCTATTTATTATTCATTACATAATTCCTATTTTTAAATTTCGCTTTCGCATTCAGAAAATTCATGACCTTAGTATGTCTCGCTTAAATAATAATAATAATAATAATAATAATAATAATAAAACCTATATTTTTTAATTTTTTGAGAAACAAGACATATTTTAGCGATCATGAATTTTCTGAATGCGAAAACGGAATTTAAAAATATCTATTATATAATGAATAATAGAGATTCTTTACTCCATACTTGCCAACCAATTTCAATAAAAAAGGGGAAGATTTTTGTTGAAAAACCAGAAGATTTCATAAAAAAAGGGAAGATTTTTTTTTTTTTTTTTTTCTCTTTGTTGTATTAAACAATACAGTTTTACAATTTTAATATTTAGAAGCAATCTATAAAAACGTTTTACTATAGATTGATTATACTAAATATATAAAAGTTTTAAATGAAGTTATTCCTCTTCAAAATATAAATATCTACAAAACAGAATCTGTAAGAAATTTATTTAACAACAGACAAAAAAACATAGTTAAGTTAAAGTATAACTAATTTTTTAAATAAATATAGAATTTGATTTTTGAGTATGTACATTAATCATACACATAAAAAAAAAGTAGCAGTAGCTAATTATCAGTTTCAAACCTGCATAAAACCAACTGAGTATTAATTTTCTTAAATTGATTTGGGAAAAATTTGTCTACCTGAAAAAATTATTCTTCATTTTTTTCCCCCATGTTTACACATTTGGTATAAATATGACACACAAATATTTAACTTAATTGAGGAAAAATAAACAGATTCATTAAATTCAGTAATAAAGATCTAAAAGTAATTACATATGTGAGAAATATTGAGCACAATCCTGGGACGGGGGGGGGGGGGGAGTACAAAAGTAATTACAGAGTAAGAAATATTAAACTCTTTCAACTCTACTTCTAGAATCTAATGTAAGAACTTTAAAATTAATATTATCATTTATGTTGCAGATGGATAAAGATTAAGAAACAAAGGACTTCTGCAGAACATTAGATTGCTGATCACTAGTTGGAGATAAATAAAGGAGGGGGGGGGAAATAATTACATCAGCAAGAAATATTTAACAATTCTATTTCTTTAAATGTTCTAGAATCTCATAAAGCAAGTTTGAAATGAATATTGACATTTATGTTATGGATGGAGAAGGATTGAGAATCGGGAGTTTTCGTGGAACATTTGGGTTTCTTTTTAAAACGAACGATATTCGCGACTTTTTTAAAAACGGAAGATTTCATCATCTGTCCGGAAGACCGGAAGATACGTTAAAACACCGGAAGTCTTCCGGGAAAACCGGAAAAGTTGGCAAGTATGTTACTCCCTTAGGTTAACATGGAATTCGGATAACTTTGATGCGCACTGACTGATAGCCTCAATACTAATATATATTCTACGGATTTGAATTGGATTGTGGGTATTAAGGCCAATTGACTGCGCTAGGGTCCTAGACCTGAGGGAAAGTATCCTCCGTGAGGGGTCTTTCTAAGGGAGTCCTAGCCCGTATTTACGCAAGTTTCGGCGAAAACCACGGAAAACTCCGAAAGGCTAGGCCGACGAGCGCAACCTGACATATATACATATATTCTATGGAAATATACTTTTAAACATGTGAAAAATGTATGTTGATTTCATTATGTTTTGTAAATTAATATAAGATATTAAGATATGTTTAAAAAAAAATCTCAGACTGTAATGCATCAGATATTGACGCATTCTAAAAATATTTACTGAAATGCTGTGCTTATTATCGTGAAGTCTCTTATTCCATTTTTGCTACTGAAATTTTATTTTATTTATTATTGTCTGGATATTATTTTCAGTAATATAATGAAAATATGAAAATGTCTACAAACGATTACATTGATTATTACACCTGCTATTGCTTTAATTATTTTTATTGGTTTCCTAGAATTCACTAATATTATATATGCACTTATTTCCTCAATGATGTTATTTAATCTAAAAATTGCAACATTTAAAAAGAAGTTCGTAGTCTTCTCCATAATTTTAATCTCGCACAATCACTACTCAACGATTTAATGAAAGATTTTTTACGAGCAAATAAATAAAATTGCATTATGATGCCTCTATCTAAATAGATAAAAACCCTCAATGCATAATTTTGTTAAGCTTCAATGGAATAAAACCTGTAAAAGTACTTTTCCCAACAACTATACTGACGTCTCTTTTGCATTTTTCCACCAACAATATGAAAAGCAGCAGGAATTTGAAATATAGATAAGCGTTCCGAAACCTTTTATCTATCTACTCAGGTTTAGAGTTTTCAAAACCACTTTTATCGGACTCATACTTAACACAAAATTTACAGAAAATTGACACTCACGTTATGTATATCTATGGATATATTACTTTGACTCATACTATTGCACTTAGTTTTTCAGTAATTTAATACAGCATTACACCACCTCCTTAAATGTATCAAAAAACTTAATATTTGCCTACAGATTAGATTTTTGACTCGATTAAAATAAATAAATAATAAAATAAAAGCAAAATGTAAAATAGAACTATACTCGTAATACTTTACCTAGTAGAAGATGAAGTATAAAAGAATTTTTAAAACGCATTTAATAATGTATACAAGATAAATAATATTTAATGACATTGTTATTTTGTTTTAAACATTACTAAAATGAACTTAAAATAACACTGTTCGCCATGAAAATTGCTGCCAACATCATGTTTGCAAATTCTTATGCAAAATGACCTCCTGAATCCGAATATGACGTCCATTTTGCCCTATCACCCACCAATTTTTAGAGATGGACCCCCCCCCCTTTTTTTTTTTTTAATTTCTTTTCGGTAATTTTATGGCTATAAATTTAATTTTTAAGGGGGGGAGAGGATTATTTTAGCTGTTAAATATCTTTTGAGGGGCTACAGAGTTGGAAAATTCTAAAACATCAATATTTGCGGCAAGGGAAAAATTTAGGGGGGGGGGGGGTATTGCCACTAAAATTATGTATTACATTTCTTATATATTTTTAATCTATTATTGTAATTTATTAAACATTATATATTTTTTTGTTTTTAAGTGTTAAATTAATTCTTTTTCATTCTCCATATCAAATTCATGGCCATAAAATTACCGAACAGTGACAAAAATTGGGGGAGGGATGGTGTCCCGAGAAAACGGTGGATGACTGGGCAAAATGGTAGTCATATTCGGATTCAGGTGATCATTTTACATAAGAATCAGCAAAAACGGTATCAGGGGTCGATTTTTTTTTCTTTTCAGCGCAGTGTAATTTGAGTCCATAGACATCTATGTATGAGAATTTTATCTTATATCCTCTCCAAATAAATATTTTTTTTGCTACGTAGACCTATAAGAATGCCTACATCTTAATCAAATGAAGAAGTTAGTCGCGAGCGCACTAGAAATAATTTGAGTCCATAGGCCGTAATGTTAGATAATGCCTTGTGTCCCTGTGAAAAATGGCCTTTAGTTTGCAGGTGTAGGGTTCGATTCCTGGTTCAGGCGCATATTATCCCAAATGTTATTTCTTAGTAAGCTTAAAAATAATAATAAATAAATAAATAACAATTCAAAATTATTTATGTTCATTCTGGTAGTCTATACATTTACTTTTTTCATGCATTATTCATTTTTGGAAACATCTAAATGTGATGCTGAGGAGGAAAAGAAAAAAAAAAAAACTTTTTGGAAATAAATTTTTTTATGGCGTTAAAACTTCCGACTATGAAAATATAATTCACCAATTGTTAGTATAATAGTCTTTTTTTTTTTTTGTTAAATATAACATCATAGCTGCCAATATTGATTTTTTAAATCAGGTTTCTCAACGCTATTTTTAATAAAAATCTGTCATATCGATATTTTTACGATTAAATAAATGGAAAATTGTTACAGAAAATTTCTGATATGAAGTCTCCGTTAAAAAATGGGAGACTTGCAGCTATGTAACATACCAACGTACCGGTAACTGATCCAAACTAAATTATATATCAATATATCAACGAAGATAAAAATTAAAGACAATCAGAATTCTTAAAGAAATATAATAGATTTTCATAATTATACAAATGTAAAGAAGTTCTTGCACCATAATTTGATAAATTACAAGATTGAGCCAATGGTTTTGAAGGCAAATTTAGAGGAAAACTAGTTTTCAGAAATTAATCATCGTAACACGTTCATAGTTGCAACAAAGTAACCTTTCGTTCCAGAAATAATTCAGATTCATTTCAAATATGTAATCAAGTATAAAATTATCAGTTTGCTTACCTTCAGGCCTGTATTGAACGATCATCGTAACAGTATGACCTGCTCCTTTAAGTGCAGCAGCAGCTTGTTCATGAGTAGCGTGCCTTAAGTCAATGCCATTTACCTGAAATATAAAGGAGGAAAAAATATATAAATTTATTATAAGCAATTCTTGAATTAAACGAAGAAAAAATATTTGATAAATGCAAAATTTTGTAATTGTTAACGATTTATTAAAACGAAATTTGCAGATGCGAAATACAAATTATTTTGCATTTGAAACAATAATGTTTTCTGAGGGAAAAAAAAAATTATGAATAAACTTATGGTCATGCATAATCGAATAATGGGAGAAAAAAAAAAATCTATATAATATTTCCATATTGATCTATGTAATATCTATATAATCTAACGTGGTCCAGTTATGATTAATTTTTGTTGAAGCGATACAATAGTGACATATTTAATAAAATACGCTAGGATAAAAAATAATGTTTATCGTTATCGGCAATATTTAAGCCCGCGGACTTAGTTGAATGATTTAATCAGAAAAATGACAACATCCGTCTGATGAAACCTTTTTACAGGAAAATGTATTCTAAAAGGTGCATCTTTACAATCTTTGCACGCGTCATTTTAAAGCTAGCAATACTTTAAATATATAAAAAGAATATCAATTGTTGTCAAACATTGACTAAAAAACGCAATAATGAAAAGTATAATCAAAATAGGTATCAGTTTCTTTTTAACAAAAAATTATGTCAAAATAAGTAAAAAAGCATTGCCAACATGGCAACAAAAATCGCCATGGGGGACTGGCCTTATACTAAAATTGTACTGCCTGCGCAAGTCTGAAAATCGGATCGTCAAACATTAATTTTATTTTGAAACCTTTCTTTGAATGGTTTTGCTTTCACTATCGCAGAGTATTAATTTGGTTCCAATAATAATTTGGCTTCTGGTGAATTACAATTCAAATTGGGTGGCAAAATTGGTATAAGATTTACAGGGGTGTTTGCGTTCCGGGTTTATTTTATTTTCCACCAGAAATTACAAATTATAATTTTGGTTATAGTCAATTGCTAAACTTTACTAGAAAACTATCAATAATATCACTGTTAAAAAAATTCTGGTAGCAAATTCCGGGGTCACAAACACCCCTGGATTTATGATTTCAAGTTTTAAATGTAAATAAGAAGAAAATAAATAAAGTGCGAAAAATTCGCACGGGTTTGCTAGTAATAGTAATAAATGAATTGATGTTAGGAAGAAAAAAAAAAGGGGGGGGGGATAGTGGAAAACGATTGAGAAGGCATATTTGATTTTATGTAAATTTAAAATAAGTATGAAGATGATAGCTGACATGATGTTATTAGACGCTCAAAGAAGATTATCTCGTTTGAAAATGATCGAGGACAACTGAGATATAAATCAGTGGCGCAGTGAAGTAAGTACTCGACTACTGTTCAGATGATCCACGTTCAAATTCCGGCAGAGATAAAATAGAACTGTGTTGTCAAATGTAATTTAGTTTCTATAGAGCAGCACACAATTATAACACATTCTGCTGTTAACATTATAGATATGCTGTATTATCACTTTACAGAGGTTTCTGGTGTAAACTTAAATTTGTTTAATGACTTTGTTAAAAAATTTTTGAAGAGTCTTGATTATTCGCCTTTGTAGCTCAAATTATTTCGACGCCATATCATAGCACATTATATATATATTATTATTATTATATATACGCATTAATCCAGTACCATATGTAAATCGTAGATGAGTTATATGCATATGATTTCATATGACTAAGTAAAAACTTTTCATAATTGTTAAATTTTTCGATAAAAACTGTACAGAGATAATATATATAAAATTTTGTTGATGTTAAAAAAAAAAAAAAAAAAAAAAGAGATACAGCTTTATGACTTTAAATTAGGATATCTTAAAAGAAAGTAAGCTAAAAAATTTTAAAGTTTTAAATAATAAAATTCTTGAAACTACTGATCGTGCAAGAACGTTTTTTGCGTATCAAAGAATTTAAATATACATTTACATACTGCAGTGAAACCTTCAAAATTTAACACTATAAAATACTTCAAAATAATTTACATTTGAGGTTTATAAATGAAACGAATAATGAAATTATTTTACTTTTCTTATTAAAGAAGATTTTAAATAAAACTTAACAAAACTTTTAAATAAAATTTAAAATTTAGATCAAATAAAACAGTTTATACAGGTAGAAAAATCGAGTTTTTAATATTCAGAGGCTTGTAAATCTTCACCTATCTGTAAATGCATGTAATTACCATTTCTCACTTAATTTTCTTTTCTAAATTAATTTCAATTTTTCATTTCTTCCAAAGCTTACTTTTGGGGCAAATTGAAGTAATCAGTTTAAAAGTTATTTATGTTAAAGTTACATAAAATTCGATGAACATGTCATCCAACTTTTATGTTCATAGATTCATGTTTAAAAATTATGCGCAAAAGAAGATGATAAAACAGGTTGTTGCTGTAACTGGAGCACATCAGTATATATATATATATATATATTTTTTTTTTTCTGCAGTGATTTCTTTCAAGTGTTTTATAGAATAAAGTCAACGCTTTTATTGTAGACTGACAAATAAACATCTACATTTCAAGTGTACTCAAGTTTTAACATCACGTAAATTTTTATAATCTCATATGGAAATATTATGTAACATTTCAACCTTAAATTTTGGTTTAATCTCTGAAAAACGGAAATGGCCGCAAAAATGACAAACTTTTTTTTTTTTTTTAATCATATTGATTTATTATTCTGTCAAAAAATGACACAATTTGAACTAACATAACAGAATTACGAAAATAGTTAAAATAAAAATAACTTTTTAAGTTGAATGCTTGGTCTACAATACTGATTGATAAATAATTTTCTGGCACCTGAACACGAGAACATTATGTGAATAAGCATTTTTATTTTCCCTAAAACAAAGAAAAGAAAAAAAAGTTTCACATTTACATAATAGATCAATCTTTAATAGTATTAATTTTTCAATTTCCCCGAAAGCTACTTGCGAAATGTCACGCAGGAAAAAGTCACCGCACAAACATCCCCCTCGAGGAAAGAGCACTAAATAACCATGACACGCACGTGCATCAAAACCAACACAATAATAATAAAAGGGAACAAAAAGCGTCCCAACAGAGTTGTTTTACTAGTTTTTAAAACATTGATAAAATTTTGCACGTTGGTTATTTTAATATTTCATTGACTGGAATCAGAACTTGCATTTAGTTAAAAAAATAATTTGCATAAACAATTTGATAAGAAACCATGTTGACTAGTTTATATAAAAATATGTATAAAATTATGCAAAAGCAATTTGCTTGTGTGTGAGGTCACTCATACCGCAACATAATTGCACGAAGCGAGCATTAAGATGTACTGTGTTTACCCTCATTGATAGTTTTACTGCTGTGAAACAGTTTTTACAGGCAGGGTTTATTATGTTGAAAGTCATTTATACTACTCCGAAAATCCGCAGAGCGTTAACAGAAAACTTATATGAAAATGATTTCAGCATCTTTTTCTTTTAATATTTACATACATGTGTCTATTTAATCACCAGATTAGATATATTGTACGATCGGTATACACTCGGAGTGCAAAAGAGAAAAAGTGACTTAATAACAGGCATTAATTTTGTAGCTTTCGAAACATGTAAAGAAGTTATTGGTCAGACAGACGAACCAAAGTCAAACACTTTTTAGTTCCTTCTAATTCAACATAAAGGAAATATTGGATTAGTAAATATTTTCGATTTGCTATTTTTAATGGATTTACACGCTTTGAAAGATCCAGAACACAATTTGACCATTTTCAGAAAATGTCGGTCTCTAAGCGTGCGCCGTAATTTTTTTTTGTTCTGAAAACTAATGCATAGAATTCCATATACATTTGTATATCACTGCACATTGATATACATTAGCGTCTAACAAATTCTTGCGCAAATCGCCCGACAGGTGGTGTTATCCCGTTTTCATAAATTTTATAATATGGTAGTATAGAACAAAATTCCTTTTAAACGTACACAATGAAAATTGTCTTTAACCGATCATCGTGTAATTATATATTTTTCTAGCACGCTCTGCCCGCTTCGCTGGTCACTATATTTAAATGATTGCTTTTTAATTGAATAATTGAAACGTTTAAATAAATATATTTCGATTGGCGACTATTTTCGTCACAGTTTTAGTATGGGACCTCCTTGGCGATATCAAATATTTTTTGAATTTCTCGAATCTGTACAACAAAACAATTATTAAAACGAATATTCTCGAAAACAGTCCAATAGTAGTGTTAATACTTCGAATATTCTGGAAACAGTTGAAGCTGTTACTCGCACAGCAAAAGTCACTATTCGATGAATGTCGAAGAACAGTCCAAAAAACAGTAATTTGCTCCACAGGAGTAAAACAAACAACATCAAATACTCCAGAGCAGAAATCTTCGTTAGCTCACAAAAAATGTTCAATCGCTTAGAGCTCAATCCCCAAAGTGCAATCACTCAGTATAGGTCTCTGAATAACTCTGAATCTTACTGATTACATACTCTCTCGCAGAAATCAATTAACTCCTATTTATAACTTTTGGCGATGATTCCATCGAGAGTCCAATGGAAAGCTCGAGATCTATGTTCCCGTGTGTCGGAGAGCTTCGAAACTTCGGGAACCCTAAATATACACGGACATTGTCATATACATAAAGATAAATGTGTATGCGCAACAGTAAAAAAAAAAAAAAAAAAAAAAGTGTTGTATATGTAGGAGCAACGCTTTTCCGGAAAGATGTAAAATTTCAATACGTGTATTTTTCAAAAGAAAATGTTAGTGCAGTGGCGGATCCAGAACTTGACTTTTTGGGGGGGGGGGGGGGGGGCTAAGATTTTCCAAAGTGTTATTCTAGACGAATAAACCCCCCCCCCCCCTTAAATCCGCCACTGTGTTAGTGCACCTTTAAAATGAACAGTTTAACATGTATCTGATAATCTGAAACAAAGTCATCGATAAAAAAAATAAAAAAAAATTAAAAAGCATTTTTTTTACGGTGTTGTTTGTAGGGCACAAAATCGACTTTTTTTCGACAATTAGTGTTATGTTTCTTTGAAATGAAAATAGTCTGCATTCATCATAGAAAATAATTTCAATAAATAATCTGTATGGAAAAATCTAGAAGAAAGTTTTGTGATGGCCACAACATACTAGCTTACTTTGCTGTTGGAAAGATTTAAAAACAAATACATTGTATGTCACTATTCAAAAAAAAAAAAAAAAAAAAAAAAAAAAAATTGAACTTTGGAAGCTGTACGACTAATATCCAAGGTTTCACCCTAGAAATCTTTACGATTCTTTAACGTCGTATTACTAAGCTATCTCCATAATGTTAAAAAAAAAATTAGTCGACTTTGTGTGAGAAAGTAGTTCGTAAAGAAGCAGGCAGATTCTAGTCGATGAATACTCTTTATTCAGCGTGACTTCTTAAATCAGTAAAACAGAACTGTAATTATATCGAATATTTTTGTAATAGTCCAATCAGTATTGTTAATTCATCGAACATTTTGGTAGCAGTCCAATGTAGCTGTCACTCGTATCGGAAAAATCTCTATTCGATGAATATTTTGGAATAGTAAAAGAAAACAGTCACTTATTCTATAGAAGTAAAGTACACAACGTCAATTACTCCAGAGCAGAAACTTTCGCTAGCTCGCGAACAAAGTTCAATCGCTTGGGGCAGCGTCTTCAAAGTGCAATCGCTCTGAACAACACTGACTCGCAGTGACCTCACTCTCTCCCTACAGAAGTCAACTCACTTCTGTTTATTATATCTTTTGGCGATGGGGTTTGGCGGTAATTCTATCCGGAATCCCATGGAAAGTTCCAGAACTCGATTCCCGTCCATCGTACAGCTTCGAAACTTCGGAAATTACTATTTTTCGCCAACTTTCGATGCCAAGTTTGTCCCAAAGGTTGAGCTTGCTGAAAACGAATGAACTGCTTCCCCCTCCCTCCCACTTTGACTGTAAATCTACTTTTACTGCAACAGAACAAACGATGCATGGGAAAAGACTTAATCCATTGTAAAATTGCTCCCTTCTTCGAAGACTGCACGTCCAGCATGAAAGGACTATTGCTAGCAGCCAAAGCTGCGTGTTATTTAAAATAATAATAATATTCTATTTTGGAGCTTAAAAAGTCTAAAATGAAGTAAAAGCATTTTCCGCACTTTAGAGCTAACGAGTAGATTTAACGGTTGGGAACGGAATATACACTACCTTTCCATAAATGACCGGACTCTTTCGATTTCAGACGTTTTTTGAAACATCTCAAAAAGTACTAAACAAACCGTCTTGAAACTTCAGGGGTATGAAAGAACATGTTATAACCTCATACTATACATTTCAGTGAAAATTTTGCCCCGAAAGTGAAAGAGGGATCAGTAAAAAATTAAAGAAAAATGGAAGTGTTTGTCATCACCTTGTAAAACGTAATTCTTGAAATGCAATCTAGCTGTAGTATGTGATTATGAGGCTATTTCTTATTATCTGTATAAATTTTCATGTCTCTACCGTATGCAATCAGGCAGATATAATGGTTTCTTTAAAAAATTGAAAAAAAAAAAAAAAAAAAAAAAAAAAGAACTGTCACCTTTTTTTTTTTATCTGTAACACGCAAGGTATTAAAACCCAGTGCAAAACTATTTTCAGGAAACTTGACATACAATATTAGATGCAGCACACTGAAATCAGGATGTAAAAATATTAAAAATCGAATGAAATATGAGCATTTTACTAAATAACTTTCAACTGCGCATGTGCAAACTTTAGCGAAATTTCATTTGCATAATTTAATAGCCAAATGTATTCAACTACTTATATAAAAACCCCAAACAAGTATCGTATAAACCCAAAAAGTTATACGCGAAAGAATGAACTGAATTTCAACTATTCCCCAAATTAAGAAAATGATAAGGGGTTTTTTCTCAATAATTATTTCCAATCATCGTAATCTGTATTACCATTCATTGAATCAAAATAAAAATGTGAGTAAACCCCCTTATAGTTTAACTTTTTTCGAGAGAAACTGAATAGCAGTTCATTCTATCGCATAAACTTTGACTTTATACGATACTTGTTTCAGGTTTTCATATAAGTAGCTCAATTCATTTGGCTATTAAATTATGCAAATGAAATTTCATTAAGACTTACGCATCCGCAGTTAAAAATTATTTAGTAAATATGCTCATATTTCATTAGACATTTAATATTTTTTCATTATATTGCAGTATGCTGCGTCTAATATTGTATGTGAGTGAAGTTTCCTGGAAATGGCTTTGCACTGGGTTTAATACCTTGCGCGTTACAGCTAAAAAAGTGAGAATTTTTTTTTGCAATTTTTAAAGAAACCTTTATATCATTCAGATTACATGCGGTAGAGACATAAAAATTTATGCAGATAATGAGAAAGAACCTTATAATCACGTGCTGCAGCCTGATTGTATATCAAAAGCATTACTTTTTACAGGGTGATGCAAAACACTTTCCTTTTTCTTTAATTTTTTACTGGTCCCCCTTTCACTTTCGGGGCAAAACTTTCATTGACATATATGAGGTATAACATGTTCTTCTCACTTCTGAAGTTTCAAGATGATTTATCTAGTACTTTTTGAGATATTTAAAAAAAGTCTGAAATCGAAAGTGTCCGGTCATTTATGGAAAGGTAGTGTATACAGGAGGAAATCATGTGCTTGAAATTTTCTAGTGGCGAAGTTGCCAATTTCTTTCTTTCTTTTTCTTTTTTTTGGTGGAAAACCAGCAGTAGAAAATGAAAGCGATTAAGCACAATATATATATAGATATATATATATATTTTTCTAAAAAATATATTGTTTAGGGTTACCAAGAATAATGAAAAAAGGGTGGTTGATCAAAAACTATACACACTAAATCACCATAATTTTTCCATTTAAATATTCTTATCAAGTTGATTTAAATCCAGAATACAGATGTTTGGACATTAAGGTTCATGCAAACAAGTGCAAATATATGCACAACTATGCTATCTGTGGGACAATATTTCACAAACCTAATCAGCATTAATTTATGTCACGAATTCACTATATATAATTCCTCAGAAATTCCATCCATAAGTTTTTGAGATATAGCACTAACAAAATTTTTTTTGACGGACATATTGGCATCGGTCTAAGCATGGTCAAATGATGCATTTTCGAGGGGCTAAAAAGGCCTTTCAAAATGTGTTAATTCGTCAATAATTGGAAATTAAAAATTCTAACGAAACTAATACTTTCTTTCGTGAATACTGAAAAAAGTAAACATGTGCATAAATTTTTGTGGATGGCAACACCTACATAAGTGTTCTTGATTGACATTGAATAACCATCAAAATCTTTGTTATGACAACTGTAGAAATAAATCAATACCTGGCAAGCACCTACAGCAAATGACAACTATCGCAAGTACTTGTTTATTATTTCTTCGGAAGCCTGAACGCCCATTCAAAGGGGAAAAAAATATCGTTGCGGTCGTAAAGCCATTACATATAGCACTCAGCACGCAATAGAGCTATTTAATTCTTTTTTGCCCCATTTAAATTCTACGGCTAACAGTTAAGCTAATGTAAGGACATAAATTTAGATCATTTTCTTAATCGACGAAAAAGCAGAAGGAGGGCGGGGTAGAACGAAAAACAAACTTTTTCATACGAAACTAAATTACTCAAAATTAAACATTTATGCGCTTTTCGGACTATATTAACGTACAGTCGTTTCTATTTATGGGGATAAAACACTTTTTTTTTATTACTAAATTTTCACATAAATACAAAGCAAAGAAAAAAGTATCTTCTAAACTTTAAGACAGAAAATGAAATTTAGGAGTAGGAATTAAGACCGTATCTTTACATAAGAAATCTAGGCCTAAAAAAAAAAAAAAAAGGGGGGGGGGGGAGTCGTCCATGAGGGAACTTTCCAGCCAGCATTCAAGAGAATTTTAGAGGAAATCACCGCAAACTCCGAATAACTATGCGAGGAAAAACGCGACTTTGTTTTGAACCCGGCACATCCTCTGAAGATTTGAGAGCAAAGCCTCTCGACCATTGGTGGGGCATTAAATTTAAGTAATCTCAATAATAGAGATTAACAAATTTAAAAGCGCAAAATATTAATATTTAATACCAGAATACAAAAATCCTTCCTCTAAATTAACCTAAACACAAAGTTACAAGAATTTTAAATAGGACAATTGTTGGAATTTTAATTCCATCAATTCTGTAGTTGTCGAGAGGTTTTGCTTTCGAAGCTGGTGAATGGGAGGTGACAAGTTCTATACCAAGTCGCTTTCGCCGATCTTGCCGTTTGGAGTTTTCCGTCGTTTCTTCCTAAACTAGCGTGATTATGGGCTGGAACCTCTTAACCCCCCCCCCCCCCCCCCCCCCAATAGATCCTTGAGGTACATAACTGACATTAACACCAACAGTTCTGATAATATAAAAGAAGCATAATATACCAAAATACTCCGTTTAAATTCAAGGAATGTGTAAAGATGAGAAATAATTATAAGATAAAAAACTTTTTATAAACCATGTTTTTAAATTTTCTGTTGAATCTTATCTATAGAATTAACTACATTAGAATTTTATCAATGCGTATGAAATCTTTAAACAGATAGTGACGTCAATTTTTGTGAGATACATAATTTAATTTTTTACAATTTTTAACGCTCACGTTTAAATTAAATTACTTATTTAATTAAGTTTATTTTTATGTCGAAAGAAAATGAACTCGAAAAATTTTTTTGGCAGCAATTAAATTATAGCTAACATTTTAATGGCTATTTCTAAGGTATTATGAGGTTATTATTTTCATATTTTAATTAATTATAAGAAAACTATTCGAAAATTGGAAAATAGGACTTCGAAGTATTGTGTTGTCATTGGGTTCTGAGCTACTGGGAAAGTTTCAAATGTCAGTAGGGAAGTTAGTTAAAATTCGATTGCAAGATTTGTACCGGACAAACATACATACATACAAACATACAAACAAACAAGAATAGAAGGTAATAAAAACATGATAAAATACCTACATTTTTTAATTTTTTCATCCAAAAAACATAAGAAAGCACTGAACAACACCCATTCTGCAGTCCTTCACTAAACTACCCGAAGGCCTCCAGAGTTCGGCGAGTCAGCACATAGGGAAAACCGAAGCACTGGACGGAAAAGACAGACGTCGAATATTAAGTGAGTTTTTTTGGAGGAATACAACCGAGAAAGTCAAACTAACAAGATGATCAAATTTTCGGGAACAGGAAGACAGCCATCAAATGGAAAAGGTCAATATAGTGAGAAAGAGCAAACACAAGAAAATTAGCCGACGGGAACTGGAATCGTCTTTAATCAATCAGATTTAATACCAACTTTTGACTACGTATCATGATCAATAAAAAGGCGCAAAGAACATCGTCTGTTTTAGAATGTGACAAAAAGCTTTTAAGGAAAAGAAAGTGAAGAAAGAAATGCAGAGATTTCTTAATATTTTTGAAGAGCTTGAAGAGATTGTTTTCGAGAACAATTTTTCGTAGTTATATTCAATAGGTTCTTTTACCAAGTTTGAATACTAAAGTTGCTTTAGAAAATGCATGATTTTACTAAAAATATACTGCAAACACTTATTTTCTTTCTTCACGTATTTCAAATCGTGGTAAAGGTTGAAAGTATTATTAAAAAAAAAAAAAAAAAAAAAAAAAAAAGTATTCAAAGAATGAAATTATTGAAGAAAAAAAAAAATTCTACACGCAATTTGGGTTTTTTACCCCTCTATTAGAGAATGAAGAACTTATCTCGCTCTTTTAAATTATTTAAATTTAAGTAATAAAATTTTCAAATATAAGTAGTAGTTTTGCAAATACTCAGTTATGATAGAGCTTTTTTATTTTATGTAATTCTATTTTATCTTTATCGCTTTTAAGGTTTTCACAAACATTTAATAATTGCAAAAATGCCAAGAAATTTATCACGTTCGTTCCAAGGGCAGGTACACTAAAAATACATTATTTAAAAGTATTCTTATTACATTAAAATATTTTCAAATTTATCAATAAATAAACATTAAATCTAATTCAAATGATCGGTACTTTTATTTTTATAATAAAAGCTAAAGCCATAATATTAGTTTATTACAAAGTGCTATTAGATTTACAATTTTAAAGCTACAGAAAATATGAAGCGTTGCTGAATTAAAATGATATATCCCAGGAAAATTGAAGATATTCTACAGATAGAAAATTCACGTACATTTCTGTCATGGATGCTTGTTGTGTGCAAACTCTTAAATATTGAATACAAATCCTAAGAATCATAATAAATTTCTTTACAAATAATAAATAATGGCGACTTCTGCAAAGAGTTTCATTCTCCTCACTTCTTGAAATTAAGTGACTATTAAAGAGCATTAGTGAATTATTATTAATTGAAATGCACAGGGGAGATAAGTTAGCACCAAAACTTGTCACGCGCATTAATCCATTTATACAGTAAAGCACCGTTTATACGTCTCTCGTTTATACGTCTTTTACATTTATACGTCTTTTTAGGGAAATCCTGATTCATTCCTATTCATTTTAATGCAAAAATTCTTCGTTTATACGCCGTTAATATTGGTTATACGTCTTTTCCACTTTACTAAAATTCGCAAAATTTCTCGACCTGTCATTATTTTCCATTCTAAATACGACAGATTTTTCCTAGAAAGCATCTTAAATGGGGGAACGCAGGAAAGATCGAAGAATACTGATCAAAGAATCAATTGAATTCACAGTAGAATTTTTAATACTCGTAGACAAGCAGGAAATTAGTCGAATGTTAAAGATTTTTAATGTTATTAAAATAACTATCTGTATGGACATGAATCGTATGCTTATTAATAAAGATACGCAATATATATAATTAATATTCAAAATGTGTTCATATAGTTCTTAAGAAATGTAATGTAATTCATTACTCAATATATGATATATGTAATTAGTACCCAGTCATGCATTAATAGTATGATTTTTCTCTCTTTTTATAATATATATATATTTTTAATTATTGTCTTAAAAATATATATAATATACATTTACTAACTTAAGAAACTTTATTAATTAGTATTTTTGTATAAATTTTGTTTAAGTGTCATTAAATTTGTAGTACTAATCAAAATATTATTAAAGTTTCGATTACACGTCTGTTCCTTTAAACGTCCTTTTACGTCAGTCTAACGGTGCTTTACTATATATATTTTAAAACACACACACATTTATCGAAATTATAAAATCCTAATCATAACAGCCTCTCTGCTTGCTTATTCATGCATTTCGCTAAAACGTATACCAGAAAAAAAAAAAAAAAATCTAAAAGACGCCTTATGTGAATAGTTATTTTAAAATATCTATTCAAATTCATCACTAGGATAATTTATAGTTTTTCAGAATCGGAGTGAATTAGCCTTATTTTATTGAGTGTAAAAAGAAATGCCATTGAAATTGAAATACTCTAGCAGAGAGAAAAATTACTTACAGAAATAATTTGGTCCCCTCTTCTGACATCGCCGCTGAGATCAGCAGGTCCTCCGGCTAAGATAAATGAAATGAAAATGCCTTCGCCATCTTCACCTCCGACTATATTGAAACCCAGGCCTGTGGCGCCTTTCGATAACACTATTTTGCGAGGTTCCCTGAAAATGAAAAAGAAAAAAATCTCACAATACCTTCAAACTAATAATGCTATGCTTAAAAATCAAGTATTTAAAATATGTGGATTTCATAAATCAAATTTTGAATAAACAGTTTGTATCAAACAATATTAAAATACATAAGTAAATAAAAGTTATACATAGAGCAAAATATATCAATCGCTGGATGCTAAAAAGAGAAAAAAAATGAAGTATCTTTTTCTAATAATAATAATACAGTTTTTTTTTTTTTTTTTTTTTTTTTTTTCAGTGACTGAAGAAAATTTCTTACTGTCTAACACAGGCTTGTCTTTTTAGCTAATTTACCTATTCAGAGATGAGAGTGGGAAAGAGACAAAAAGTCTGAAAGTATCAGCAAAACTCAAACATAATTTAATTTAAGTAATAAAAGAAGAAACAGATACACAAAATCATACTTTCTATAAGCAAAAATGGTGAATATAATAAAAATAAGTTGTTTAAAAACAGTCAAAAGAAAGAAAGTTGAATAAAAATAAGAATATTTAGAACAAAAAACCTGAAAATTGTTTTAAAAAAATTAAGAAAAGTCTGAAATTCCTACAAAAGTCTGAAAATTCTCATCCCTGCTATATTGAAGTCTTTTACGGCTGAAATGGAAACTAAAATTTTCGTTTCAATGTAAATTCATATTCAATTTACAGTCAATATACTGAGTTGGCGAAAATTAATTGAATAAGTTTCAAACAGTGGCCTGGGCGAAAGTTTTTTGAATAATTTGAAATAATTATAAAAACAGTAATAAAACATACTTTCAGCATATCACACAATTTAAAATATCTTTATTCCGACGTTTCGGTTAATATTCCATTTTTAACCATCTTAAGGAAATGATGTTCAAGAACTATAAACAAACAATTTAAGCTATTCTTGGATACTATAGATACAATTCACGAAGAAATTAATACGTGATTGCATAAATTATATAAAAAACACTCTATATACATTTTAAAATGAGTTAAAAACACCTAAATAAATCACAATTATGTACATTACAAGAAAAGTGATTTTATTTTTCTTGTCCATTTTTACAGAAATGCGTGGTAAGAGAAAGTGAGTGTCACAGCTTTTATTTATTTATTTTCACAAATATGAATGAACGAAAAAGGAAGACTATAACTAAAAATAATAATACACGCAAAATTATTTAATTATAAATTTACTGTAGCTAGTTTACTATTTATGCTAGAGGCTAATGGAAAATGACAAAATTCTTTTGTGTTCAAACAACTCCACATTATACTGTGCAATTATGATTATCTCACTTAAAAAAAAAAAAAAAGCATAACTTTCTTTTTAACATCAAACACTTTTAAATATTATTCTCAAAAATAGGAATTTTTTTTCTTTTTTCCTTTTTTTTTTTTTTTTCTTTTTTACTACAATTGTAATTGTCTCAAAATTACCGACTACGATAAACTTCGCCTTATTTTTAAAGTATAGCACTTAATACTGACATCGAAAATATTTGAGAAAGAATTCTTTTTATCTAATGCCACCGAAAATTCTCGCCTATAATTTGCTTCAAGATAACTTCAAACATAGTAAACGATTCCAATTTATAACAAGAATAACTAGGTTACAACTCTTGGAATGCGGCACTGAATACTAAAAAGGCATTTAGAGAATGTGGAAAAAAAAAAAAAAAAAATATTCTAAAGCTGCAAGAAATTGACGCTTATAACTTAAAATTATTTCAAAAGAAATGAATTCAGTAAACAATTTAAGAAAATTCTTAATTTAAAGTTTATTGAAATGAAGATGAACATCAAAAACATTTAATAATATGGAAAAAGATTCTAATTTAATGCTGTCGAAATTGCCCCTCAAAATGTTATTATTAAACGGTTATTTTCTCAACTTTTCATTAAAAGGACATACTTCAAAACAGCAAAAATGTTTCAACCCTTACAGCACATGTTCTCACCAGGATATTTTCAAGATGTCTTCTGGAGGAAAAGACACCCTAGGAGCATCCTTAGGATATATACTGTGGTTAAGTACGCTGTTAGGGAAGGGAAGGGTTGACGTAATAAATTACTCTCTCAAGAGTTGAATTTTGCATACATATGCATTCAACCACAACAAAATTAAGTATATTAAAATTTCTTGAATTCTCTCTCAATGTTTATTTGTTCCTCGTTGTTAACCAATGTTTATTATTATTCAGAATTAACAATACATTCTAAACACGTTTATTATTTTGTGTTTTGAATTGATTGATAATTTTAGTTATTTATATATACATGCTTGAATGCTGAAATTTTATGCAAATTTTTAACATTTAAACATAAAATATTATATATATTTATCAATTAATCCATAAAGTAATACCTAAATATAGTAAATTTATAATATAAAATCCAGAGGAAAATTAGAAACTACTAAGAATCACGCATCATCATAAACCTATTAATAACAATATTTAACTCCAAAGTAAACACTGTCAGGTAAATTTTCAAACTTAAATCTTTCAAGAACGTTTTTAGTTTTTATCATCAAGAAACATTTCTATTACAGATATGTATATATGGTATGTGTATATATGATGCAAGAAGAAAGAAAATAAAAAAAAAGAACTCTTTACACCCATACTTCGCATATGGAAGGAGGGGTAGCAGAATAATAATACAATTTATTTCTAATGATTTATAGAAGCTGCTGAGAAACTTCGCTAAAGGTAAATTTAATTGAAAGGTGTCACTATGTAATTCCCGAGAGAAGTGAATGAACATTCACATTTCATAGGGATTGGTCTATTTTTACAAAAGTGAAGTATTTGTTAGGTTTTTCGGATAAAAAATTTAGAATGACACCATCCTGAAAACAAGCTGTTTCCAAATAAAAATCGGAACATTATTTACGGAGTAACTTATGCATATAGGATACATACCACATAGCTGTATAAAATCTCCAATTTCGAAAAATAAAATTGCAGTATAATAAATAGATTTCAGAAATTCAGGAATCCGTTCCTATATCGTATTAAGCAACACAGAAATCTGTTTTAGACAATATTTATCTAAAGCATACATAACCAAACATCATCAATAACCCATTAATAATACTTAAATTTTTTTTTGCAAAAATAATCTTTTATTAACATTTTTTCCATCAGTAAAATTTCTATTATAGATATGTGTAAGTTTAGGCATGGGGAGGGGGGGGGGGGGAGGAAGGATGCTGTTTTCACTCCGTTACTTCGTAAAAAGGAGATAGAAGTCAAGATTGCAAAATATTAATAAATTTATTTCTAAATTAAAAAGCTTCATGACTGCTGAGTAAATTAACCACGATAAATTTTAAATCACGAACCATCAAATATTCAAACTAACCCATTAACAACACTTAATTTCAAAGTAAACACCGGCCGTTTCACTCGTACATTTTAGAAGAAGGGGAGGGGGGTGGGGATGAGTTTGCAGAACGTTAGTAAAATTTATTTCTAGGCTGATCAAAAAACTAACCGAAGATAAATTTAAAGGAGACATCGCTATATACTCCAAGCGAGGGAGAAGCGAGCTTCTCTCCAAGAGCGGCAGGTGTCTGGAATAGCCACAATCTGATCTGCGAGATGCAGCTTTCAATCTATCAATAGGTTAAACGCGGAGATAGAAGAATAACATCTTGGAGAGAAAAGAATATTCGATTCAAGTTATATATGCAAAAATTTCTATAAAATAAACAATACAATTCTTAATGAAAAGGGGAATCTTCCGGTAAAAGATACAAATCTAAAAACACTGCGGGGCGAAAAATAAAATTAGAATTTTTTATTTGATATTACAGATTTATTCATTTTTATTGTATTACTTATGAAAAATACACATCCAATTCTAAATATTTCTAAAAAAGGTTTGATAAAGAAAAATAAATATTAACCATAATGTATTTTTATTTATTTTATAGACACACAATTTCTGTAAAACATTTTCTCCAAAATTGCTTTTGAAAGAAATCAAAATTCAAATTTTGATTTTTCTAGCTGTTTATATATGTAAAATATGTAGAATATGATTTATATGCGCACAAGCACATATACTAGTTATTTTTCATAGATAAATATTCTTAATAATTTTAAACAACTTATTCTGAATCAGTTCGAGTACTGATTAAATAAAATTGTTCTATCAAAATAAAATTGTTTGGAGGTTTATGGGTTCAATGACTTAAACAGAGAGAGAGAGCTAAGTATAATAATTCCAAACTATAAGAGAATGTGCATTAAAATGAAAGAGCCAAAACTACTAAGGATATACTAATTTTTCTTTTTTTTTTTTTTTTAATTTATTTATTTAAAAAGATTACTTCTATGTAAAGAGGATTTACTGTTTTAAGGGGATGGTGAACGTTTTAAATCGTTTTTGTAAATTTCTGAGTTAGAGTTATTAAATTTTGCACACCTTACTATGTATTCAAACATATTATTGTATAATTCCTTGAAAATTATTTAAATAAAAAAATTTTTGAAAAAAATTAAGGTGCTCCATGCTAACCTGTTTTAATCCCTGATTTTACATTATAATAATTGAACAATATATTTTAAACGTATCTAGGTACTACATAGTAGATTGATTTTTTTTTTTTTTTTTATTTTGAATGCTGAAATTTTATACAAGATTTTAACATTTCAACAAAAATATTAGAAAAAAAAATCAATAAATAAACAAAGTAATATTCAAACATGTTTAAAATATATTGTCACTATATATTAACGTAAAATTGAAGGATAATTTTAAAAATTAATTAGCAAGGAAAATTAATTTTTTTAATTAAAAATTTCGAATTTTTAAAAATTTAAATGGTTTGAGAAATTTTAATATACTTAAGATTGATACACTTTAACGCACATGTAAGCAAACATTTTTAACTAAGCAAGACTGCAATTTACAAAAACGGTTTATAACATACATCATTCCCTTACCTTATGCACAGATAAATTTAAAACTAGACGTTTACAAATGCATTTTTTCCTTCTTTCTTCTTCTTTTAAGAAAAGATTGCTGAATGATAACAAAATTTATTTCTAAAGCTTTGTGGCTGCTAAAAAAACTAACCGAAGATAAATTTAAGGGACAGACGCCACTATGTAATTCAGGCGAGGGAGAAGTGAGCTCTTTTTAATCTAGCCCACGAGATGCAGTTTTCAATCCATCAACGAAGTAAACTTGGTGTTAGAGGAAAAAACAGAGCGGAGAAAAAAAAAAAAAACATTTCGAGTTAGTATATGCAGAAATTTATAAGATACAATTTTTTATATAAGGATGGGGGGGGGGGGAATCTACGGCGATATGAGAAAAACAAATCCTTCCTAATTCCAGTGATGTTGCAATTAAAGACGGGAGGAGTTAATTCTTAAAAAAAAAAAAAAAAAAAAAAAAACCTATTTTTATTTCGTATTAAGAAAAACATATGTAATTCTAAATCATTCAAATATTTCACAAGACTTCATTCTGTAATACATATATATTAAATTAAGGGGGGGGGGGGAAGCAGGTAGATTATGTTAAATATGTTTTTATAAATAAATTTTACCCCCCCCCCCTTTTTTTTTATTTAAAAGAATAACACAGTGCGCATGTTCACAATAGTTATTTCCTTTATAGATAAACACTACCCATACTTTTTATAAGAATTTATTCCTCAATGAGTTCCCGAATTGAATAAATAGAATAGCTTCTTCATCTATCAAAACAATGTTATGAAACATAGGGATTTAAGTAATAACAAATTATTAAAACCACTGCTTAATTAAAAAAAATCCCTTTTCGGCAAGCTTAAAGGTAAAGGTAGATTCCTTTACGTTAATATTACAAATGTAAAGAAATTTTACTTATGGATTAATACTTAACCAATGGCTTTGTTCTCACCCATTGTATTATTTAAGCCGCTATTCTGTTTTCAAGAAATTTAATTTTCAACTACAAAAGGGATTCAATATACTTAAAATTTTAGGCTAGATTTATTGGTCTGTAAATGTTTCATTTTTTTAGAACTCAAGCTCATAATCATTCAACAAATAGAAGTCTTAAAGATATACAATCCCAGCAATGGTGAATCCCGGAGGGGGCTATTGGTCTACACCCCCCCCCCCCTCCCTACCCAAGCTTAATCAAAATTATAATTTTTATTTAAAATCCATATAACTGTTGTTCAATATCTTTCTTTTAAAGAAAAAATAGAAACGTGAAAATGCACTTGTGACCTTACTATAGTCAAGCACTGGTAAGCCTGGCGTTGCTATGGTCAAGTCAAATACAGTTAAGTGGTAGCGGTTTTTGGATAGTTATTTCATTGTAATTTTTATTGATTTATTGAGAGTTTTGTATTGTGTTTTTGTGATTCTTATTGTCAGATGAATAAAAATTGTAAAGTGAAACTGTTTTGGTTGATATAAGCTGGAACATTAACATTAATATTAGTTAACATTGGACCATTTGGCACCGCTGAATTTCAATGTTAATTGTTATGAATTTAGTAAACTGTATGATTTTGGCGAAATTTTGGTGACAAAACTTGCGACTTAACAATGAAATTTGTGATTTGGCGGCAAAATTTGATAGTTGACAACGAAAGTTTTGACTTGGCGACATAATTTTATTGTCTGACGACAAAATTTGGCGAGCTTGGCGGTGGAGAAAGGCAGCTTTGGCGTCATTATATTTTATTTCCACGCGAAAACCTCATATCTCTTCACAGGCCAATATCTTATTTCGACAAGATAAAAAGTCTAAGGACGCTGTAACGTATTACTCTCTATCGTAAATTTTAAATTCTTGCCTAAACCGACATTCTAAGCTATTCACCATAAAAGATATTTGTATTAAGATTGACGTATTATTGTATTTATATATTTTAAATGATTAATTAAAGCGTTTAAGATGGTTTTTAATTAACACACTTTTATTAACTTGATATGATGCAACTATTAATGCATGTAACGGAATTTTGCAATTCAATTTTCGGCAACTTCTTGTCGTGTGAAGGGCCAGAAATTTTGCACACGACTTCATAATCAATGACAATACTAGATACAAGTGTTTCCAGGCACTTTTCCTATCAGGGGCAGGTTCCAGGGGCAAACAAAAAATATGTACTTATACAAAACTATCGTATGTGACACAGGATTTGGACGTATTGGTATAATGTCGAAAGGCAACAATTAATTTTTTTTTAATAAAGATTTAAAAGTATGTAATAGTTTTCTAAAACCTTTATTAGTTCACTTTTCAATAAAAGAGTGTTCTTTATTTTTTTTTAAATGGTATAGTTTTATTTATCAAAATAAGGGAATGCGATTAATGAAATACTTTAATTTAAATTTAAGTTTTTATCAAAATAAACTTCAACGGAAAATTCATTAAAATCGTCCCTAGTTCATTTGTCAAAGGGATAATATCTAAATGTCCCCAAATTTATTACTTTTTCTATCATGTCAGTTTAATTCGTTTAACATCGATTTACACGATTTTTTTTTTAAACGATCACATTTATCTTTTACATTATAGCATCTATGTCATAAAGTTAAGTCTAAATCTGCTTAGCCCTAAGATACGTTGTTTTTATTTACATATTTATTTATTTATTTATTTATTTATTAACTTTTATTTTATTTCTTTAAAATCACGGATAAAATTTTATTTCATTTTTCTCAGTACATTGTTGTAATAGTGACGTCATATTTTCTGTTAAATTAAACTTTTTTTTTTTAATCAGATTATTATATTGTTTAAAAACGTGATTAAAATTTTATTATATTTTCAGTGATCTTTTTTATTATGGTTTGCACGTGTCATAAGCATCAGATTATAAATTTTTGCAATGAAAGCTATAGAAAATGTCGGCTTCAACACAATTCACGAAAAATCACTTTTTAGCTTACAACTTGTAAGCAATTGAAGCTATCGAAAAAGTTTAAATACAAAAATTGTTCTTTAGGGCAAGGCGGTAATTCGACTGATTTGAATTTTTTCCCTATTTTCAATATTAAAGAAATTATGGGCATATGAAAATTTCCACCCCCCACCATTTCCACCCCCTTTGAGCTGGACACCCCATCTACGAACTCGACCGAGATTTTTACTGTCCTGACAATATATCCTGAGCTGGTTAAATTTAAATAAAAATTACTCCAGTTATCGTGTTCACAACTTAAGGGGGAACAACACAGTAGAAGCTTTGTAAAATACATTTTTTTAAAATGAATTTTGCAATGATTGAGATAAATAAAACATTATATATTTTTTTTGTCTTATTCTACTTACCTTAATCTTCATTTTAAAATGTAAAAATTACAAAAATCAAAAAAGATATTTTTAATATAACACAATCTTTGAAACTGTGTTTTGCAATTATCGATAATTGGCTGTATGCATAACTTGAGTAAAAAGAATGCGAAACTGAATCTGTTTAGATTTTTTTAAACTATATAAATATAGTTTTCGTTGCACGTAGGTTTTTTTGAAAATTTGAATTTTTCACAAAATGGCGAAGTGTTTAAAAAAAACTCAAAAAATATTCAAAAAAAGGAGTACATATTCTTGGATTACTGAAAAACTATAAATCAAATCAAAAAACCCCTACGTGCAACGAAAACTAAACATACTGTGAACACGGTGTCAAAATTTGAAGCAAATCGGTAAAAAATTACAGTAGTTAGAGCGACAGCCGTTTTGAAAAACTTGGTTTCGAGTAAAACACGTTTAAAGTTTTATGAAAAATCATTCGTTTATAATTTATAAAATGCTTAATTTATTATTCGGTATCCAATGGAATTATCAACTTTAACATTGCAATCAGATGCTTTTATCTTTTTTGCTGAAGTACTTGTATAATCTTTTTTTTTAGTTTCATGGCGATTAAAAGGTCGTTTCCGTTTCTTCCCATCTCTATTTCGTCTTTTATAATCATGTTTTGTTGATTTTCTATCCATATGTGTGATTAATTATATTTTTTGTATATATATTTTTATATATTTAGTTATATACAAACTACTTATATAAAAAATCCTTTTTTAAAAATCAGAACTGTCAAATGAACACATCACTATGTATTAAAACACATCAACACTTTATTGTTTAAATAATTAACGAATTAATTTAGTTAAAACGTAAAACAGTTAAAATGATGTTACTCTACTATAACGTTTCGATAAAAGTGAGCAAATGTAACAATTAATCGCGCGAACAAGTTCACTCGCTCGTACATGTTGAAGCGCGTCACGAGTCGCATGACGCGCTTTACGTATTACGCTGTAACTTCTACATTTTAACGAAAATCAATTTAATATTTTGGCATTATAATCTTAAAAGTATAAGCTATCAAAAAATACAATAAATTTTTTTTTCATTTTTCAAAAATTTTACTGTGTTGTTCCCCCTTAACATGGGAAAAAGCGTTATACATATATATATATACCTATATATATATATATATATATATAAACTTTTGAACGGAGGGTGGTTTTGGGTTCTAGGGGTCATGATCGGTGAAGATATGAAGAAATTTTCCAGAAGTCGTGTCATGAGAACCATTGCAATTGGTAGATCTCCTATAAGGAATCTACCTAAAAAGAATGACGATTAAGTATCATAATGTAAACTATAAAAGACGACGAAATTATAAAAAGATATTAAAATATATTTGCTGCGTTTTTTATTTATTTTTATTTTTTTTATTTTTTTATTTTATTATTTAAAAGATTACATTTATGTACAGAGATTTACCACCCTTTAAAATGTACAACATACTGTATATTCAATTAAACCAAAAATTTGTAAATAAATTTATACCGATTTGTGGCTGCTAAGAAAACTAAACGAAAATAAATTTACGTGGCAAAAGACGCAATGTAGTTTAAACGAGGGTGAAGCAAGCTCTCTTCAAGAGCTGCAGATGTTCAAAATGGCCTCAATCTTAGCCTGCAAGATGCAGTTTCATCCATCAACGGATTGAAGGCGGTGATAGATAGGAATAAGAAGACAATACATTTTAAGTAAGTATATATGCACATTTATCAATAAGATGAATGATGTAGTTTTAAATAGAAAGAGCGTAAATAAACAAAGCATATGCTCTCCATATCTCGTTAATCCAAATCCAAACGTTGTGGGAGAAAGAATGAAAATTTTTAAATTTATGATTATAAAAAACATTTTATTTAAGATTACGAAATTTATACATACTATCTTAAATAGAAATAAGGTCTGCTGCAATGAAATAAATATATTAATCACAATGTACGTTAAAAGTTACATTGTTTATAAAAAATTCTTCAAATTTGCTTTTGAAATAATGTTATCTGCCTCTTTCTAAGTACAATAAAAAATATAACAAGCCGTGGTGTCTTCTGCTCCTTGTTATGTTTTTCCCGTTACATTTTGATCGATGAGATTATATATAGCAAATATGAACAAATGTCTCAGAAACAACTCATTAACTTTTTCAATATCCTTTGCTTTATACATTCATTTTCGTATGTAATTGTTTATTGATTAATTCAAGTTTTCCCTTCTGGTGTTCGATCAGTGTAACGCCAAATTATAATTAAAAAGGATTCCCCTGTATTTTTAATTACTTTGGATTAATCTTCCATTTGTTATGTCGTTTATTTTATTTGTTGGATTTTGCTCTAGTTTCACGTATTTTTTCAGTTTTTTATAGCAATATATATGATAACACAAATTACCGTAATTTCGCGTATATAAGCCGCGGCTGAAGATAACCCGCAACATATTTTTTTTTTTTTTTTTTTAATCTAAAAATAATTATAACCGAAAGATACCCCGCAATAGAAGATACCATGCACTTCTAAAATCACATGGTCGGCAATCGCCTTTTGTAATTCCAATACTAATTGCTATTCTAATAATAAGTAGGAAAGGATACAAATAATAAATATACGAATATAAATAATAAACAACTAAATACTTACCTATAATGAAAGAGCAAATAATCATAACTTATTATTAATCTTTCTCTCTATATAGATTACTATAAACTGGAGTAACTTCTAATGATTAACACCTTTATTCAATTTATAAGAAAATTAAATTAATAATAAATTTATTCACAAAATTCATTCAAATCCATCGAATTCGGATTCTTCCTTATCAGAATTAAAATGTGGCAATATTGTTTAGGACAGTTCGTCTTCATCATCCTTGTTATCCTCTTCATCAAGTTCCTTTTCACTGTCCTCATTTTCATCGTCATTATACGTTAACATAATCGTGACTGTTGACGTGAATTCACGTCATTTTAACTTCTATACCTATAGTTGCCGCTGAAGTAAATTCGCGTCTTTTCAGATTATGTTCCTGGTTACAGATGGCGTGAATTTACGTCATTAAAAGAATTTTTATGGAAACGATACTTTAGTATTATTTCGATAGTGTTTAGGGTATTAATTCTTCGATAGTATTATAGGTTCGTTCTAATATTATATCACTAATCAACTTCAGATAATTACAAAAATAACATTTTAAAACATTATATCTAATTTTTTATGCACATTTAAACATAAAAAGTTTGTAGCTACTAACTTGAGTTTACTTCAATATTCCCTGGTAATCAGTTTTTAGAAAAGTAAAAAGTATGCCGGTCATGAGTGTTAATAATCCAGACTTTTTGAATCCAGATTTTATTATTTTTATGGTAATAGAGTCTCAAGCATTTATTACCCATTCAGCTACTTTCACTAGGAATGCTTTGATTTTTTTTCTTATTCGCGAGATACCCCGCACCAGATGATAGCCCGCAGGACATACAAAGTCAAGTTTTTTTTAATAGATTACCCGCGGGTTATATACACGAAATTACGGTACGTATATTTATAAACATGACTTCATTTTTTTCTTCTTTTTTGTAATATTAAAATACATAGAAAATATGAATCGCAGTCAGGCATGCATACAAGTATTTTCTGTTACCTATATTCTATACTTTTCTCTAACAGATTAATTGTTCCTATTTTTAACTACGTCCATTTAGTCCGCGAATTGATTTCATTTTATTTATCTCCCAAAACAAAAAATATCAGAAGTTAAATTAATAAGAAATTATGAAAAAGCAGTCTTTTTTTTTTTTAACTAACAGCATATTTGCAACAGCTGGATATAATCAGCTACAATAGAATACCCACCAAATGGGAATGCAAAGGCGAAAATACATTAGCTCTTTTTAGTGTTTTTTTTTTTTTTTTTTTTTTTTTTTTAATTTAAAATGATTATTATTTATGTAGAGAGATTTGTGGCATCTGACAATGTGCATAATGTAAATTTCACTCAAATTAGACATTTAAAAATTATAAGTTTTTATTCATATTATAGGATTACTTACAATTTTTTCTTTTGTTAAAAACAGCCTGCAATCCATAATAACATGTTTTCAATCTTATTTTTTAAGATGAAAATCATGTTTTTTTAAAGCAGTTTTAGAGAACTTTTATCCGTGCTTCCTGCGATCAAAAACAAAGACCGAAAATCGGGAAAGAAAAAATGAGTAAATATCGAAATCAAAATGACTTTCCGGGTAATGTAATCGGGCTGAATACAATAATCATATTACGCAACACAGCTACTTAACATTTCAAATTTCTTTTGTTCTAAACCAAGGTCACAGTCTAAGATTATGTAAAAGATCAAACAGACAAATTATAGATTTTTAATGGGCTTTATTTCGGAATAATATGTTTTCGCAGTTTCGAAATTCGATACAGCCGGCTACGTCTATCTTTACGTTTAGTCACTTCTGTAAATATTTTGAATTAAAAAAAAAAAAAAAAAATTTATTTTTTTAATTTAATAAGTTTTTAAAATATGAAGGTTTATTTTTTTTTCTACTCCTGCACCGCAATTGTCGTAAGTCCATCCAATATACATCCATAGTCCAAGTACTAAATATATAGTGACCTGTAGGAAACATGCTGGAGGACTTTAAAGAGAAGACTCAATTCTGGTTTCATATATCATTTTTCTAAAAACAATATACCCCAGCCCCCTTTTCCCCCCATTTAAACTCAAATCACAAAGAAAGTCAAAGTTGGTACAAAAAAAGTGTGACTATCCCCTTTACCCAGTTACACCGTAACTTGACAACACAGAGAAAGGTTAATATATGTATGTTACATAAGAAAAATTTTCTTTTTCACATTTATAATTTTTTATGCTTTGTAGCTATTTTTAATTCCAAAAATAATGAGAATTATAGAGATGAAAAATACAACTAATAAAGGTAATAAGAATAATGAGAATTAATAAAGATCAACAATCCCACAGACGTTAAAAAGTAGACCCTCTCCAAACCAAAAGATTTTATAGGATGTTTTTATGAAATGAATTTTAGATGTTTTAACTGAAGATGCCAAATTAGAAATTTCTTGAATTCTGACGCGGACAGCAAAACATTACACGGCAGCCCACATGCGGCCCACGGGCTGCCAGGCCTGCTCTACAGTGTGCCTATAAGTTGACACAGAAAACGCGGTATCCCATTTGTTAATGGTTCGAATACTTCAGTTATCCGCTGCATCTGTTGCTGTTAAGTCCTGAAAAAATTATGGCAAGTACACTTTGTCTTTAACATACATAAAAAAAAAAAAAAAAAATCACGAGCTAGATAAGGGAATTTCGGTGGCCAAAAAAAAAAAAAAAAATTGGCATCGTTTGATCCAGCATGACCAATCCATCCATTTCTATGCAACTGGTATCATTTTCCTTATGGAGGTACTTCGCCTAATTTGACCGACCGGTAGTTTAAATCTATGCATGTGTATTCTATGGAGAAATGTGTTTTATAAATTACTCATTGCCTAATGTAATTTTTTTTTTTTTTTAATTCGGTTTACACATTTAGAAAATTCCCAACATCCAATGGTTTCTCATTTTTTGAAAACCGATTTCTTTCTTTCTTTTTTTAAATCTTTCGCACTTAACAGCTTTAAAACGAAATGTTAAAAATTATTATTATTATTATTATTTTATTTATTTATTCATTTATTTTTTGGAAAAACGAGAAACATTTTAATAGTTGGGAATTTTCTAAATGGGGGAACTGAATTAAAAAAAGAAAAAAAAAAAAAAAAACATTAGGTAATAAGTAATTCATAAGCAAATTTCTCCGTGGAATAACATGGCGTTTGATTGCTAGTCAAATTAGGTGAAGCATACCTTAAATGTACTTCTAGTGACAATGTAAAATATTTTTCACTGTTGCCAGATAAAACTTAGGCAATTGTAGTTTCAGAATTAATTTTGTTTCGAAAAAATAAATAAAGTACAGAATTTGTACTATGCTATTCTTTTTGTCCCATTCAATATGAAGCACCCTGTGTCTCCATTATCATTCTACAGCTGAATTAAGAGTTTCTTACACAAAATTATAACAGTTTAATATTAATAAAATAAATAATAGATTTGCAGCCTAACTCTATATTAAAACTA
Organism: Salticus scenicus; assembly: GCA_963930645.1. NCBI lineage: Eukaryota > Metazoa > Arthropoda > Arachnida > Araneae > Salticidae > Salticus > Salticus scenicus. The sequence goes on from OZ005652.1 coordinate 190,632,102, forward strand.
GTACGTTGTGGCCACTACAAGCCTTTCTTCCACAAAATTCTTATACAAATCCACGAAGTACAAATTACTTATTAAATTATTATTTACTAGCAGGCGTTGCTCGCTTCCTGGTCACTATACTTAAATTAATTCTCAAAATTAATATAACTTATCAAAAATTTCTTAATAAATAAAAATAGAAGATTAATCAAATCTCCAATATTTTTACCCCCTCTTCCTTCCGCCAAAATAAAAAAATCTGGAGTGACTCCACTCGACTTTCCGAATATTGAGTAATTAACAGTTTTGTAGATAAAGTAAAGAAAGAGGAGTTGTTAAACAAACAAAAGAGAGAAAACCATAATAGAGTGTTTGAGTACTTTTCTCCATACACGATGTTTTATTTAACGCTACTGAACTTTGAGCCCATAGATCATAATGATAAAGAATTTTTCGTTGTGCCCCTGTAAAAACCTATAAATGCTAGATTCACCAAAATGCTTATAGTTAGTGCAACAGTGATTTATAATATTCATATAAATTTTCAGCTCAATTGAATAAGGCGTTTAAATGCTATCGCACTTTTAAAAATTTGGTCCCATATGCCATAATGATAAAGAATTTTTCTTTGCATCCCTGTAAAAAAAACTAAGTGCTAGATTCGCCAAAATCCATAGGGTCCGTACTATGGTGACTTACAATATACGTACCAACTTTCAGCTTATTCGAACAAAGCGTTTTGACGCTAGCGTGTTCACTCACTCACACACACACATACATACATACATCATCGTAAAAATTGTGAAAACGGAGTCAGGGGATCTCGAAACGTATAGAAACATCAAAATCTCAAATTCGGATTTTTGACATGATTACAATACTTTCCTCACTATAGTTTTCAGAAAGTAAAAAAAAAAAAAAAGGGGGGGGGGAATTCATGAATTTCCTTTATAGTGTGTGTTGGGTACATATAACTAATCCACACATAAAAAGTGGCATTTCTGAGATAATTTAGAGCAGAGTTACTATTGAAAAAGTGTTTTTTTTGCCCCCCCCCCCCCAAAAAAAAAAAAAAAAAAAAAAAAAACACCTAAGGGTTTCGGGGAATATTTCGCAAAATCACTTTGTAATGTGTGTTGAATACACATAACACGAAACCACATAACAAACATTTGTTTTCCTGTGATAATTTTAAATGGAGTTACGCTTGAAAACGCCTCTTTTGCCCCTCCCACCAAAGGAGAAGGGAGATATTTTGCAAAACCCATTTATTAAGTGTTTTAGGCACATATAATCAATCAATACACTGAAAAATCACCATTCTGACATAAATTAGGAAAGAGTTAAAATTGAGAAACGTGTCCCAAAGAGAGGAAAAGGGACATTTTGCAAAATGTCTTCATACTGCGTGTTGGATTACACATAGCACACACAAATAATAATTTAAAAAAAATTCGTTCTGCGATAATTTGGAACAAAGACCTGCTCTGAAAACTTTTTAGCCTCCCCCCCTCCTCCAGAGGGAGATAAGAGAAGAAATCGCTAAATCCCGTTACAGTTGATGTTGCATGCAAATAACCAACTCACACACCAAATTTCGTGAATGCAGCGCTCGTAGGCTCCCCAGGACAAATTTAACGCAAAAAGGAGTCTCTCGAATCTGGCGCGCCATAAATTCCCCCCCCCCCCCCGAATAAAAAAAATAAAAAAAAGTCGAGAATCGCAAAACACCCAAAATTTCTTTCTACAGGGTGGGCGGAAAGTAACTCCCTATTTTGAATTTGGAACAGCTATTGATTTTATGTGTAGATTGCAATGAAAGCTACCTTGTTTTGTAGACTGTAGTGTGGCATTATTTGTAATATTTTTCATATGTCTAATATATGGCAGTGGCTTGGTGAGTGATTCACTAGACGCTGGATAGGCCAACGAGGCTCCACAGAATGGCTTGCGCGTATTCCAGACCTCACCCCATACGATTACTTTCCATGGGGGTGGGCTAAGGAAGAAGTGTACCGCAGCAAACCACAAACTTTTGGTGACTTTGAGAACAGAATCCGAGAGGTCATAAGTGATGTTCCTGATGAGTTCTTGCAGAAGGCCGTAGCAAACGTACCTGATCGTTTAAGACAGTGTATAGAAAATACTGGAGCACACATTGAATTGTAACTTTTGTAATTATCATGCCACACAATAAACTAAATGTGTACAAAAAACTGCCTTCATACCTCCATTCGTTTAGGAGAAAAAAGTTATTTCCAGTAGGGAGTTACTTTCCGCCCACCCTGTAGAAATACGCTTCAGAAGAGTTGAGTCAATTTTAAACTTCACACCAAAATTCGTGACCCAGTCCCACAAAGAATCACCACAGCAGTACCGAATCAGTGGTGGATATACTCTTTTATATGTATAGATGAAGGTTTATGTGAAATCACAGCAGTACAAGCTTATCGGAAAATGTGAAAAGAAGTTTGCCCCTTCCCCTCTCTTTGGGGCCCAATATTTAAAATTCGAAAAATTGGTTTTTTGGTTTTCGTGTTTCTTATATTTTAAAGTAAAAATCATACATATTCTATTTTTATGTTTGATATATAAAGGGTTACGTGAAATCGCGTGATGCTCATAAGGAATCACGTTTTGCCCCCTGGCGATTTTTATCCCACAGAATTACAACATTAGATGCCAAAAGAAAGTCAATTTTGCGCCAACATTAGAAGAAATGCAATTTTTTCATTAAAAATGAACAAAATCGATAACTTTGTTTTAAATTATCACAGATCTGTTCAACCATTTGTTTTAAAGGTAATGACGAATTCTTTCGAAAGATACTCATATAGAAATTGATACCCATTATTGAATTTGATATCCATACGGGGGGGAGGGGGAGCGATACTCCTGCATGCAAACACATTTTTTCCTAACTTACTAGATCTACTATTGATAATTCATATTAATTTTACAATCATGCGTTAAAAAATTAGTCTCATTATGTACATTTATGCAAATTTATGTCCTAGACAGCCATGCTAAAAATAAAAAAAAATAAAAAAAAAGGGGGGGGGGCTTAACAGCGTTACCTACTGAGCGATTAATCCCCAAATGTAATCAGCACCAGTTTAGGTCAGAATCTATCTAAATAGCAAGTTTGGTTGAATTTCATTCACTGGTTCGTGAAGTATAGTGTCCACAAAATTTGTGATACACACACACACAGACATTTTCTAAAAACAATCAAATCGGATTCAAGACATCTCAAAACGTGTGAATCTACCGAGAACTAGAGTTCGAAAATTTTCACAAATCCAATACTTCTTTCTTTATGTGTGTGCGTGTGTGTGTGAAGGAAGTAAAAAGGAAAAGCAACACATGATGAAAAAATTGTAAAAGGCTACACTTTTTGTAATGCTATAAAGAGAGCGCACAGAGCATATCCAGTCCATGTGTTACAGATAGAATTTCTAATAACACCTGTGAAATTGATAACTTAAAAATTCCTTCCTTTTCCGCATGAATTTATATAAGCGAAAAAGTAACAAAAAGCTAAATTTCACTTTCTTCGCTCTTTAAAAGGTCAGACAATGTCAAAAGCATCAACACACCCTTTCAAGATTCATTTAAGAAAAATAAAAGTTCTGCGTAGTTTGTAAAAAATATTGAAGAAAAATAAATCTTCGCATATATCTTCAAAAAAGCTCGACAAATCATCTTTGATTAACGTTTCAACTTGAGATGGATAGCCACTTCCCTCTTATCTTTTTCCATACGCTGTGTGCCAAAATGCGTCGGTCAGACTTACATTTTTCTTCTTCTTTTCTTTACCCTCTTAAGATGTCGCAACTCTGTGGATTAAAAGCATGTTGATGTCAAGTACCGTCACCACTGCTAACTTAATAGCGGCGATGGTACATTACGTTATGACATGCCGATAATTAATTTTTCTTCTCACTTAACAATAAAGTATAATTATAAACCTCCCTCAAAAAATTTTACTTATAATGTTGAAAAAAGGAAAAGTCACAAGATGAAGAATTGGCAATATGTTGGGGGGGGGGGGGGGGACCTTGTACGCTTAAGCCATTATAATTTTTTTTTTTTTTTTTTTTTATCATTCTGTATAACAATGCCAACACGTACACAAAAAAAAAAAAAAAAAAAATCATAGCTTCTGACAATCAGTGTTGTGCAAGTTCACGAAAAAAACGAGCTAGTTCAAACTCAAGTTCATCGTGAAAAAAACGAGTTAGTTCGCGCTCAAACTCATGTCTGAAAAAAATGAACGCGCTCAACTCAAGTTCATTTTTAAAAAGGAGCAAAGCTCATTTAAAGTTCATTTTTAAGTGCTTTTTTTTTTTTTTTTTTTTTTTTCCATTTTGTCTTTACTTTTCTAAATAGATCTTCTCTGTGAACCCTTTCATAAGAAATTTACATTTTTTTAAATTACCAGTTACCATGAAGTTTATTTTTAATTTAATGCTTAATTAAACTTATAAACTTATCATTCTTAATTACAACTTATTAATTTAATTGTAGTAAAAATTTATTTAGCGAACACTTCTGAATAGTGGACCCACTGTTTTTGTGTAGTTTTTTATTGTCAAATTTCCAATACGTGTGATTATGCACATGAGAAAACTTAATAGGAAACAAATTCCATCATTTGGAAGTTCAGGTTCCGTTGTTTTGAAGTATAATACTATTTTTAAAATAGTGTAATGATTTGACTTAATTAATCTTTATTTGTTTGCTCCGCAATCAATGTCGACTTTGAGTTCTTGAATATATCATTAGAAAATTTCGCTTGCTATTTAGCTTACTTTAAAGGAAAAATCATGTGTGTCAACTTGTTAGTTTGCGTACAAATTATCTCAAGAATAAATGATCTCAAAGGTCAACCCAGTTTTTAAAAATACAGTGGAGCACCTTTTATACGTTTCTCATTTATACGTTTTTCTCATTTATATGTTTTTCAACTTCGGTCCCAAATCATTCCATTGAATTCTAATGTTAAAATATTTCGTTTATACGACACAAGTAAATTCTTAATTTCACTTATATACTTTATTTCCTCCCTCCTTGTAGAATCCCAAGTTTGAGTTTCATTTCAGGATTTAGAAGAAAAAAAAAAAAGATTAACGCTTTTTGTGTTTTATTCTTATCTTTTCTTAGAACTATGGTAACAAAGTGTGACCTGCATCGATAGCCTGGGGGAAGAGGGGTTTAAGGCTGGTTTCAACTAGGGTTGAAACTTCGATGTTCAAAAAACCATTAATCACGCTCCCGACACAAAGAGCCAAATGTCTTGTCATCAGTTGTAACCTTTTTTTTTTATCAGATTGCGCAGTTACTTCAAAGGAAAGCATGCAAAATTGACAAAGATATCTGGCCCCTCAATTATCTCAGCTGGGGGTTAGGGCCAGGGGCTTCTCCCTGACAACCAACCCCGTCGAATCACGTCCAACCGCTAGACCACATCGAAGGATTCTGAATACCGCCGCTTGAACCAACCTCCAACCAACCGCAGTGGAAACTTCGCTTTAGAGAGATTTTCAGAGATAAGCAGTTGACAACTGGCTTGAATAGTAGGTATACAAGTAGCCAGTGACCACTTGAAGACCTCCCAATTTCTCTTATAATTGATTCCAGGGATGGGGTATGAAAATAAAAAAAAAATCACAACTTTATAGGCACTTCGTAAACTTGAAGATTTATTACTCACTTCCGTTGGGCGACTTGGAAGATTTTTTTATTTCTTATCGTGTTTATTTGACATTACGGTTGGAGAAACAAGTTTTTTTTATCTCTTTCCTTATAGCTTTTACTAACGTATATAAGTTTAATGAAATTAAAAATAGAAATCTGAATTTGCTTAAATTGTTTTATATATATTATATTCCTGAGTGACGGGATTCCCCCCCCCCCACACACACACACAATGCCCCGTTCAATTATTTACATATTCATGGGGGAAAAACAATAAGTTTTAGCGAAATTTTAAATTATGCATTTCAAGTTATTTAGAAAACTTGTGTCAGTAACTTACTGATCTTAGACAAATCTTTTAAGTAACATTCCCAGATAATCTTTAGCATTCTAAATTTAAATTTCTTCCATTTATTTCTTTTCATTTATTGCGATCATAGAAACATAGAGGAACTGTTAAAAGTTTCATTTCTATATTCAAGGAACCTCAAAATGCGGAATTATCTTATAAAAGTAACGTGAAGTATAGAGCTCTAAACAAAGCTTCGTGTAACATAAAAGTAAGCGAAAATAATTATCATTCTTAAGCAATTTCCTTTCATAAGGAAAATTTTGCCAATTTCCTCAATTATATCCAATTAAAAAAAAAAATAATAATAATAATAAAATTTTTGATTATAAGAAATTTTTTGTTTATAAGAAATACATATTTATTTTATTTTGTTTAGTGCAGTCTAAATACATGTTAATCTGTACTTAAATGAAATTTCACCCATAGATGTAATTGATTAATTTTGAATGTCCTTGTGCATACCGCATTTGTTCTACTTCAGTACAAGTTTCCAAGTAAAATTTTCGTACTAAAAAAAATTAGAATGCAGAGTTTAAACTTTTTGCTAATATTTGTTCTTGAGTTATACTGATAATAGACGCCCACATATACTTTGGAACAAACAGCTAAAAACCTATTTGTCGGTTTTAGGGAACATAAAAATGCGTAAATATATCAATCTCAAAAATTCTACCCCAAACAGTACCTTCTCTTCCATACATGAGTAAGAGAAAGTAATAAGCATGCCGAATTAAAAACATAACATAACACAGAGATAAATATGCATAATATGAAAATGGTTACTTTTTATTATTTTATAAATAGTAAAATTAAAAACATGATTAAATTAATATTGATTGCATTTTTTGTTCTTTAAAAAATACATTTTCCCACAGTCATAATCATATTAAATTTTATATAGAACACAGCCTGTTTCATATGAATATTTTTTTTATAATTACGACTCAGAATTAAAAAAAAAAAAAAAAAAAAAAAAAAAAAACGTAACTATTTAGTAATTATTTGTCACAAAATTTCCTTTTAGTAATTACAATAATAATAATGATGATGATGATGTAATGTTTTATTAAAAAGCGTTATTATAATTTTCACATTTATATATTTTCTTTAGATAAGGAAAATTTTTCCAATACGCGGACAAATAAAGCTATGTAAATTTTAATAATTAATAGAAATTATGAATTATACTCTTATTTGTTTATTTATTATTTTACAAAACTATTTAAAAAAGAAGAAATTCTTCTAATGTGTATTATTAAACAAATTGCTGTAATAAAAATCAATCAGTCAGTATGACTTAATATTAAGTATGCACGTCTTTCTAGAGATATAAAAATACACACACATACAGTTAAACAATAAAAAGAAAATGAAATTTACTTTATTAATTCCTATCACTGAAGTTTGTTTTTTACTATTTTAAAATGTATGAATTTTATGTATTTTGGATATACCGAAACTAAACCTAATCACAATTTGTATAGATTAGTCATATTTCTTGCTGATAATTTGAAACAATTGAAGGGGTAAAAAATTCTGCACTGTCTTCTATCCTACACAAAGTAGGCTACTTTAAATATTTCTCTAAATGCGTCTTCACTTTAAGAAAGGAAAACTACAAAGGCAGTTTTTTTTTTTTTAACTCCTTTACAGTATAGAAAAGTAAAAATAATTTAACACGAATGATAAGTCCCTTTTTTATATTGCTGCACTGTACTTTCTCAGGTAATAAAAATAACATACGTTTCAATGTTATGTATTAATGCATTTATGCAATTCTAAATGCATAGTACACTGCGGTTCAATATATATGGCAGCTATCATAAAATAGAATAAAAATTGTATTTGATTGTAAAAGCCGAAAATGGGGAGAAAATAAGGTTTTCAATATATATATGACTTTATTTCTACTCTCTTATAGCTTTATATTCATTAAATTAAGAACTTAATATTAAAAATACACATTTAAGCAAAGATGTAATTTATTTTTGTCTTATACAAGACCTACCACGTTGCAAACGACTTCTGCGTGTCCCATGCGATAACGCTCATTTTAACCATTCTTATCAATGAAAAAAGGAAAGGGCTTTAGGCAATTGCTTTTGTGTACCAGAATTGCCCACACAACAAATCTCCCCCACAGACAAATTGGCGTGTATACCAGTCACAATTCTCAGTACATTGGATTCGGCTTAGTTCCAAGAAAACCGCATGATGTTGAGAACATCTTGACCAAGAAGAACAAATGTAGATTCTAGATTCCTTCAAAGTTTAGTTAGGGCATGCAAAGGGAAATGCTGTATTATTAATACGCGTCATAATATTTATATGGTTTCAAATTTTACTTATTTATTTGTTTGTTTTATTAAACAAATAATTATTACTTATTTCTTTAATTGTTTTAATAAAGCGGGAAATTTTTATTACCATTTTCATCTTAGATAGCTCCTAAAACTGAAATTAGAACTTTACAAAAATGATGATTATTCCATTAAACGCTGCCTTAAATATTTCAAAAAGTTATTTATATTATATGGTTATCGTTTCTCGTAACTAAAAATATACTGAATCTATATAAAATATTTTCAAAATCGTAAATATTTATTAAAAAAAAAAAAAAAAAAAAAGATCCCATAAAATACAGACAATTAATAAATATTTCGTAAAATACACAACGAGATTTTGCCATTCTTTGATAACATAATTACTATAATATTACACTCAAATTGCAAAATTAATATATGTGCAAATGCCTTCAGAGCTGCTAGGTAAGAAGTGCTGGGTTCGATCTCAGGTCGATGATATAAAAAAAAAAATTCCTCCCCTCTCCCCCCCCCCCCCCGCAAACAGCAAGTGACTATTAGACAAAGTTTCATTAAAGACAATAAAGAAGTGATATAAAAACAATTATTCACTTTCTGTTTGCTCCTAGACCCCCCCCCCCTTCCCCTGATATATACTAAGTAAAAATGGTACCAATTTAATTGATTGAAATTTCTAAAAATGTATTATGAAAAATCACGCTTTAAATTCATTATTTGATGCTTATCGTTTTTGTGAAATGCAAATTGCAAAAGTGCCCTTTTTTCCGGGTGCCCCTTTTTCTGGTGCCCTTTTTTCCCAAATGCCCTTTTTTTCAGGGATCCATTTTGCAAAGTTATTTTCTTTTCTGTCCCTTTTCTTCTTCTACTTTCCTTTTCCTATTTCAGACAGAAATATTTAATATGAGTTTGAGTTTGAATTGCTTTTTCACGCTCAAGTTCGTGTAAAAAACGAACTACGCTCAACTCAAGTTCATTATTTAAAAAACGAGCGAAGTTCAACTCAAAACTCAAAAATTTTGAGCTAAGCTCATGAACGCGTTCAAATGAACGCGTTCGTGCACAACACTGCTGACAATAAAGATTTTATAAATATAAGTCGTTTGGCATTCTTAAAAAAATTAGATGCCGAGATACCGCCATATGGAAAATCGCAGAAGCTGAATAATAGCAGCACCACTTACCGGCCGATACATAACCCAAATTCAAGTAGCATGGTTTTCCCTAATGGCCTTCTCACTTATCAAATTTGTTACAATTATAAGCAATAGAAGCTGTTACATAGCCTTCCCATAAATGGGGGAAATCGCAGTATAGTAGTGCCATCCATTGCTCGATATGCACCAAAATTTGACAAACGCTAGTTTGTACCAAGATGCAAACTAAACACAAGTTTTTATAAAATTTCGTGCATTAGATTTGATCTAGAGCTGTCACAAATTTTTTTTCACACACACAGACGGACTTCTAAACATTGTTATTTCATGTCCAGGTTATCTTAAAAGATAAATCTATCGAAAATTGGTAACTTGGGGGGGGGGGGGAGAAAAAAAAAGGAAATCCCGAGCAGCGCAAATATTTCTTACAAAAAAAAAAAAAAAAAATTCAAGATGTCTAAGAAAAGACTGTTACAAAATATTTTCATTAAAAAAAAAAAAAAAAAAAAGGTGAGGAGAGGAGGATGCTTGACGAAACCTTCTCTACCCATTCCTTTGATGATAGAGGAATAAAAATCAGATGAGTGACACAGGATTAGGCAGCTCACATGAATAACTGACAGATGCATAAGATAATTAATTTGTTGTATTTCGTAAAAAGAAAGGAGACGGGAGGGAGAGGGGTTCACGAAATCCTTTTGTTGCCTAATTTGGTCTATTTGCGTAGTGCATTTCTTCATTATCACTGACACCAGTACCAATTTTACATAATTACTTACTGTCCGAACTTCTTGTAATTCTGAGCTTATATAATAATTACGATTTTTTTTTTTTTTTCCGGCGGAGGGGGGATTAATTTTGAAGGTAAAATCTGTGGACACCACATGACTTCCTTACACACCCATCAGAATATACATATTGTTATGAAAACACTGACATTTTTGCGTGAGGTAACCGATTTGTAAATAAACAGGCAGGTTCCAGCCTACGAACATTCTTGAAAACAAACAAAATAAACAAACATACTACTCCAACCATAAGTCATGAAAATAGCATTATACATATCACAGAGACAAAATAGTAGATTTTCAGGAATTACTCCATGGGTTATTACAGAATCTCTCATTGTCAAATGAACAGAGAGCTCAATGAAAATCATTCGAGCATGGACGGTCTACTTTTGTTCTCTTTGGCAAAAATTAGAGGCGCGAAATGGGACATTTTACCAAAACAATTAATTCAGTTAAGATTAAGAAAGGGTTTACTAATTCTGGCTCTCAAAAAACAATATTTGCCGTCAAATTTAATCGCTAATCTCACCAAACCGCCAAATTTGCAGCTAACGCAGATTTTGCTCTTGACATCGATTTGGCGAAGAAGAGTTCATGATTGTAAACTACAACTTATCTATATTTTTACGTGCTACTTTTTATATGATAATACAGTAAAAGTGGAAACGGATGGAATTTTTTTCATTTCCACGAAGGTGGACGTTGTTGACTGAGCGTCAAATTAGGCATTCAAATGTGGCAAAAAGTGGTAGTTTAGGATTCTCAAAATTTAGAAACTTTAATAGGAGTCGAGTTCAGGAATTTTTCGGAATGATTCATTGGTTTCTAGTGCAAAACTACCTCAAAAATTTTATAAACCACTGACAATACTCTCGATGACTTCAAATTCCATTCAAACTTCGAAATTCGGTTGCTCCGGAATTTGTTAAATACACTACAGAGCAGAAATTTCGCAATGTTTATTTGATTGCTGTAGTAAGAATGAGTATTTTCATTATAATGTTTCGAGAGTATTCATTGATTATTGATTTTTGTGGCGCAAAAACAAAAAAAAAAAAAAAAAAAAAAAAAAGAGTTTTATCCAACTGTTTCCTGAATATTCATTATCCAACTGTTTCCTGAATATTCATTAAATAAAGTTAACTCATTGACTAGACCCTCTGCTTATGTCTTAAAGAATGATTTTCTACACAAAAAAATGTTGACAAACTCATAAAAATACCTTCGCGCGCTCTATCTATGGGCTGAATATTTAAATAAGGTGCATTCATCGACTAGAACTCGCTTAAGTCTTTAAGAATTACTTTCTACACGTAAAAATGTCGACAACTTTTATAACATTATTACCGGCTCTATTTACCGGATAAATATTCATTAAATAAAATGCATTCGTCGATTAGAACTTGACTATGTCTAAGAATTACTTTCTACGCTAAAAATGTCGATAACTTTTATAACAATATCATTACGGGCTCTAGCTACGGGCTAAATATTCATTAAATAAAGTGCATTCATAGACTATAACCTGACTATGTTTTAAAAAATTACTTTCTACACACAAATATGTCGACAACTTTCATAACAATATCATTATGGGCTCTATCATTAGCTTCTTTTGAAATCTCTATGATCATATATAATGGCCAAAACCTCGTATTTTTGGTCATGAATATAATTTTCGTAAATATCTCCAAAACGGAAAATCACAGAAAGTCCAAAAAGGAAGGTGCACAACTAGATGTTATAAACAAACCTATATACCAATTTGCAACGTTCTACGTTCAACCGTTTTTGAGTTAGGTGAGATAGATACACACACACTTAATGCAGACGTCACGAAAAATCATGTACAATCGTCGATATTTCTAAAACGGGAGCTCGTGTCAAGACCAAAGTTGCAGGTATACAACTAGACATCATGACAGTCACACATATAAATTTGCAACATTCTACGATCATTCATTTTTGAGCTATGCGAGATAGAAAATACATTTCGCAAATCAGGATTACTATAATTCCTTATACTTTTGTATAAGGAACTAAATATATATATCGTTCTATACTTTTCATTTGCGATGTACTAACGCTTTTCAGTGTAAAATTTACATAGCAATTTATTTATATAAATAACTAGCAGGCTACGCCCGCTTCGCTGGTCACTATTTTTAAATGAATCACAATAATTAATGAATTCTCAAAATTGCATTAATTTGTATCATGTGATAAAAAGAGAGAAAAAAAAAATTCTGATCGGGAAAAATGTCGCACCGGGTCCCCACTGCCTTCGGCAGCGTAGACCCGTGCGCTGCGCGCACGTATCCCTTCACTATCCTTATGACTTCTCAAAATTCAATGTTATTACTCATAAACTTCATTCTCAAGAAAAGGAATTAAAAAATATATCATTTAGCATCGGGTAAAAACTCACACCGGGACGCCACTGCCTTCGGCAGCGCAGACCCATGCGCGCTGCGCGCGCACGCTTGAGGATATACGTGCGCTGTACACGCATATTCCTTCTCAACTCAAACTTTTATTATTAAGAAAATAAAATTAAAAAAAAAATCTTTTATCATCGGGTAAAAACTCGCACCGGGTCCCAAATCCATGCGCGCTGCGCGCCTATTCCTTCACCACAGTTCCAACCCCTCCTAATTAACTTGCATATACCAATTATGAACGGTCTTACTCAATTAGCTGAGGTGCAAAAGAAAACCTGATCAGGACACTTTAAATTGTAAATCAGGTGAAATCTTGAATTCCACTTTCGATAATGTAAAAGAACTTTAAAATATCTTTCGAATGATGTATTAGAAATAATTTAATCATAATTAGAATATGAAATATTGAAATTTAAAAATATTACAGCGCCATCTGGCGGTAGAAATTTCTGTAATCTATTGTTCCATTCCAGTTAATTATTCTTACTCAATTAGCTAAGATGCAAAAGAAAACCTGATCAGGACACTTTAAATTGTAAATCAGGTGAAATCTCGAATTCCACTTTCGATAATGTAAAAAAACTTTAAAATATCTTTCGAATGATGTATTAGAAATAATTTAATCATAATTAGAATATTAGATGAATATTACAGCGCCATCTGGCGGTAGGAATTTCTGTAATCTATTGTTCCAAAGAAAACCTAATCAGGACACCTCAAAACGTGTAAATCGGGTGAAATCTTGAATTCCATTTTTCGATAATGTAAAAGTACTTTAAAATTTGTATCAACTAAAATAAGCTTTCAAATGATGTATTACTTATGAACTTTTTTTAATTAATAACTGAGATACAAAAAAAAAAAAAAAAAAAAAAAAAACTGATTCAGGGTACTTCAAAACGTGTAATTCTGGTGAAAACTTTCGATGATTTAAAAGAACTTTAAAATATCTTTCGAATGATGTATTACAAATAATTTAATCATAATTAGAAATTGAAATATTGAAATTTTAAAATATTACAGCGCCATCTGGCGGTACAAATTTCTGTATTCCACTGTTCGATTCCAAATCAAAAAAGCTTTCTAATGATGTGTTACTTATGAAATTATTTTAATTAGTAGCTGAGATACAAAAGAAAACTGATTCAGGACACCTCAAAACGTATAAATCTGGTGAAAACTTTCGATAATTTAAAAGAATTTTAAAATATCTTTCGAATGATGTATTAAAAATAATTTAATCATAATTAGAAATTGAAATATTGAAATTTTAAAATATTACAGCGCCATCTGGCGGTACAAATTTCTGTATTCCACTGTTCGATTCCAAATCAAAAAAGCTTTCTAATGATGTACTAATTACGAAATTATTTTAATTAGTAGGTGAGATACAAAAGAAAACTAATTCAGGAGACCTCAAAACGTGTAAATCTGGTGAAAACTGTCGATAATATAAAAGAACTTTAAAATATCTTTCGAATGATGCATTAAAAATAATTTAATCATAATTAGAAATTGAAATAATGAAATTTGAAAATATTACAGCGCCATCTGGCGGTAGAAATTTCTGTAATCCACTGTTCGATTCCAAATCAAAAAAGCTTTCTAATGATGTATTACTTATAAAATTATTTTAATTCGTAGCTGAGATACAAAAGAAAACGTAATCAGGAGACCTCAAAACGTGTAAATCGGGTGAAATCTCGAATTCCATTTTCGATAATGTAAAAGTACTTTAAAATGTGTATCAAGTCAACAAAGCTTTCAAATGATGTATTACTTATGAAATTTTTTTAATTAATAACTGAGATATAAAAGAAAACTGATTCAGGACACCTCAAAACGTGTAAATCTGGTGAAAACTTTCGATAATTTAAAAGAACTTTAAAGTATCTTTCGAATGATGTATTAAAAATAATTTAATCATAATTAGAAATTGAAATTTTAAAATATTACAGCGCCATCTGGCGGTACAAATTTCTGTATTCCACTGTTCGATTCCAAATCTAAAAAAGCTTTCTAATGATGCATTACTCATGAAATTATTTTAATTAGTAGCTGAGATACAAAAGAAAACTAATTCAAGAAACCTCAAAGCGTGTAAATCTGGTGAAAACTTTCGATAATTTAAAAGAACAGACAGACAGACAGACAGACAGACAGACAGACAGACAAACCTTTCCATTTATTATTATAGATTCGATACTACGATCGTAGCGCAGTCTGCCGGATCCAATGTGAAACATTCCAAAATCAACAACAATTTATAAGTGATAAATTAAATAAACAATTTAAATTGGACTGAATTGTAAATCTAAACCATTCTCGAATCCACCTGAAGACACACAAAAAATTTGATTAAACTCGGTCCAGCCGTTTAGGAGGAGTTCAGACATACACACGCACAAAAGAAATATATAATTCAACTACGTCACGATAAGTTAATAATATAAATAATTATAAGAAAAAAAACTTTTTATGAACCATGTTTTTAAATTTTCTGTTGAATCATAGAACTAACTACATTAGCAGTTTATCAATGCGTATGGAATCTTTAAACCGATAGTGACGTCAATTTTTGTGAGATACATAATTTAATTTTTTTACAATTTTTTAAAGCTCACGTTTAATTAAATTATTTATTTAATCACGTTTATTTATTTTTATGTCGAAAGAAAATGAACTCGTAAATTTTTTTTTGGCAACAATTAAATTATAGCTAATATTTTAATGGCTATTTATAAGGTATTAGGAGGTTATTATTTTCATATTTTAATTAATAATAAGAAAACTATTCGAATTTTTTCAAATTTTTTTTTTCCTAAACCATCCCTGACCTATAAGGAAAAAAACAAAAAAAGAATGATCGAAATCGGTCAAGCCGTTTACGATTTTATAAATAACATACAGACAAACATTCATTTTTATATATATAGATATTTGATACAGATATTTTAACAATACATTTTCGAAAGGATATGCGCATATATATAAATTTGAAAAGACTGGTACCAAACAGGTAATGAAATTGAGAATTAGATATTCGCTGATCAAAGAATGTTCATCCTGGAAATAACATTCTACTAGAGCTAACATAGCATAGTCTGATGATCTGGAATTTCCTTTCAAGCTAAACACTCTTTGCAATTTTAGCAGAAAATTCCAAGTAAGATAAAAAGAGATTCGCTTACAAACATTTTTGAAATACCGTATTTGTTTTTCTTTTAGATCCCATATTCGCTCCCCCTTCTCTACAAACATCCTACGCCTCCCAGACGCAGAGATCTATCTGTCTTCTCCTCCAGATAAACGTACAGGGAGTACAGGCATTCCTATTTCAACTGAACTCTGTGTCACATCCACCACGACATAAACAAATCTGCCCACTGATTTTAGAAGAAAAATGCGGGTACACTTAAGATTTTCAGCCTTTCTCAGCTGTCACACATTTTGGCCTTCAGTTTTCATCATGGTCAGACTCTCAGAAAAATGAGGCAAGATGTCTCAGTTCATTCCTTACAGAGGATTAGAAGGTCAGTGCATTACGATGCACGCCTCAATATAGATGAGATGGAATTACGAAGTCAGGGAACTGAGCTAGGATGATGAAAGTAAATCACGTCATGTGGGCTGAGAGATGAGGATATATTAAGCATTATTTCATTTTGATTTTTGATAGAGCAGTAATTCTAAATAACAGGTTTAGATTAGTCTTAATACAGTTTTTCAAACCCAAACTCCTGGATTTACATACTAAAATAAAAAGCAAAATAAAAAACACAACGTTTTCTAATATTATATATTAATCATTTTACATTTCTTATAAAAATAGTCATTCAGAAAATGTCGAAGGTTTGTTTTATACATAACATTTCGTAGAAAAGACAATTATTGAAAAAGGTCGAGATAATACTCATCAAATTCATGATGGAAAAATTAATGCGGAAACACACTGCTACAACCCAAACATGTGTCCAATCAGCACAGAATAAAAAAAAAAAAAAAAAAAGTGCTAAAGGAATAGCACATTGAAGGTAATTACAAATCATAATAACAAGAGACTTGGCGTTAGAATATTAAAACCCGAATAAACTACTATGTCAGAAACGCCAAAGAAAAATTTCAAATATTTTTCTTTGGCGTTTCTGATGTAGTAGTTTATTCGGGTTTTAATTGCAAATCAATTCTTAATAGGGTTGGCTTGATTTTGCCCGACCCGAAAAAAGCCGGGTGGTTTTTTTTAAAAGCCTTATGTAAAATTCCACTTTTATCTAACTTACAATAAGCATGTAAATATAAAACAAATATTATATACATTAATAAAACACGAACAAAGAATTTTCTGTGGGACTCAAGGAATGTAAACTATAAAAAAAAAAAAAAAAAAAAAAAAAATCTGAAAACTTGAACAGTGCAACACTGTTAGGTAATGCAGAGGGACAATAATTAAAAATATTTTATGAGAATCTAATGACTATGAAAAATTTAATAAAGCAACACTAAATAATTATTAAAATCCAGTTTTTTGTTGTAAAGGGTAGATAAACAGAATTTTAGAATATTTAAAGAACAACTATTTAATTATAAAAATACTTCAGAAATTTTAAAATTAAATAAAAAAAATTTTTAGAAATTTTTAAAATTTTGATTTTAATGAATAATTATTATTTTTTTTTTTTTTTTAAATTATCTTATGAATGATATACTTAATGTAAAAAAAAAAAAAAGAAAAAGAAAAAATATTCTAAAAAACCCCTGATAAAACCCGAGTTTTTTTCAACCCTGATTCTTAAACCTAAAAGTTATTAAATAAATTGAATATAATAATAATAAGGAATAAATCGCAATTCTAATAGCAAGAAAAAAATAGTTATAAAAACTTTTTGAGCTAAATAGAAACCTGATGCAAAGAATTTTTACTTTCCAGACATGCATATGTAAAGAAAATATTGTAATCATGACCAAAGTTCAACTTTGAGATTTTGGTGTATCTATACGTTTTGAGGTTCCCCGAGTTCATTTTGTTATTTTTACGATGATGTGTGACTGAACACGATAATGTCTAAATGCTCTGTTCAAATGAGCTGAAAGTTAGTACGTTTGTTTTAGAGCACTGTGGCACGAACTCTACTGATTTTGGTGAATTTAGCACTAGCTAATTTTTTTTACACGGATACAAAGAAAGATTCTTTATCATTCTGGTCTATGGCCTCAAACTATTTAAAGTGCGATAGCGTCCAAACGCCTTATTCAAATGAACTGAAAATTTATACACAAGTTATAAATCCCCGTCACACAACTGTACAGATTTTGGAGATTTTCTTTTTCCCCTACAGAGACGGGACAAAAAAAAAAAAAAAATTCTTTATCATTATGATGTATGGGCGTAAATTATTAGAAGTGCAATAGCGTTAAATTAAAGAACATACTACTATATGAAGAAAACCCTATGTTCAGCCACCCTATTATAATTTTATCTTTTATTTATTTAAAGACTTCTTTTACTTAAATTCATTTATACAACCGTTAATCACTTAATGTTCGGAAAGTCGAGTGAAGTCACTCCACATTTTTTGAAAATACTCGTACCTTAATAATAATAAAAAAGTGAAAATATTAAATAACTGAAATGTAAAACATTCAATAGAAAGCGAAATATTTGAATAACTATAATATACAAATATATTTTCCATTAAGAGGCCTCTCCACTTATCCTCCCCAGAAGCCAGAGCCAATGTTATTCTATGGAGAATTTTGCCCCATTATAACTCATTAACTAATATATATTTTTAAATTCCGTTTTCACGTTCAGAAACTTCACGACTATTTATCGCTTTCTAAAAAAAAAAAAATTTTTTTTATTTTTTTTTTATTTTGAGATTGTAAAATGCAAATTTTCACAATGTGAAAATTTTCATTTGAGCTTAAAAATGAAATCTTAAAAATAAAAAAAATCAATTTTTAGAAAGCGATAAATTGTTTAATAGTCATGAATTTTCCGAAAGTGAAAACAGAATTTAAATATATGTATTAGTTAATGAGTTATAATGGGGCAAAACTTTCCATAGAATAACATTGGCTTCGGCTTTCGGAGACGATAGGTAGAGAGTCCCCTTAACTTTTTATTATTATTATTATTATTTATTTATTCATATCTTAAAAGAACCTTATACTTAATTCGTATAAACGGTTGATTCAGTTAATCATTGATTAGAATGATTTATAGCATATAAGCTTACATTATTAGGCAAATAAAAAGTTAGGTTAGAAAAAAAAAAATCTTCAAATTAGATATTTTTTAATTAATTTAAATATCTTGAATTTAAATATCTCACTATAAAACTTTGAACTTTCATCTTAAGATTGCTAACTTGCTAATTATAAAATAACTTACTAGCTTGCAAATTATGAAGTATCAACACATAGATGAATTTTATTAAATATCAGGGTTGATGATTTTTTTTTTTTTAATTTAAATCGGATTAAAAAAAAAAATTTAAATCAAGATTTATTTGATTTGATTTTAATGATTTTTTTTTTTTTTTTAACTATTCATACATTATAGTACAACATTTGTATTTTATTATGTATGTGTGTGTTAATAGAAAAATATCCACAATATTAATCATTTTGCTTAAAAATTATAAAAATATAAATATTTCTATAGAAAAAAAAAAAAAAAAAAAAATCCATGTAGGCATTCATTACCAGTATTTTTTATTCAACATAGTATCTTCATAATGCGAAATAATTTCATAGCAAATACAAATGCAGTAGTATGAGCCACTCTCAACTAAACTTTTATTTTGCAGCTATAATAATGTATTGAAATAAAGAATGTAAAATTTTACTCAGGGTATGGAAAGCATAAAATAATTTTAGAAAAGGATAATTTAGTAGGAAATGACATCGTAATTGAAACATAGTATTTAGAGAATTAAAATTTTACTCATAGTTTTTAACAAATAAAATAAAAAGAATATGCAATTAAGAAAAAAAAAGATATCCTAAAAAATTGTTGCTTAGGACTTAACAAATATCATTTGAAACAAGAAAATTTTTCATACTTTACCCATTAACAAAATTCATATTTTCGTTATCATTTTAATATTTTCACTTATTCTTTTGCGTTCTTTTTATGTATTTAGTGGGTACAATTCATTAAATAGGCAGCAGTTTCAGACTGTGTTTAACTATTTATAAGTAGTTAAATTAAGAAGTTACGGTGTTTTATAAAAAATTATGGAGCCTTCTGAACTACAATGTAAAAGATGCCATTATTTTTAAAATATCATGTCAGCCAATGTTAAATGATAAAAACTGGTATGAAAGCTAAATAAGCAAGGAAATAATGTTTCTTTCTAAATATCAACCACAAGGCAGGCAAAGATAACTAATATATATATACATATACATGTGTACATACATTGATATGTTTGTGTGTATATATATATATATATACTAGCAGGCTTTGCCCGCTTCGCTGGACATTAAACTTAAATAAGTTGTCAAAATGCATATCTTTATTAATAACCTAAGTTCTCGCTGTGATTGGTAGAGGTTTTCTCGCTCCCAGTGTGAGGAGTCTGGGTGCCCACTGTCTTCGGCACAACTTACCCACTTCTTACTTCCCCACCCTCAGCGGGTGAGTTCGAAGTTTTGCAAAATCCCACTAATGTACATAATGCGTACACTTAATCAATACCCACACACCAAAATTCACCATTCCAAGATAATTCAAAGCGAATTCAAACGGAAAAACATGTTTTTACACATGTTTATTGCCCTCCGACTCCGAGAAGGGGGGGGGGGGGATTTCGAATTTCGTGAAATGCAGTTACAATATGTGCCGGGTGCATACAAACAATTTACACACCAAATTTCGTGACCACAGAAGTCTTTAATAGACAGTATTATAAATAAATAAACACAAAAAGCACAGCTTAAGTATCGGAACCCTTTGGTACTTTAAATATTTTAAGCCATTTTTGCGATGAACTGAATTGGCTATCTAAATTGTGCAATTAAAGATCTTGGCGAGAAACATCCGAGCTACTTCGGTGCCGAATTTCAAATTTTGCCAAAGGGATCCAATACTAAAGCTGTTCCATATCGAATCTGGGTTGAAAACGGAAAAAGGGTAAGAAATTAGAAATATCAGACCTATATTTATAAATTTGATACCGAATGAAAGGGGCGATTTTGCTGAATCCAGGGGTTCAAACAGTTTTTCGATGCGACAATTAGATTTTTAAAAAATAACTAAAGTATGAAATTTAAGTGGCAACGGAAAAACGGATAAAGAGAAAAATAAATTAGAAATATCAGACCTATCATTACAAATTCAGTACCAAATGAAAGAGGTGATTTTTCTGAATCCTGGGGTGTAAACAGTTTTTCGATACGACAATTAGATTTTTTAAAATTAACTAAAGTATGAAACTTAGATGGCAACACTTCATTTCAATCTTTTCATAATTTATAGTGCGGATCACGCGAATACAAAAGTCTTTAACTTAAAAAATTATTTTTATATTTTACTTTTCCATTCAAAGCATTTTAGTGAAAAAATATTTATGGCGCATGCGCAGGCGTTTTCTACCCACAATTTAAACACTAATCATAATTTTGAAAATTTTTATAGATATAATTTCAAGTTGGGTGAAGACCTAAGTTTCTGCCAAACGCTGTTGAATTCCATCCAGCCGTTCTCGAGTGATGCCCGGACAAACGTGTTTTAGTCTTTTACCCCCTAGGAGGAGAAGGGGGGGGGGGAATTTCTGAAAAGTTGATAGATATAATTTTAAGTTGGGTGAAGACCTAAATTCCTGTCAAGCGCCGTTGAATTCCGTCCAGCCGTTCTCAAGTGATGCCCGGACAAAAAAAGCGACATACGGACACGATGACACACACACACACACACACACACACACACACAGGCAAAATTTTCTGAAGTCATTTTCGGCTTTCATGGGGTGTGAAACGTGAAGATATCGCAAAATTTTTCGATTCCGACAAATTTACAGACAAAAGTCTTATTTTATTAATATAGATATATATTAATATATTAATCAATGAATTAGACACTAACTAAATATTTACAATTCACACACCAATCATAAGACTGGCTTGTAAAAATAATTAAAATATAATAAATGATTAATTAAGAAAAAAAGCTATAATTTATTTTTGTGTTTATTTAATGTTGTTTACCAGAGATGAATCTAAAGACAAGAAATGAGAAATATCAGCTCATTTAAATAGAATATTTTGTTATATTTTACAAATTGTATTTTAAATTTACATAAGAAATATTTTAAAAACTCATTTTGTTTAAAACTGGATAAGCAATTTCATTCGATTAAAGCCAATAACTTTATATATAAAGTTATTTAAATCAGTGATTAAAAAAAAAAAAAAAAAAAAAAAAAATCAATTGATTTAAATCGCTACAACCCTGTTAAATATTCTCCCACAAAATCTGTAATTTTCAACCAAATTTAGAGATTTCTGGACTGTGTGCTGAAAAACCGTATTTATAAACAATTTTTAATTTTTGTTAAAATCGGCTAAAAGTTCGCAATTAAAAAAAAAAAAAGAAATGCTAAAATACTCCAATTCAGAAATCACAGGAATTATAATTTATAATTAGTTGGAAATTGGAATTTTTTACAGCACGCAAATTTCTATAAAACGTCAACGAATGCTGGTCTTGAATATAAATGCTACTTTTTAATAAAATCGCTACTTTTTAATCATTTCGAATTTGCTAGATTTTTGGAGGTAGCTCCCCCCCCCCTCTTTTCCCCTTTTGGTTAAAAGTTGATTGAAAAATGGGAATTTTTACTTTTCTATACTCCAATCTAAAAGTCGCATTACTTATCATCTAAGAAATCATGTGTTGGAAGTTCCACGACAGTCAACGCACAAATTTTAAAATATGCAAAGTAGTGTAAAAATAAACAATATTTTAATAAGGCAAAATATTCAGATTTTCATGAAACTTTGCTAAGAACTACCTCGATTATATTAGCGTTTACAGACATGACCACTATCACCCACTCCCCTCGACACACAGATAAAAGCTTCAAACTTGTAACACTCATTTTTATTTATTTTTTAGAACGAGGGGAGGATATTAAAAAAAAGAGGGAATGGGTGACTGTTTATGGTATGGAAAGACATCAATCTGAATTACCAAAATTTATACAACATATTTGCATTACTCCAATTCCAACAAAGAAGCTAGAAAATAAAATAATTTAAATAATTTCCACAATCGAGGCTATTAAATTTTATTTCATTAACAATATTTTTTCCTCTATACAAAAAATAGTTTTTCTGTAACTATAATTGAACTATAAGCTGAAATTCTTTGGTAGTTCAGAACAAACGAATGGTAAAAGCTTAAAAAAAAAAAAAAAAAAAAAAAAAGAAAAGAAAGAAAGAAAAGAAAAGAAATCTATCAAAAATTTTTTGTTTCCAGACTGATTCAGAAACTATTTTATTCATTTTAAAAAGATTCCAAGTTCGTAAACCCGAATAAAATGTATTCATTCAAAAAACATACACGTTTTATAAATTCATACAGGAACGGGTTCACTCAAATGATAGTTTTTTATTTATTTATTTATTTATTTATATTTCAGGAATTTAAATCATGTTATTCTACACACTGTTTTTGCCTTTAAAATTAGCCAACCGTGTCAAATTAAAAATATAATTCATCATTTTTTCCTTGTATCGACTATTCGTTTTAAAATACAATTTAATTATTTGTTATCTTGATAAAATATGGGAGGGAAAAATAATCCAGTTAATTTACTTTTTTCACCCCCCTTCATTTAAAAGAAAAGAAAAAGAATACCGAAGAGGAATTATTATTATTTTAACTTAAAAAACATTGTTAAATTGTATTTTCCTTGGACCGGTATTAACAAAAATGTTATTAATGTAAAAATACTATTTTTATTCAATATTTCATGCAAAATAAAATAACAAAAACAAATTATTATTAAGGTTCCCCCCCCCCCCCCCAAGTCCTAGAAAGGAAATTTATGAAATGAGTGGAAATTAGGTTATTTGACGCTATCTTAGAGAAAAGATCGATGGATGAATACCAATTTTATAGCTATATGAAACAGATTTAGATATCTGCCAACATAAATTTTTGAGCCTTTCGTCTGGATTTTGAAAAACCTCTAAGTATTTCTATCAATTTAATTTTTCTACCCTGTTTGGGTCAATTCGACTCATTTCTAAAAAGGATTTTCTGATATCTCCCAAAGATTTTAATTCTGATCTTTAAAACTTCATGTTTTTCTCAAAATTATGTATTCACATAATATGTGACGTTTTCAGATTCATCTTTTTTTTTTTTTTTTTTTTTTTTTGTACTGTAACAAAATAATCACATTTTACCTGAATGGGTCTAATCGACCCATATTTATTTGTATGCATAGAGATGCATGAAAAACACATTTAATACTCCAAAATAAATTTATTTCATTTGATTTACACCTTCAGGGCCCGACTTAGATTACTTGGAGCCCCGGGGCAAGCTTATTCTGGGGGGCCCCCTTGCAGTGGCATAAAAGGTCTTTAGGTTACAATATTTAGGTTACAATTCCCAGGGCAACTGCCCCGTATGCCCTGGCGTTAATCAGGGTCTGTACACCTTTTAAGGTCTTTTGAGTCCAAAAAAGTAATTTTTGGCAATTGGTCTGTGTGTGTGTGTGTGTGATGTGTATGTATGTGCAGAATCTTCTGCCTATTATATCTCAAAACTAATAAAAATAGAACTACAAACAGAATTGAGACAGGTCTGGTGTACAAATGAAGTTCCCAAATTTTGGTGAAAATTGGAAAGCCGGAAGTGGGATTGCAAGTTCGTATCTCAAAAACGGCGCTAACGATTTTCTTCAAATTTGATATATAAGCACTCTATTAGATGTCCTTTCGAATGATATAGTTGGTTAAATAGAAGTTAGTTCAGGAAAACTGATAGGTGCTCTGTATAAATAGCTCAATTTCAGGTCTCGCAAGCGCGTTCCTATAAAAACGGCTGTACAGATATTTTTTAAAAACTCGCCATATTAACTCCCTTTTATACTTTTGTATGTAATTATTGTTTTCCGGTCAATAATTGAGTATGCCAAGTTTTGGTAAAAGTTGGTATCTCAATAACGGTTCTAACGATTTTCTTGAAAAATGTTACATAAATCCATTTTAGATATGCTTTCTCGTGCATTACGTGGTTATTCCAGGAAAATAAACAGTCATCCTTATTAGGTAGGTCAGTTTTAGATTTCGTAAATTGGATTCAACTAGGAATCTGGGAAGAGGTGAGATAGATGAAAAAAAAGGGGAGGGGGGTGAATTATAGATGAATTAAAATATGTTTCGAACAGTAAATAGTAATAATACATATAAAAAAAAATTGTGTAGAAAACATTTCTTACAGTCTAAGTAAACATATTACGGCCTGGGTCGATTAGACCCATACAGGTAAAGCGTAGCATTTTTTTCAGCAGGGTAGGAAGGTTAAGACGCTAATGTTACTTATTAAAAAAGACAAATTTGTCAGAACGAGAAGACTATTTCTTAAAGGCAGAAAAATAAAGTTTCGACCGCATTTAATGGCATATCATTTTAATCAACACTCAGCGAACAGGCGACGTTAATCTATGTTTATCCAATCTGACTTCCTAATACGGGCAAAGTAGATTTACATTTTTTTAATTAAGAGGGACGGGAACATGGAAGAGATT
The DNA here is from genome assembly GCA_963930645.1 of Salticus scenicus. Taxonomy (NCBI): domain Eukaryota; kingdom Metazoa; phylum Arthropoda; class Arachnida; order Araneae; family Salticidae; genus Salticus; species Salticus scenicus. The sequence goes on from OZ005652.1 coordinate 190,657,613, forward strand.
TGGCAGCTTTGCTTTGTCAATTCTGTCAGGTTACACTTCACAAGAGCAAATGTTTTAAACTACATTCGCAATATATATATATATATATATATATATATATATATATATATATATATGTACATATATACAGTAAAAAAAAAAAAAAAAAAGTAACCCTTTATCCAAAAATAGTATTGATTTAATATAAATTGCTGGGCCCATACACGCCTGTTTGTTTATTTTTCTTTAAAACATTCCGGAAATCAAGGAAAACAGAGGGAAAAAAAATTGTTAGCAGGAAGTTCCGTGATATCCAATTAAAATAACAGGTCTTTTATGAAAAATGAAGATTATTATCTTTTTTAAATTTATTATTTTGATGTAAATTTTTTCTTAAATGTTTAGACAATTACGTCACAATGCCAATAAGCTGAAAAAGAATATAATATGCTGTTGATTACGTAACTACAATTACATCACGCAGCATAGAAAAAAAAAAAAAAATATATATATATATATATATATATATATATATATGGAAAAACAAATGAAAACTTTCATCGACGGAATGACATTTGGATGAATTTAACAATTTATATTAAATTTCAGAGTCTTTATTTAATTTATCATCAACTCTTTCATCAGAGTATAGAAATACACAAAAAGAATTAATTTCACGGTATTACAAATCAATCAAACAGATAAAACATCTAAATTTGATAATAAAACTTGAGGCAATTTCAAAAAATGACATTCTATGACGCAAACGATAATAAATAAAAATGGAAAACCGTTGGTTTTAGAAATCATATTAAGTTAAAAAGTAAGTGTAAAACATGTTTCACAGCAAAGAAAGTGCGTGCACTGGAAAACCACATTTAATGCTTGCTTTTTTCAGTATGACTGGAAAGAAGAAGAAAAGGTATTACTGAGTGTATAGCATAGAAACTAAACAATACGAAAGCATTAGGACAAGTTTTTTTCTGCCTGGCGATAAAGGATACTTGCAGGAAAATAGTGTATAAGGCAGTTTTTCAAAACTTTAAATATTATTGAAATTAAAACTTCCAAACTTGAAAATAAATAAATTGAAATTGTGATCACATAATGAATTTATAATTATGAAAAAAAAAAAAAAAATACATAATTTAAAATAACTGACAAACAATTTTTACCCTTTTTCCCAAATATGCCCTGAATTGGCGTTCTCGACTCTTCATGTCGTGTGTTAAATAAAAAAAAATTTGATTTTAAGAAAAATAAAATTGTTTTTACCTGGCAAGCCTGCCCCTCCCCCTCTTTTCCATGGCTTTAGAGCTGCAGCACTTTTTTTTTTTTTTTTTTTTTAATCTGACAGTGTCAAGAACGCGGTTGTGTCTATTTGCAAGTATTTTAAAATGGATTTACGTGTGCACGAACAGACCAATTAATTAAATAAAATATTGTCCGATTTAAAAAAAGAAAAACTTTAATTCCCTACCTTTTTTGCAAATAAGGAGAAAAATATGCTAAAATTAGCTATATTAAGTTTATTGCTTGTATTATCAATCTATAACTGATACAGGAAGCTCAGAAGAACTCCTTTTCAGTAATTTAAAAACGCCATCTATTAACTTTTACATTTATTTTTAATTGTAAGCAGTAACTTTGTACATACATTTTTTTTTTTTTTTTTTTTTTTTTTTTAAGTACTGAGGGCCTATTAGTCTCAATCTGGGATTTTTGCGTTGTCGATTTCGATAGTTGGACATTTGTCGAAATCTAAAATTTATCGAAAATATAATTGAATAATTTGAAAGCGATGTTATAATTTGAAAAAAGGAAAAAAAAAAAAAAAAAACTAATAGTCCTCCGTCCTAAACTAAATTCTGCTTTTGCCAGAATTTCATCAAAATATTTTATTATTATTATTGTAAGAAAAAGAAAAGAAAATTAATAATAATCAGTATCGTTACAAGCGATATCGAAAAAGTTTTTTTTAATAATTTTGAATTAGGAAATAAAAAGTGCGCGTGAAATAATATGAAATAAAAATAAGTAAACAAGTGAATTTAATGATTTAATGTTTTTGTTTTAAGGGGGCTGCTCATGCATATAAAAAATGCGTATTAAAACGAGTCGAAGGAAGCGAAATAAGTATTGAGTTATATTACGATAAATACGATATATAATATGATACGATATATTAGACCTATCGTCCAGGGTTAGTAGGCAATTTTTTTTATTTTGTTTTTGATAAACGAAGTTGAAAATTTTTAAACAAATTTCGCACTAAGCAGACTTAACTGTACAACTTTATAACATTCTTTTTTGACAATTCATAATTTTGTTTTTTAGATATAGTTCGCCTGGAGAGTTTTGAGCCACCTGAAGAAAATCACAATGAAATTACTTTATATAGAGATTGGACCACGAAATCAACTCTAGGTATAAATATTCTATTTATATTAGATTTATCGTTAAGTTTACAGTAGTATAGAATAAATATATGATACTCACGTTCTAAAATTATTAAGCTTATAAAATATGGTAATTAATGTGTCTGTAACGGTTAAGTACAGTTGAAAAGTTCATTATAATCTATACAAAATGCATGACTTTCAATACAAATTGCATTGACAAAGACAGCACATACTTGAACGCTCATTATGAATTCTAACTTTCTTATTTTATTTTATTTTATTTTATTTTTTTTTACAAATTAGTAATAGTAAGGAAATATAGTAAATAAAATAAGTGCCTTTATACCTCAACATTGCCCACCAATCCTTAATGTTTTGCAATACTTCATTTTTTCTGCCACTTACAGAATTGGGATTAAGAGGGGAAGGGGGGGGGGGGTAAAAGAAAAGCCCAAAACAAATTTGATAAAGTAAGACCAAACACCGTATTGATATAAAATGTTTCATTTATAATAAAGAAAACTTTGTTGCTACAATTCTTATTAAAAGTCTGAAGTAATTAAACAGCGTTTTCGTGGTGGTTTTTTTTTTTTTTTTTTTTTTCAAACTGCTACTCTTAAGTTATATTAGGGGGCAAAATATAACAATCAACTGAAAAAACATTTTTTCGGGATATGATCAATTATTATGGTCTAACAAATACTATTTCTATTTTATTAAAAATCTGAAAAAAAAAAAAATATATATATATATGTAGAATCTTGGCTGGGCGTCTAGGGGTGGGGCAATGAAGAGGTGCGATTAAGATAACTAAAAACATTTATTACGTACACAACACAGTTTACACAAAGATAAAATGATAATATTAGCAGGGTTTCCATCAATAACATTTGCTGGTTTCGAGGCCTAATACACATAACAAGCTCTCTTCATTACTAGGACTAACAGAAAGTAACATATATGAGCACTGACTCGCTCTACAATTCACATTAGTACCTACGCGTACTATTTCTAATAAGTGAGATTATGGTATAGAGCTCTCCATGGCTCTACACACTTATACAGAGCACAACAAGCTCTAATTAGCAGAAAAATGAGCCTGTCAGCCTACGCGCTGAAGGTCTCAACCGATCTCCACTGCAGCCAGATCTCAACTCCTCCGTTTTTCATCTCGTTCAAAGATACGCATCCGAGGCAGCGCCATCTGTAGGCTGTGCACGGAACTTCCCACAACGCTCTGCCATTCTGATGTTGCGGTGACCTCACCGTAAACCAACTTGGGATACTAAAGGATATCTGCAAAATACAATTAAAAGAAAAAAAAAAACAAAAAAGAGAAACAGACATTAAACAAATTATGTACATAAAAATTCACAGTTAACTTTTTCTGTAATGTTTATCAGTCCATTTAGTTCAGTCTATTTAGTTTGTGGACCATAATTTCATATGGTCTGCAGAAGTACTAGTATGTATAGGTCCTTCGTGATCACCTATCTTCTCGACTTCATATCTGTCTTTGGACTTTACTCGCACAACTTTATAAGGACCTAAGAATTTTGGTCTTAGTTTCATGCCGGTTCCAAACTGAGTTCGCTGGATGGCAACTAGATCATTAATTTTATATACATGGGCTTTCTTTCTCTTCTTGTTGTAACATCGGCGATTTTCTTCTTGAATCTTAAGAATGTTTTTTCTTGCTTCTTCACGAATGGTGTTAAGATTATCAAGCATGGAATTTATCCTTTCCTCTTCGAGAAGTTCTAGTATTCTCTTATCTTCTTTCTTTCTCATTGTTACTCCAGTGAGTAGTTCAAAAGGAGTTCTTTTGGTACTTCTCGATGTGGTGGAATTAATAGTTCTCTGAACAGCCTCAACAAACTTGTACCACTTGTTAGGGTCATTTATACATAACTTGGATAATACAGGAATGATTGTTCGATGAAGTCCCTCAATTTGACCATTCCCTCTTGGGATTCCGGTTGTGATGGTGTCATGTTCGATTCCCTCTGATTTACAGTAATCTGCAAATTCCTTAGATATGAACGCAGGTCCACGATCAGATATTATTCTTGCGGGATTACCAAAAATAGCAGCTTGCTGTTTTAATTTTTGCAAGGCGTCTGCTGAAGAAGTTGATTTGACTGGATATAGCCACGAAAATTTACTAAATCCGTCGATGACGGTAAAAATGTGATTGTAGTTTTTGTTAGTGGTTGGTAATGGACCCACAAAATCGATGTGATACGTGGATAATGGTATCTCACCTTTAGGGATAGGGTTCAAAAAACCTTCTCCTTTTCCCTGTTTCTTATTTACAAGAATACATTCTACACAACTTTTTACAACGTTATCTATGCATTTTTTCATATTAGAAAAATAGTAATCTCTTTTTACTAACTCTTCAGTTTTGTTAGCCGAAAAATGTCCTAAGGCATGACATTTCTTTACGACCTCAAGTTGCATGATCTCCGGGACCATTAGTACATCCCTATCATTTAACACTTTATATAAAACATTATTTTTTAACACATATTCGTCATTTTGGTTTTGTTGTAAAAGAGATTTCACAGTATTGATAAACTCATCATTTTCTTGAGCAGTAGCAATACGATGAGTAAGGGTATCAGTATTTACAGCCATTACAGGGTGTCTGCTAAGCGCGTCAACATGCTGCATTTGTTTACCAGGTCGATGTTCTACTTCGTAGTCGAATTCCTGGAGCAGGAAAGACCACCTGGCTACCTTAGGTGTCAATTCACGTTTATCTAAAGTTTTAGTGAACGCTTGACAGTCAGTATAAATTTTAAATTTACTACCTAATAAATAGTTCCTAAATTTTTTAAGGGCTTCTACTATCGCTAACACTTCTAACTCATAACTACAGTATTTTTCTTCTTGTACAGAGGTCTTTTTACTCATATAATGGATTGGATAGTACTGTCCATCGTCATCTTGTTGTAATAGGATTGCACCGAATCCTAATTTAGATGCATCTGTATGAACTTCTAACTTATAGCCTTGCTTAAAAAGGTGTAAGACAGGTGCATTAGATAAAATGTCTTTAAGCTTTTGAAAAGCTAATTTCTGCTCTTGCTCGAATTTAAATGGAGTGGAAGCACGTAATAAGTCACTGAGTGGTCTTGCTATGTTGGCATATGAACGAATAAATTTTCTAAAGTAACCCGTTAAACCTAAGAAACTCTGCACTTCCCTAGCATTACGGGGTTCTGGGAAATTTTGTACTGCAAGAGTTTTTTCTACTGAGGGTTTAATCGTGCCATTCTCAATTATGTGACCTAAGAAATCGATCTTACGTTTCAAAAACTGACATTTCTTTAAATTTAACTCTAGACCAAATTTTGATGCCGTTTCTAACACACGTTTTAATTTATCTAACCCTTCATTCTCATCTTTAGATGGAATAATTATATCATCTAAATAAATAATTACAGTACCATCTTTTAATAGGTCTTTAAACACATAATTTACATATCTTTGAAATACTAAGGGACTATTACATAATCCATAGGGAACTTTTAGAAACTCATACTGGGCATTATCGGTTACAAAAGCTGTATATTTCCTACTTTTTTCCTCTACATCAACTTGTAAAAACGCATTCTTTAAATCTAGTGTCGAAAAAACTTTACCCTCCCCTAATCTATCAAATAAATCCTCAATATTTGGCAACGGGTATTTATCTTTAATTATTTTCTTATTTAAAGCACGATAATCACAGCATAACCTTATTCCTCCATCTTTTTTCCTACACACCACTATTGGCGAAGCATAATTTGATGTACTTTCTCTAATTATACCATCCTTTAACCACTGGTCAATTTGTCTGTCCACCTCTGATTTCTCTACAAATGATAATCTGCGAAAGCGTGAACACACTGGTATATCATCAGATAAAATAATGGACATTTTTAAATCAGTACTTTTTGTTTTAACTGGCTTATAACTTTTTATTAATTCGCTTAATTTCTCTTTTAACGACTTATCTAAAATATAACTGACATCGAATTTTTCTTCTTCTGAAAAATTGCACATACTTGAAAAAAAAGAATCTATCTCATTTTCCTTTCGATCGAATACAGGAAAAGAACACCCACCTGCTTCATCGAAATTGCTTTCCCCCGAACGCGGAAAATTTTCTTTCCCCCCTGCTACGTCGCTGGAATTCAACACATGTGTTTCCTCTTTATTTTGTTGTTTCAAAATATGAAAGATATTATTAGGCAGAATTACGTCGCATGTCAAATTGTTGCATAAAGCACCGATTATGTTTATTGAATCATGATTAGGTAAAGATATTTTAAATTCAGTCAGATTTGCATCTTTCTTTTCATTAAAGCAGCTAACTAGAGTGGTTGAAGAAATAACATTTTTAGTCTGTGGAATGCTATTTTTATTTACAATTAGAATCGAAGAACCAGAATCTTTTAACCCTTTAAGTGGAATATCATCCACTAAAATATCAACATATTCGAGCTCATTAACAATTAGGTTAATCGGACTTGTTTCGGATTGAACTACTGAATTTGTTGGAAGATTTTCACGGAATTCTTTTTTCTCAGCAATACGTTTAGGACACACTCTAGCGAAATGAAATATTTTCCCTTTAGCACCACAAATATAACACATTCTTTCATGCTTTTCGTGAGTTTGATTAGATACCGAATTACGTATTATGGGATCTTTATTATTATAATGTGTCTTTCTAAAAGGAGTTTTGTTTACAAACCGCTTATTCTCTGAACTTTCGTTTCGCGTATTATTATTAGTTTCAATTAGCGATTTCCCTCTAGAAGAGTAAAATAAATCACACTCCCGACCTAATTCGTTGGGTTTAAACCAATTTTGACCTTCTCGAACACTAATATGTTCCTTAGTTCTAGAATCCAACGTTTCATATAATTTATCAGAAACTATAAGATCACACAATTGTTTAACATCGTTAACCCCTCTCAATCTACAATAGTAATCAAAAGAAGCGCTTAGACGTGAAGCGAATTGGACATGAGATTCTGAAGGATTACGGAACGCATTTTTAAAATTACTTAAACATTCACGTGGCGTTGGTTGAAACTGTCTTAAAATTAATTCCTTAACTTTTTCATAATCGTTAATTTCTTCGGTGGTTACGTACGCAAGAACCTGATTACATTTATCTCCCAATAAATTAATCAATATTTCCGATTTAAATTTAGAAGGTACATTTTTAGAAACGAATGCTTTTTCAAGGGATTGAAAAAATAAGTGCAAAGCTTCCGGTTTCTCAGGTACTGAAATGGTTAATGTTCGAATACTTCTAATTAAATTTTCTAATGATTGTGAAGTAGTTTCTGAATTTGATTGCTCAACATTATTACTAGAATTATTTGCTGCAGCCTGTAACTTTAAATTCTGTAACTCTATTTCTTTTTCTAACTGGGATAATTTAATTCTTTCTATCTCAATTTTGGTTTGTTCTTCTACAGATTTCAACTTTTGTTCTTCTACTAACATTTTAATAACACCTCTAACAAATTCTAAATCATTTTTATAAATATCAGAACTCTCAATCAAAGTTTTGATTTCAAGTACCTTAGCTTCCGCCGTAACAGTTAGGCCTAATTCTTCAGCAATTGTTCTTAAATCTGCTTTTCTAATGCCTTGTAACACGTTTTGGGCCATTATAACTCTAAATAATTACTTATACCAAAAAATATTTCAATACTTCTACCAAATTAATATCATACTTAAATAGAAACAAAATAATATGAGAACAATTTTCTCAAAAAATGATTCTATGGTTTTTGTTCTCAAATCAAAATTATCATGATTTTTAAATAAACACATTCAGAACAATTTGTAATATACAACAGAATACTTAGATCATCTTATATATTTCTTAATTATTACACATATTTCATATAATATCACCATTATCATTATTGTTCTCTATTTAATAATTGTCATCACTTTCGTTTTAAATAATATTGTTATAATATTGTTAAAATATTATTGCAAACAGTAATAAGCAAAATTATAAAAGATTACTCAGAATATTTTTTTCAATCATAATTCTTATTTTTATTCATTCTTCTCAAGTTATATTATTTATTTTATTTCATCACACATTGAAACCAAAAGTGTTCTCAAAAGTATTTCACCATTAATTTCTAATTCAAAATAGTAACTCAAACTCTTTTTGCTCAATATATGCATTAATCATTATTATCCACTATCAAACACAATGATAAATATATAACAATAACAGTTACCTTTTTTAACTTGTTGTTGGTAATATCGCGGCAGAGTCCCCACTTGTAGAATCTTGGCTGGGCGTCTAGGGGTGGGGCAATGAAGAGGTGCGATTAAGATAACTAAAAACATTTATTACGTACACAACACAGTTTACACAAAGATAAAATGATAATATTAGCAGGGTTTCCATCAATAACATTTGCTGGTTTCGAGGCCTAATACACATAACAAGCTCTCTTCATTACTAGGACTAACAGAAAGTAACATATATGAGCACTGACTCGCTCTACAATTCACATTAGTACCTACGCGTACTATTTCTAATAAGTGAGATTATGGTATAGAGCTCTCCATGGCTCTACACACTTATACAGAGCACAACAAGCTCTAATTAGCAGAAAAATGAGCCTGTCAGCCTACGCGCTGAAGGTCTCAACCGATCTCCACTGCAGCCAGATCTCAACTCCTCCGTTTTTCATCTCGTTCAAAGATACGCATCCGAGGCAGCGCCATCTGTAGGCTGTGCACGGAACTTCCCACATATATATATATATATATATATATATATATATATATATATATATATATATTTATTTATTTTTCTGCCCATCCTAATACGCACATTACAATGTGCAGAATGTGATGTTTATTTACTAAGTTCTTATTTTTCAACATTCATCACTAATTTTTTGGTTTTTCCTTGCAAAGATACTTAAAAATAAGGAAAAAGTTGAGGAAAAAAAAAAAAAAAAAAAATCATTTTTATAGACTTGTTTATAGTTAAAGGATCAAACAAGTCGGCCAAAAGCAAAATAAAATGCTGTCGTCAGAAAATATTTCTGCACAAAACAAACTATAAAAGCTACCCATTTAATTTAAGTACACAACAGATAAGTTTCTAGTATCATATAAATAGAACGCAATTTATTTTTGACGCTTTCGGCAAATCGTACACATTTGCTTTGTTTATAAATGTGGAAACATCTTTAAAAGCAAATAGGTTTACGATCAGAGAGACATAGTCTTTGATCTCCTTTTAGGTGACAATGGCCTATTTAAAGAAAACAGTCACATTTAGAAACTCATACATTTCAATGATAAATTATCGAGACATTTATTTTTTCAGCGAAATGGGAAAAAGAAAAGAATCATTTAAAGAAACTTCATTTCAAAGGAATGCGCAATAGTACACTATTTACGCAAAATCTATCTTCTTTTTAAATTAGAATTGAGGTCGTTCAAGCGAAGCTTTGAAAATTTGCATGCTTATTTACCAGAAATGCTTAATAAATGTAAATTACTTGGAAAAAAGCAAGAAACGAATTTCTAGGATATCACTGATTGGAGTTAATAATAACAAAACCAAGTTTAAATGACACTTTAAATAGTTTTCATTGTTTAAGTTTTAAATAGTGCGTATGATTGTAGGTTAGTAGGGTCCTCACCCTCAGGCTGTATAATTCTCGAGAAAAAAGAAAAAAAAACTATTACAAGAAATTCGTAACGGAGACTCAATATAAATTAGTTTTCTCTTTTTCTATTCAAATATCACAAATTATCTTCTTTCACGGAAGACCAACGAAACAATTTTTAAAATGTTTGAAAGTTTTTTTTTTTGTGTGTGTGTGCGTGGTGGAGATTTTCTGCAAGCTACAAATGAATAATTTAATCTGTCAGTTAGTGAAAGGATGAAGGTCTGGATGGGGATCTCTATAAGCGGTTCTTGTCCGTACTCAGCCATGTTCAGGAGAAAACCACTATAAACTCCGAACGGCTAGGCTAATAACTGATCAGGGTTGAAATCCAACATTTTCCTTTAATCAGTTTCGAGATTCCACCGAATTAACAATGAGAAAAAATAATTTGACAGTTGTAAAATATGTGGCCAAAAGAATAACTGCTGACGAAATGTGCAGCGAGACAATTTAGCATTATCAATACTCAATTTAGCAAAACTAATAAAATTATAGGGGAGCAGAAAATGCTCAGACCTCTGAAATTCCCCCCCCCCCCCAGCACCTTCTAAATTTCATTCTTAGTGCGAGAATCTAGTTTGTTACAGAAAGCCATTTATTCTATGTAATAACTGTTTAAGAGAATAAATATATATACTGTAAAATAAAAACAACTGTTAGTTTATATTATAAGCATTACAAAGTTTATTTTTTCACAAGATTGTTATTAAGACTTACATTATTATTTTTGCCTAAAAGAAAAAAAATATATATATATTAAAAATTTCTCCAGTCAGATGAAATTTTCCCCGACTCTAGTTCTGCCATTAAGAAATATTTTGCACCCTTGAAAAATGACTTTTTAGAGATTGTTTATATTTTTAATGACGGGAAAAAAAAAAAAAAAAAAAAAAAAAAGGCCCTGTCTAAATATTACATTTACAGTTCAAAATAATTATTCACGTCACCATCTTTTATGGCGATGACCAGAACTCATAAGAAAACTCGTATCCATGAAATCTTTAATTCCGTCCGCGTAATATACAAACAGGTTTCCAGAGATAGTATTTAAAGAAAGCAAGGTGCTTTTCATTAGAAAAATGACCACAGAACATTGTTTTTCTGATCTTGCACAGGAAAAGATGACATCAAAAAGCATGTTGACACTGTAAAGTAGAAACTGAAAATTTCAGTGTTTTTGTTTGGAGGAAAATTGCAAGGACTAAAAAGCTACAATCCACATATGACCTTCGGCAATTGAACTGAAACAATAAGCTACGCAGCATTCATGGGAAGATGAATATTTTTTTTTAATTCGGTAGCATAAAGGGGAGAAACAGGAACACTATTATAAATTCGTGTTTTAATTAAATCATCAAGTGTAGAAAAATCACGACTCATTTACACAATTGTTATCGCAAAGGAATTTTTATATAATGTGTACATTTATTTATTACATTCGTCTGCTAGTCGTTCCGATTACTGCTTGACATTTGCAATTCCTACTTAAAAATAAGCAATCACTGGTATAAGATCCCATTTTAACATTTACAAATATTTTATATTTTATTTTATTTATTAGACTGTTAAGAGAATTGCGTTTATTAAAATGTATCTGCACTTCTAAGCATGTGATAATAAATATATATATATAATCTACAAAACATTGCCGTATATTGTATTTGTAGAGCATTTAAAATATCAAAAATGAGCCAAGCATGTAAGAGTAAAAAAAAATATGTAATTTTTAATCCTTACTATAATGACAACCGACAGTTAGTTATAACAATTATCAAGACGTTGCCAACAACAGATGAATAAATAAGAGTTTTCAAACAGTATATTTAAAGAAACTAGTTCGAATAGGTGGACTCTGCTTAGTTCACCATCACACATTTGTTTTCATAAATTTCTAATACAGAGCATACTATATTTAAGTTAAGAGAAATGAATTTGACGTATCACTCAACACGTTGACAGATTGGAATGTCCCACTACCGTTTAAATTCGATTGATTTACCTTATCCTAATTTGTTAATAAATTTTATTAGGGTTGATACATCTTAGTTTTCATGCAATGATCCCCATAATGCAAGTTTATATTAAATATTGCTCCATTTTGCTATGCTAAGGAAATCTTAAATTTCCAATAACTTACGAATTTCTTCGATTAGAAAATTCATAGTCAATGATGTTCAAGCCAGTAAAGTGGCTATTATTTAAAAAGTGGCCTGACATCTTTACGACGAAAATATCCCTCAAAATGGACGTTTATGCGAAATTTTACCTTATTCTGCCATAAATTCGTAAATTTCAAATAAATTACGAAGTTTTCAAAGTAGAATTTTTATAATTATATTCATGCCAGCATCATAACTAACATTATAAAGTTTGTCAGACATCTTAAAAAAAAAAAAAAAAATTCTTTTAATGCACGTTTAACCGAAATTTTGCTCTATTTTCCCATGTTAAGAAAAATCGTAAATTTCGAATAACTTACAAAGTTTTTAAATTAGATTGTTGCAAATCAATTCGGTTCTCGCTAGGGTCATAAGTGATATTTTAAAACTGGTCCGAACTCTCTGCGATCATTTGCTCTTGAGATATCGTGTACACAGACTAACAAACTAATAGCCTAACGTTACCACTCTAACACGAACACCATACCGATTTTGGGATTTCTCACACCTCAAAACATGTTGAAAACTGGGGGGAAAAAAATAGAGGTTGAAAATTTTCCCGTCTAAAAAAAAAAAAAACTGTAGCCCCAGTTTAGCCCAAGGCCAAAACTGACAAAATATAATTTTCTTAAAGCAAGTCTTGTTTTAAAAGTTCTAAAAAATGCAAATTTTGATGGAGTGGGTTGGTATTATAATTAGCCGATGGATTTGAGTGAAAAGGCCATTCCTTATCGCATCCCAGTTTCGGCAGTAGTTCAGTAGGAGATAGTTCCATAAGAATTTAAAGAGAATTATTTTGAGTGCTTATCACATCATAAACAGTATTAATCATTTTCATTTAGCACAACCCTACATTAAACGAAACAGATAATTAACAGAAAAATAAAAAAGTGCATATTTATTTTTTGACTCAAATTTTAATTAGACATATCGTACACTCAGTGGCGGATTTAAGGGGGGGGGGGGGGGGGCTAGGGGGCTGAAGCCCCCCCCAAAACACTGACATTCACAATTGAATATTGCAATTGCAAATTTTTTATTGGTCTAGAATAACACTTTGAAAAATCTTAGCCCCCCCCCCCCAAAAAAAAAGTCAAGTTCTGGATCCGCCACTGCGTACACTGGCGAAAAAAGTGATAATTTAAAAATGCAAAATTTGAGGAACATCAACATAAAAATAACGATAAAGCATTAACAAAAAACTGATAACTGTCTCTCAGGTGGATAAATTGTGAGACAACGATGTGACGCCTTTGGTGCACGTTGGGACACTTCATACATATTTTTCAATGACAAAATCAAAATTGCTATTTTTTGTCTTCTGTACTTTTCATGCCTGAGAGCGATAAATATATAAAATGTTATTGAAAATTAAGTAGAATCTTAATCACAGAAAAAAGAAACTTTTTAAATTTGCTGAAAGAGATTAAGGTAACTGGACAGCCGGACATACTCTACAACGATATATGTAATAAGGCGAGCTGGACTAGGGACCATGTATGGCAATGATATAAAGGAGCTGATTAGCAGAAAACTGTTCCCTCATGCGGATACCAAGTATTTCCCAAAATTATCTTACAATTAAATATTTTAGGCAATTTTATGCAACACATGATCACATAATTATAGAACAAACAAACACAAAATGTATAACATACCCCTTCCCTTCATTAAATAAAAATTTCTCTGCTTGCAGAAATCTCAAAATATTTGATAAAAAGTGTGTTCACATCACCAAAACTTTAAAGATTCGCATACTTCAATAGCAACTAGCAAAGCCATAGACCTTATATATAAGGTCTATGAGCAAAGCACTTGGGAAAAAAAAAAAAATCGCAAAGCAGGAAGATAATCAGTGGGAGTCAATGGGAAGATTAGAGATAAGGATAATAAAGAATGGTTTCATTTTCACAACGAAATAGAGCAAACAAGGAACAACACTTCACAAAAAGAGGAATCAGAAGAATTTATTTAAGTGTAATCTTATAAAAGTGCTATAATGAAATATGGTGAAAGTGAAAGAGTTTTATTTAAACGTTTTCCAACACAGTTTTAAAATGTTTACATGGGGGGGGGGGGCTTTACAAGGGGTCATTAGCCAGTATTCATGATAGTTTCCGAGAAAAAAACACAGAAAATTCCGAATGGCTAGGCCGATGAGCGCGACTTGGGATCGAACCCGACAACCTTAAGAAAAAATCTGGAGTGACTCCACTCGACTTTCCGAACATTGAGTAATTGACAGTTTTGTAGATAAAGTAAAGAAAGAGGAGTTGTTAAACAAACAAAAGAGAGAAAACCATAATAGAGTGTTTGAGTATTTTTCTCCATCTATTACACGATGTTTTATTTAACGCTACTGAACTTTGAGCCCATAGATCATAATGATAAAGAATTTTTCGTTGTGTCCCTGTAAAAATCTATAAATGCTAAATTCACCAAAATGCTTATAGTTAGTGCAACAGTGATTTATAATACTCATATAAATTTGCAGCTCAATTCAATAAGGTGTTTAGATGCTATCGTACTTTTAAAAATTTAGTCCCATAGGCCATAATGATAAAGAATTTTTCTTTGTGTCCCTGTAAAAAAACTATAAGTGCTAGATTTTCCAAAATCTATACAGATCGAGTATTTGTGATCTATAATATGTGTATAAATTTTTTGCTCAATTGAATGAGGCGTTTAGATGCTATCGCACTTTTAAGATTTTGCTCCCATAGGCCATAATGATAAAGAATTTTTCTTTGTGTCCCTGTAAAAAAACTATAAGTGCTAGATTCACAAAAATCTATACAGTTAGTTCAACTGTGATCTATAACATGTGTACAAATTTTTTGCTCGGATTAATAAGGCGTTTAGACGCTATCACACTTTTAAAAATTTGGCCCCATAGGCATAATGATAAAGAATTTTTCTTTGTGTCCCTGTAAAAAAACTATAAGTGCTAGATTTTCCAAAATCTATACAGATCGAGTATTTGTGATCTATAATATGTGTATAAATTTTTTGCTCAATTGAATGAGGCGTTTAGATGCTATCGCACTTTTAAGATTTTGCTCCCATAGGCCATAATGATAAAGAATTTTTCTTTGTGTCCCTGTAAAAAAACTATAAGTGCTAGATTCACTAAAATCTATAGGGTTCGTACTATGGTGACTTACAATATGCGTACCAACTTTCAGGTTAATCGAACGAAGCGTTTAGACGCTAGCGTGTTCACTCACAGACATACACACATACACACACACATACATACATCATCGTAAAAATAGTGAAAACGGACTCAGGGGACCTCAAAACGTATAGAAACATCAAAATCTCGAATTCGGATTTTTGACATGATTACAATACTTTCCTCACTATAGTGTTCGGAAAGTAAAAAGGGTTCAATAAGTTACATCTTAATGTGCTATTGGAAGTAGATAAATTAATTTTATACATAAACGAACAAAATTTTAGTGCAAGTATAAAAAATTTGAAGAACAACACTAATAAAAAATAATCGAATTCGGGAAGAGGGAGAGAGAGACTGCACCTCTCTGACAGAATGCACCTATTTTCATATTAATGAAACAGCAGCGCTATATATATATATATATATATATATATATATATATATATATATATATATATATATTAATTTGATGACCTTAGTAGTTTGCATACTCAATGCTAACTTTAAAAATGTCAAAAATAAGTACGTGAAGAAAACTTTCCTTCCTCCTCAAACAACAGTTGAAGAAATCGTGCATCTGGAAGATGCTACATCAAAAGCTTTGGAGACGGACGTCGAAAATATACGAAACTGCAAGGGTGCAGTAAAAAGAATGTGCACGCGTGGGCGCTGCATCTTATTCGTG
This sequence comes from Salticus scenicus, assembly GCA_963930645.1. Taxonomy (NCBI): domain Eukaryota; kingdom Metazoa; phylum Arthropoda; class Arachnida; order Araneae; family Salticidae; genus Salticus; species Salticus scenicus. The sequence goes on from OZ005652.1 coordinate 190,673,743, forward strand.
ATGTTTTAAGGAGTTATTTTTAGGGAAGGGCGGGGTTTTGACGGGGTTTAGAGGTTTCTCAAGGGGCACAGAAGGCGGGTACTGAGAGATCAAAACTTGGCTAAAAAAGGCAACAGCCCATATAGATCCGAGTAGAAGATATTTCCCTTTTAGAAAATGAGGTCTTTTACACTCCACGATTGTCTGACAGATAAATCAGTTTTTTTTTTTTTTTTTTTTTTTTAACAAAATTACATTTTTTCCACACAAAATTTTTCAATGTCGGGGGGGAAAAAATTACGATCTTTACTTGACGCTTACGAGGCGAACTTATTTACTGTTGTAACAATAACAATAGAAAATAACAGCATTCAGGATCTTTTGTCATACTAAAATATAGGGAAAAAATATATTTCAAAAATCTTTTTTAATCTGATTCTCGATCCCTTAATCTCCATTTTTATTCATTCGTTTAAATTTCGATCCATTTAATTTGAACACTGTATAATACTGACATTTAGATTTCTCATTTTTGTAATCAACTGTCCGATTAATATAAGTACTACGTTTTGCCGTTAATGTTAACGATTTATTGCCAGTGTTAAGAATTAAACCATTAACCCTTTGAAGGGCGAGTATATACCTCTTAATTCTCCCCGAAATGTAACAAAAATTTTCTTTTATAACTAAGCAGAAAAAATTCATTTCTTTCATTTCTTCTCATTTTCTTTCATTAATTCTGGTGGGCTTTTCATATTAAATGAGCGTAAATACTTTGCTCTTTAGACGATTAATCACAGGGTAAGTAAATTTTCTTTAATCTTTTACAAAAACTATTAACACTTACATATCTGCATTCCCAAAAATGAATTTACTATTCGTCCAACCAGTGGTGAAAAGTTCTATCCTCGAAGTTGGGAGACGGGAAGTGCCGCGTTCGATCCCAGATCGCGCTCGTCGACCTAGCCGTATTAAGTTTTCCATGATTTTCTCCAAAACTCGCGTAAATACGGCTAGGACGACCCTCGTGTAGTCGAATGGCCTTAACCCTCACACCAGCACTCACACGTTTGACTTTCACAAGGTTAAATTATCTATACATAAAGTTTAGTTTCGCCTAAGATGATATCACAGTTATCATGAATAAAAACTTCAATAAAATTAACCAGAGAAATTTATGCTTTTATTAGGAGAAGGAAAGAAGAATACATATATATTTTTTAAAAAGCAATAAAATGTGAAGGGGGCATACTATATTTATCCACCTCCTTAAACTGTAAATCCAGGTGAAAAACTGAAAAGAAGAAAAAAGAAAAGAAAAGCGTATTCGAGTCTTGAAACACTAAAAAAAAAAAAAAAAAACTCCATGTCGACATTATTTTTAACCATAAGTAAATAGAGCAGGAAGAAAAACCTTGTTGAAAATTCAGCATGTGTGGTGAAGAAAGATGAACAATGCAGGGTTTCAGGATAATATTTACTTTTTCAACTTCGGAGAAATTTAAAAGAAGCTATTTTAAACTCCTTTTATTAAAAACATTTCCATATCAATCCAAAAATTAACTGACCTGAGCTGATAAGAAAACTGAGCTAATAAGAATTTTTTAAAGGACAAAAATATAAAACATATTGCACACGCTTACTATTTTTTTCCCTATGCTTTCCACAATATGAAAGAAAAGTCTACGTCGAAAATGACTAAAATTTTAAAATAAGCAAAACAATTAGATCTTTATTTCGATGTTTGTGTCAGTATAGGTGTAACGATGATTGATTACATATGGACCTTAGGCCTGGATGGAATTGTCCACTGTAGGGTTTTTAAGGGACCTAGTATATGTATTTAAGCGAGTTCCCTAGATAAACACGGAACATTCCGTACGGCTAGGTGCTAGGTCGATGAGAGCGACCTGGGTCGAGTACAGAAACTCTCGGCCATAGTATTTTATGCTATTAAAAAAATAATAATGTTATGTAATAATTAAAAAAAAAAAAAAAAAAAAAAAAATTACTTTTCTTTTTCATTTAAGTTTTTTGTAAAATGCGATTTTATTTCTCCTAAACATGTTAAATATTTAAATTCAAATATCTTAATAAAATTCGACCTTCCCCTTTTTTAAAAATTAAAAAAAATGTAATTATTCTGACATCGATAAAAGAAAGTTTAACACGATGAAGCAAATGCTATGTTTAAGAAATTCATATTGCTTCAGCCAAAGAAATACCTATTAAATTTCTTTAAAAGAATAATGCATAATTCTACATAAGCAATTTTTGAAAAAGATTAAAATAATTATGACTGTAAAAATTAATATTTTATGCATTTAAGCAACATTATTAATTTTTAAGGGTGATTTTTTTTCTTTATAATTACACATTTCATGCATACCGACGGTGTTTTCCAACAATGCCTCAAGAAGGACACTTTTTTCCCCCAACTAGACCAGCAACTACGACTTAAAGTATTCATTTTAAGTTACTACGAACATCCATGAGTGAATCTGGATTCGAACACAGCAGAGCGCTAAATCATTCAACAACTAGGTGAAACTTATTTCAGTCGAATTTCGCCTATTGACATAATGTATTTAAATTCTCCCAATGTAAAGATATAAACTAAATTTACATTTAAAAATTAAATTAAACGTATAATATCAAACAGTCCTGTGTCCATGTCCAATCCAAAACATTTGGCGGGCCACATTGTATGTAGTGTGCAGATAAAATTCATGTACACATACATAACTATAGCAAAAAAAAAAAAATTAATAAGTCTAATAAATATCTAATAATAATTAATATGATACGCATTTCTCTGGTTACCATAACTGTCGAAATCACTCCAAAGAATCAGTATGAAATTATTATTTTTATCTGATAACCAAAGATGCAAAATTTTAAATCTTGTGAATTTTGTTGAGCTTCGCAAAATATTATACAGAGGGCTGGCCACCCCTTATATAAAAGCAAAGCTTCCTAGATCTTTAGTAGATCTAGGAAGCTTTGTATAGAAGGCGGTGATGGGGGAGAGAACAGAACTAGGTATATTTTGTCTGCACGCCAAACTCGTCATTTTTTTTTTTTTTTTTTTTCATATTCTTGCTCTTATTAATTGTTGTGTAATTTGAATATGGCATCTCTTTCAGTAAAAGCAGTTTGGAAGAAAAAATCCGTTTAAAGGAAAAGGGTTCTGAATGTGATCTTCACACATGATCACGCAAACACAATGTAAAACTTAAAAAAAAAAAAAAAAAAAAAAGCAATATACATATATAAATAAACACCTAAAACTCATTTCCGATCCGCTTCAATTGGTTTTCTCACTCTTTTAATCATCTCATCCCAGATGATGCGTTGATGGGCCAGATGGCAGGCTAGCCTAACGGACGGATGCTCTCAGTCAATGATGAAAAAAAAAAACTCTTGTAAAACATGAACAGTACTCGAACGGAATTCAAAAGAGAGGAAGTAAACAAAAGCGTTTGGCCCACATAACTCTACAATAATTAGGTTTACACTAAATAAAGAGCTTTCTTCCCATAGGGTGCGCCTGTTATCTCTGAGAATAAAATAAATACATAGAACATGGTCTATTTTTAGAATAATGAATAATGCAAATTTTCCTTCAATGCTGTTTGTGATAGATCGGGGAATTAAAATCTAGGGCGGTTTAAACAAACAATTTAGATGAAGCAATGCCACTCGACTTCTACAGTTTATATATAAAAGTATCTCAATTAATACAATAAATTATCTGATTCTACAATTTTAACGCAGTAATCAAAACAAGCATTAAACATGATAAACTAAAACAGACACTTAAATAAAATGATAATTATCGTAAATAGTTAATACTGTTTTCGTTCGTATGTTAGATAACATAATGCAGCTTAATTTTAAATGTTTTATATTTATTTAATTTAAATGAACTTCCACTAAAAAATTTCTGGGTTAAATTAACAAGTGGCCATTAATAAAAATAGAAAACCCAATAAGTTTAATTATTCAATTAACACTTTCTTATATTTCAGCCGCCTTAAAGTTTCCAAATTTATTTTGTAAAACTACGATTTTTCATATTTTTTCTTAATTTACATTTTATAGTAATGTCTAGCTAGTATGGGAAAAATTTATCATCCAATCCATGCTTTTCGCACAAACCGAGGATTTCGTAGTCTTAGCAAAGAAAAAAAAAAAAAAAGAAGGAAGGGATTAAAGGGAAAAAAAAAAAAAACTTCGTGAAATAATTAAATTTATTAAATTACAAAGCATAAAAATTATTTCTACAACTATTTGGAAAAGCTGTGGAAAGAATGGCGGGAAACTGAAACCGCAACAGGATAGGGAGAAAAAGACGTTTGGGATATTGTTTGTAAAATTTTAGTGGTACTTATTATAAATACCACTAAAATTTTACACACAACATCCTAAACGTACCTATATGGTGTATATCATCTGTAAAGTCTCAACAAACATTTTGAAATAAAAACTCCGATTCGATTTTTGCATTAGGTCAACATCGAGCCTATAATGATCAATATTCGAAATATTCAAAGTGTGTATTTAAGAGGCGGTCCCTTCCACGAATACTACACCCTTCCTCCAAATTCACAATTATATGACAAAGCAAACATTTCTGAAACTTTAACCTCCTTTGGGGTCTCAAACTCGTAAACAAATTATTCGAGCTTTTATTACAAGTCCACACACACAAAAAGGAGGGTGTCATTCAATTCACAAATTACAAAAGATTACAAACAAATACCAGAAATTAACTTTCAAATCAAGAAAATTAATGAAATTTTGACATTTACCTCAAAAATGAGTTAATAAAGTACAGACTTATACAACACATTTTTAACATTTGATTTCGTTTCAAAATTGTAAGTATTAGAAAATAAAAAAGTATCACTTCACTGATTTAACTTATCAGTTTACATATTTCTGATAGAAAATTTATCACCACAAAATGTAAAAAAGATACAATTTAAAGGACTTTATTCCGCTAATTAAAAAAAAAAAAAAAAAAAACTTTCAAATCATCAGTATTTTTTTATTTCACTATGCATGCACGACGTTAAAACAATACATTTATACTTTTTTTTTTTTTTTTTTTTTTTTTTATTACAAATAATTATTTATACAAAAATGACAACATTTCAGAAATTGTTAAATCAATAACAAACGTGTATTCTAAATGCATAAAGAATCAAATTCATAGTGCAAGTATTTCAACTCAAACTTTAATAATACCATCCAAAATGAAATGAAGTTTTATAGATCAAGTAACCTTCCCCCTCCCCTGCACTTAATTACCTGACTTTATTTTCTGTTAATTTAGATACTGCTTGTCCAAATAAAGAAAAAGAAAGAAAGAAATCCTAAATGTACAATTGTACTTCTTCACACAAAAGTAAAAGATAAAATCTCAACATGCTATGAAGAGTACTATTAATATCCGTTGTTACATAATCCTATTAATCAATCAATGAATAAGGTAATCCACGCGAAACATACGTCTTACAATCAAAATCATTTCCGTACGAAATACGTCTAAACTTATTATTTATGATTAAATTTTCCAAAAAGTGAATTTCTAAATAAAATAACTTTGACTGACTCACACCGAGGGGGGGGGGGGATAGAAATGATTCATGTGAAAAAATTTTACAGAAGAGGAATTTTATGAAAACTCTTGCGTGTTTTGCAAAACGCATTTTTGTTTTCGTATAAATTTTAGTAAATCAATCAATCGAAATTTGTTTTTATTTTAGAATCGCAAGACTTCACTAACTCATACTAAAAAATAAACAAAAATATAGGCACATAAACAAATTTCATACAACATTAATTTTATGTACACTAAGATGTTTTTTCTTTGAAAGTGTTATCTTTCTTTTCATATAAACTTTAATAAGCAATCAAAATGCAAATATTAGGAATCAACCCTCATAAACGACTATTTTTTGTCAAGGCCAAAATATCATAAGTGAAAATAATAATTACCTTGTAAAATTATTTTTTTCAGGTGTCCGTCTAATGTATGCAGTTCCATTCCTTGGAGTTTCATGTGAGGCACGAGGCACTAAAAGCTGAGGCATAATCACAGATATAATTCTTCCACAGAAAAAAAAATATATTTTTTTGTCCAAATCTAATAAAGTGACTAGTTAAAGGGCCCGATGCTACCACTTCTGCTTGTAAACACAACCCATCGAAGCCGAACGTGCTCACTTCTTTTCCGCGAGAGAATTTCTGATTTCTGACTGAAGTGTGCAATTGCCGGTGACGGATACGCATGCGCAAAAAACGTTGTCAAGCATTGCGTGTGAGCTAGCGACGAGGCGTCGTAGTTGTCAGAGAAGGAAAAAAATAAAATAAAACAAAACAAAAAAGCCGGTTTCTCGCAAATGGGAAGTTTTTCATTGTGTTTTTATTGTAATAATATTATTATGTTATTTCAGTGTTGATTCCGCAGGGAATATATTGCGTAGGTGATCGTCTAGTTAGGCAGGCATATGTGTATGTTCTTTGCATCTATTTTTTAGTTTCGCACACGCAAATGCCAACACATATCGACCCCGGAGTTGATCGCCAGGAATAGATATGGTGGGTGAAGCTTTTTAAAATTCAAATGAACCGATTGTTGTTTAAATAATGCAAGTAAAATCTCCTTTTTCAAATAAACTTTGATTCTAAAATATGTTTTGCTTCTTCAAATCGCATCAGCTGTCAACCGCAGAAGATTTAATATTTCCAAATTTGCTGAGATATTTAAAAAATAAATAACTGTTTAAATTCCAGATAATTTTTGTTCTAGTTATTTAAATGCGAGAATAATGATCAATATTATTTGAATTAATTAATGCTGCCGCTTTCATGCAGCGTTTGTGCCTATTTTTTTCCCACATGATGAAGCATCACGCTCGACTCGAAACGATTGCTACGAGTATTTTCAATTTATGGTGTTTGCTTCGAAAATTTTTATTCATTACTTTTCAACACCAGTGTTACAATGCGTTTTACCGCATTATTGGAATTAAATGAACACACTGAATGGATGTAATCTAAAGGCATATGATTACTAAGGCTGTGCTCTCGAATGATAGTTTTTATAATTTATAATTTACATATTTCAAAAATTTTAAGAAAATTTAGTTTTCTACAGGACATATAACACATAATAGAATTAAAACGCAAAATAACAACAAGGAGTGCAGGTGCAGGTTTGTGTATGTGCGCGCGAGCTGAGTTTAATGTCCACCAAGGAAAGGGGGGAGATGTTCCAAGAGACCCTAGTTCGTACTCACGCGAGTTTCGAAGGAAACCACGGGAAACTCTGAATGGCTAGATAGACGAGCGCAATCAGTTTGAACTGGGCACCTCCCATCTACTAGTTTTGAGTGTAACTTCGGGAGTCGAACCTTCAGCCACCATGATTGCAGACTACTGCCTTGATGCCTTTGATTACGGGTGAACATGTTGGGTGTACCGACTGGGGTAGAAATCGAAGGATGGATTTTTAAACAGGCTGGGCCGAGCCAGCAAAACAATTATTAAAACGGTCCGGGCCAGCGAACAAAAAGCAATTTTTAAGCAGGTCGGGTTGCGTAATAAACAAAAATGACAAAATTTTCTATCATTTCCAATAAAGAATTACAGAGGCAGATTTGCGAAATAAATATAAATGTAGCATACTGACCATTTCTAGTTTCAAAAAATTAAAAAAGATAATATATCTAACGCATGAACAACTGCTTCAAACGTTTTCTTCCTTTTTTCTCTCTGTAGTTTTTCATCGTTTCTATTGCTATAATATTTTAGATAAACTTTGAATGTTTATGTTTACATTGAGTATAACCTCAAACCTCAAATCCAATTACGTGCTGTTTTTTTTATTTCATTTTTTGTATTTGTAAAAATAAATAAATAAAAGTAAGCATGTCTAAAATTTTCATTACACATTTAGAAAACAAAAATATATTAACTTTTCCTATTACTTTTATTTATTTTTTTTTTCTCAAAAAAGAAAAAAGAAAAAAAAAAAAAAGAGATAGAGAGGGGGAGGGAAAGAAAAAATATCGTTTTAAATGTGATTTAAGTAATACAAGGGCGCAAGGGTTTTCGTCTCCAGACGGAACTCTTACACAACTATTTTTTTTTTATCAATAATTTCTATCACATTCAATCTTAAAAAATATGATTAAAGTTATAAATATATAAAGCTACCATTTGTTTAGGTTTTACTAAGCAATATATATATATATATATATATATATTTTTTTTTAAGTGGGTCATTACCTTATTAGGACTGAGGACTATTAGTCTCAATCTGGGATTTTTGAGGTGTCATTTTTCGATAGTTGGACATTTATCGAAATCTAAAATTTATCGAAAATATAATTGAATAATTTGAAAGCGATGTTATAATTTTGAAAAAAAAAAAAAATAAATAAATAAATAATAATAATAATAATAGTCCTCCGTCCTAAACTAAATTCTGCTTTTGCCAGAATTTCATCAAGATCTTTTTTTTTTTTTTTTTTTTTGGAAAGAAAAAGAAAAGAAAATTAATAATAATTAGTATCGAAACAAACACTATCGAAAAAGTTCTTTTTAATAATTTTGAATTAGGAAATAAAAAGTGCGCGTGCAAAATGAAATAAAAATACGTAAAAAAAATGAATTTAATTATTTAATTTTTATTTATTTATTTATTTTGAAACTGGTTCTGTATTTTTATTTTATTTATTTTATTTATTATTGTTGATTAGATTTTAAGTAAACAAATATACTAAAATTTTCTTTTGTATATATTTTTTTCATTTTGAAATTCTCTCTATTTTTTTTTTTTTTTTTAAAGATTATTCAATTAAAAAAAAAAGCCCCCCCCCCTAAAAAAGTTTTATCTTTATTTATATTTCACTCTCACAAATGGCGCTATCATTTTTCCCTATTTTGTTCTTTTGCACACACAGGTAACATCTCTTCGCTTGTTACTAATGAATTGCGTATCTGCGTATCTCAAATTGATGTATGTTATAAATTAAACTTTAATCAAATTAATTTATTTTAATTTTAGATATATTAGTTAATAAAATAAGCAGAAACGATTTAAACTAAATTTTATTTTTTTTAATAGTTCAGTAGTTAAATACGACTCTCCGATTAACTGTAAATTTAACTAAACTCACCCTCATGACCGTGATTGTGAGTTTGAGCTGTGTTCGGCGTGTTTTTGCAGTTGTTTTGTGAGTAATAATTTTGGTTTTATTATTAAATCTACGGAATAATTTGTTTAATACTTAATATTGGTAATTGTTGATCTAAAAGTATGTTTCTCATTTGTTTTTTTCCTTTTTCTATTTGGGTTTTGAATTATTTTCATGTCTTATGGTTATGGGTGGTATTGGGCACAGCGTGCTGTAAATTTTTAGAAAACATGCACACAACACGACAGAAATATCACCTAATTTCCATGCAACATTCATTCTATGCCCTTGAAAAAATAATGATGTATTTTTTAATATCAGAATGTTCAATTTTTAGAAATATTTATTCATGTTTTTTTCTAGTTCTTCATGTGATCCTTGGTTACATCTGCTGCAATGTTTGGAAATAGTGGTGTGAGAGTTCTCTCTTCACATGGAAACTCTAGCACTCTTGAAATAATCGATATGAATGCTGCTTTTAATTAGCATTATCCAAGTTTTATAGAATTACTAGCAAACCTGTGCGAAACTTCCGCACTTTATTTCTTTTCTTATTTACCTTTAAAATTTGTAACTCATAAATAATATACCAATTTTACCACCCAATTAAAATTTTAATTTACAAAAAGCCAAATTATTATTAGAACCAAATTAAACCTATGCAACAGTGAAACCAAAATCATTCAATGAAAGGTTTTAAAATAAAAATCATGGTCGACGACCCAGATTTCATTCTTCCAGTTTTAGTACATGAACCCCATGACGCCTTTTAAATTTTTATCGACATGTTGCCGATCACTTTTTATTTATTTATTTTGGCACAATTTTTTGTTAAAAAAAAATCTAATTCCTCTTTTGATTATATTTTTTATGATTGTGTTTTTTAGTCAATTTACGATAATAATTCATATTCTGTATATATCTTTAAAGTATTGGTAAGGTTTTAAATGGCGCTTGCAAAGATTCTGAAGATACAAATTTTAAAAATACATTTTCCATAAAATAATCTCATCAGACAAATGTCGTCATTTTCTTTTTCTATTAGATCATTGAGCTGAGTCCGCGCGCCTAAATATTGTCCATTTATAAATATTATTTTTTTTTATCTTCGCGTATTTTATTAACTACATCACTATCGTATCGTTTTGAGAAAATATAATTGGAACTGGTCCCCGTTAGAGAAATATTATATAGATTTTTATTTTTACTTCGGGCCTATATTTTTACTTTTACTTTGGGCACGGCAGGGCTGAGATTGCTTCCATGAAGGCCATGCTCATGCCTAAAATTTCAGGCCCGTGCTGATCTCCAATTCCCATTCAGTGGCATTTGCAATGTTCGCGTCCCGTGAAAATCTGACCATAAAAACTCCTGTTTGTTAGCGCTGCTCAACCCGATGCGTTGCATTAAACACTGAACTGGCTTGCTACCTGCAATAACAATATTATTACTAAAAATAAATTATTTATTATTTCTAAAGTTTACGGGGACTCGCAAATCATCGCCAAAAGCTGAATCCAATGTTATTCTATAGGGAAATAATCCCCTAGTTGTACTTATTTTTCATGTCTGTTTTCGCATTAAAAAAAAATGCGGAGGTGAAACTACCTAACATGCAAAATCCTTGAAAATTGCTAGTTGCATGCAGAATGAATAGAAAGACGAGACATAATAATAATAATATACCATATGACTATTATTAAATGTATTTATTTATACCCATAATAAGTGACATTTGTAAAGTTCTGAAATTATTATAAGGCAAATTAAACATTAAAAATGAAAATTTTCTAAAAAGACAAAATAATTTAACGTGAAATTCGGAGAACTAGCAAAATTTTCATAACCCTGAATTCAGGGGTAGCCACTGAAAAGTTTCACTCCCTGCAACTATTAAATTGGTTATCGTTTTCTAAAAGCCCCCCCCCCCCCCGTTTTTTTTTTTTTTTTTTTTTTTTTAAGATGTTATTTTGAAACTATAAGATCCGAATTTTCGTTATATTAAAATTTCTGTTTTACAGATTTAAAGTAAATTTGAAAAAATAAATAAATAAATAAATAAATAAATTAAAAAAAAAAATCGGGTTTTGGAAAGCGATAACCAATTAAACAATTGTGAATTTTCTGAATGGAAAAACGGAATTCAAAACTATGCATTAATTAAAGATATATCTGTACTGATAAGTATAAAGGATTTAAGTCCAAAAATGTCGATTTTCAGTTAAGTACATAGTCAGACTCAGAAAAAAATTCTCTATCGATTGGTATAAAGGATTTAAATCCATGTCATTTAGGCTTTGAGAAAATCCATTGGTAAAAAAAGGTTCAAGTCAGAAATTTAGCATTATTTTTTGGTATAAAATAATTAATTCAATTTTTTCCCTTTATTAAATGAAGATTGACAATCACTGAATGGTATAAAGCGCATAAACCAACATAATCCCTTTTTCCTAATCGATTCTGCTCATTAGTTTTTAGTTAGTTTAACTTTATTTTTCGTCTCCTGAAAAATCAAGAATATGGACTTAAATCCTTTATACTTATCAGTACAGATATAATGGAGATTATTTCGACATAGAATGATATATTCGCTATGGCTTCCGGCGACAATAATTAGAGAGTCACCTTAAGATAAAATCGCCAAATCGGACCCCAAAGGTGTGATCCTATTTCCTCTTCTTGCCTGTAAAACTATCTTTTTTGCAACAACAGTTCAAATGCAGGAAAAGAGTTTTGCCTTTAATCTTTTGAAAAGGGGGGTACCTTATGAGCAGATAATGCCTAATCTCACCGACAGCCATGGCTCATGTATAATTCTATGGGAAAATCTGTTTCTATAATTACTTATTAACAAATGTATTTTTTTCTTTTTTTTTTATTCTGTTTTCCATATTCAGAAAATTCCCAATCGCTATATTAGTACTCAATTTGCAAAAATTAATTTATTATTTTATTTTTAATATTTCATTTTGTGACAAAAAAAAAAAAAAAAAAAAAAAAAAAGAAAAGAAAAGAAAGAAAGAAAGGAAAAGAGAGAGAGAGAGACGGAAATGCACTAAATGAAAATTTGTATTTTTAAACTCAAAATTAAATAAATAAATAAAAATAATAATAAAAATAATAATAAAAATACTAATTTAACGATTGTGAATTTTCTGAGTGTGAAAAAACGGAATAATAATAATGAACATTAAATAATGAGTGATTATGGACAATAATAATAATAATAAATAAAAATAATAAAAATCCATGAAATTGGACACAAGTGTCGGCGAGTTTATAATAGCTATTATCCGCTCTTTAAAGGGATACTTCCCTTACCTCGTCGACAGCCAAAGTTATTCTAGGGGGAATTATATATATAGAATTAGTCATTACCCAATTTATTCTTTAAAATTCCGTTGTCACATTCAGAAAGTTCACAACCAAATTTGTTTTCGCTTTCCGAAAATCAGATTTTTAAATATTTATTATTTCATTTTAAAGCTGTAAATTGCGAAAAACAAACTAAGTTTTCTTTCTTTCTTTCATTTTTTTTTTTTTTTTTCTTTAAAATGAAATGCCTAGAATTAATAAAACCAATTTCTGGAAAACGAGTACAAATTTAACAGTGACGTCATAACGTCATTTTTCAGAAATTTGTTAGATATTTGAAATCAAATATGACAAATTTTACAAAAATGCTGTTTTTCGCATTAATTTTTCATATGAAAAATATATATAGCCTCTTAAATTTCCACAGATTTAGGAATGCATAAGATAATTCCAAAAACAAAATTGGAAATCGGACTTTGTATACGATTAGTAAAGACAGACTTGTGTACAACATTTGGTCGATCTAAGTTATTTCTTTCTATGTAGAAATGTCATGACAAATATACGTAGTATTTTAGTTATTAGTTTTATTTTAGGTGTATCATTAAATTTAGATATGGAGCCTTAACATATGCATGTAACAATTTAGAATTTGTTTTTTCTCTATTATATATCATGTTTTCATCTGAAAATTTGGTATTTTGTATGTTTTTTTTTTTTTTTTTGGAAAATGTGTGGAAAGTGTTTAAAGAGTTATATCGTCCCTTTCGCCATGTCAGCACAATTGTAATTCATTAATTATCATTCAACTTTAGGAACTAGAGTAATTAGAGACTGTTGCATAATTTCTTGAATACTTATGCATTATTTTTTCTTTTTTAATTTCCTGATCCAATCCACTTTTATTTCAAATAAGTCAATGTCGGCCAAGATTGTACATGAATAAAATGACCTGCCAAAAATCGCTTCTAATTCTAATAATTAATTTTGGGCGTGGCAATATGAACTTTGCCAGACCCACTTTTCGGGCATTTAAGAGAAAAAACGTGTTAAGTTTATTTTGGCTTTAGTATTGACCTCTGAGGCACTAAATCGAATCATTCAAAATAAGCAACTTCCTTCGAATCCCATTTCGAGAGAGGTATCCGAACTTTCCTATTTTTCTTTATAAAAAAAAAGGAGATAAGTTTAAGACTAAGCAACGCTTAGCTCGCTTAGTTTTTGCTCTAAGCAACGACTGCAAGCAAAAATAATAACAGTAATAATATTAAACAAATATAATAGAAATTGCATGCTGAAATATTCAGATAGCATCACTTTGGTAATGCACAAACGATAAGGCTGCATGCACAAAACGTTCAGCGAGAAGGCAAATTATATGATTTGCGGTGTAAATTCATTGCAATCAAAACACGACTGTAAAAAGTCACCATTAGGTGTGTATCAAGGCAAGATTACTATACTTTTACATTTATCGTTTAAATTAAAGCATAAACTAAATAAGCGATAAAATAATAATAATAATAATTAAAATACCTTTAGAGCTTATAATGATGTCAATTTTACCCTGCACGTTTAATTTTTCAAAAATGTTTATATCAATTTTAATATTTACGCGTGAATTTCTTTTCATTAAAAAATAAATAAATAAATAAAAAAAAAAAAAAAAAAAAAACTTGTAAACTTTTTGGGCAACAATTAAAAATTAAAATAAATTATGTATTTTTGTCTGAAAAAGGGCTTCTTCAACTTTTTCGATAATGCCCGTTTCGATACTGATACTGATTATTATTGATTTTCTTTTCTTTTTCTTAAATAATAACAATAAAAAAAAGATTTTGATGAAATTCTGGCAAAAGCAGAATTTAGTTTAGTACGGAGCACTGTTAGATTTTTTTTTAAATCAAATTATAACATCGCTTTCAAATTATTCAATTATATTTTCGATAAATTTTCGATTTCAATAAATGTCTAACGATCGTAAAACTGGCGACAACGTTTTATCCGTTGACTGAGAGTCCTCCGTCCTTAAAAAAAAAAAAAAAAAAAGGAATTTTCTTTCCAGTTTATATTTTTACACAGGCAACTCTATTATGTATATACTGGTATGAACAGCACAGTTTTTACTTAAATTTTCTTTCTTTCTTTCTTTTTTTTTTAAAGGAGGGTTTGCATGAGAAATTTCATTAAATTAATATTGTTAATTTTAGATTGCACATTTTTATTGTAGTACAATTAGTAATTAATTCCTCTGTAAAGCAAAATAATGCTAATATAACTGAGTGCCGATTCTTCGCAAAAGTAAAAAGCACCTACAAATATTGAATGTTATAAATCCACAATTTTATTATTTTATAAGAAATTAGATTATTTTCTCTATACCGATTTTTTTGAGACAATTTAAAATAAGTATATATATATACATACACACACATATATATATATATATATTGCAACAAAACTTAATTTTATTTTAAAGAATAAAATGGATTTCCTTTCATAGAATTACAGTACAGACCTATAGGGTATACACTTGCGAATTACATGCGAATTATTCATTGATTAATAATAATAATACTTGCTTAGTGTTAAAATAATAAATAAATTAAAATAATACTTAACTATAAAAATCATTTTGAAAACCCTAGTGAATTTTATTTCTCATCTCGATACACGTTTTGTCATAATTAAACTACTTCAAACGAATCATCGTAAATATACAGATTTAGTACATGTTCACTCTCTTTTTTGTGAGTAAACTAATCACTTGTCGCAGAGTTTCGCATTTTTGTGATAACTGATCCGCTGTTTAAAAAAAAAAAAAAAAAAAAAAACTGTAAAATATTTAAACATGTTACATAACGTAAATCAAAGAAAATTTGATTATTCTATAAAGATGAGTTAAAAAAAAAAAAAAAAAAAAAAAAAAAAAAAAGCCATCTATTCAAAAATTACATGTATGTAACAAATGTTACATTTTTACAGGTAGGTCCCGATTACGACATTAAGCGGGTCCCAGAGCATAATTTTTTCTGGGGCTATACATTTTCGTGTCCCATATAAGTTTAATTCCCAGCTACATATTTTGAATAGTAAAACTGGACGCATGTGTTGGTCCTATATTAAAAATATATAGTATTTGCAATTTATTAGCACATTTTGTATTTTCCTTCCATTTTCATACACATCAGGGAGAAAATATATAAGGCCTAAAATCGTACACTTCTCATAATTTTTATTTAATAATAAAAAAAAAAAAAAAAAAAAAAGATTATTTTAACTACCAGACATGTATACATGCATTGTCTAATAGCATAACCTTCTTTTCTGAAGGTTAAAAAGAACGATTACTAAATACACACAAAACATACAGATGTAAACAATAATAAAAATGATAAAGGGAAAAAACCTTCTTTTATTGAAAAAAAAAAAAAAAAAAATCGTACTTACCCTTTTAAGCTTCCAACTTTGTTGACCGGACATAAAAACTAACACCAGTAAGTCTAATCACAATCAACGTTCAAACATCAAAGTCGTAAAGATTAAACTGTTTACTAATTATTAAACTTTAAATCGTCGAATGAATGCCGATATAAAACATATATACGATACCTTTATAGTTACTATTTAAAGGCTTTGCAATTCAGCTATTTCATAGGTATTTTTACTCTTAGAAAGGAAATTTTCGAAGAAAAAAGCCTTGAAAAGGCAAGCAGTTACAGTATTACAAACGATCATTAAGCAGGAAGAGAATTAAAAAAGTGTTTAGGAAGTCACTGCAGGAAGTTAAAAAAAAAAAAAAAATATATATATGGCTAAGGAAATTTGATAAATTGTAATGCACTATTGTTAGACAGTTATAGACGTTTTATGTCACCCTACGAGGTCGGATCCAAATTATATACTATGAATAGGCCATTAGATGATTCATTCGCACCAAAGGTATTAATTAAGTTGCCGCTAGACGGGTAATTTCTGAAATTATTATTTCAAATGCTAATTCGAGCATGACCTTCTATGTGGAAAGATTATGTAGAATGGGCATACCTCTAATTTACAAGAAACTCAGAAATCACACAGGCTACTGTACATGTAAAGAAGAAAATAAACAAACCACCCTTTGTATGAGCCTTCGACATATTTAACCCTTTAAGGGGAAATGCAATTACGCTCTAAAAACAAGAGCCGTCAGAATTTGACAACAGAGTTAGAAGAAAAGAAATAAATGATTTTTTTCGACTAAGTTAAAAAAAAAAAAATCTATCCAAAAATTTCCGGGATGAATTTTTGTAGTTGGGAAATAAAATTAGGTATCACCGCCTCTCAAGGGGTTACAACACAGACACTCCTTCTAAAAAGTTTAGCATCCCCCCCCCCCCAAGGGTAAGACTTAATTATGAAGAGATAATTAGGGGGCTAACAACAAGCTGAGTTAAAAAAGAGAGAGAGAGAATCAGAGATGAGAGTGAGAAAAGAACAAAAAGTTTGAAAATATGCACAAAACTCAAAGATAATTTAATTTTGCAATAAAAAAAGAAACAGATATAAGAAATCATACTTTCCATAAACAAATATGAGAATATACGGAAATAAATTGTTCACGAACATGTCAAAACAAAGAAAATTAAACACAAATAAGAATATTTAGAAATAAAATAATCTGAAAATAACTTTTAAAAAATTAAGAAAAGTCTGAAATTCCTACAAAAGTCTGAAGAATGTCATCTCTCTCTCTCTCTCTCTCTCTGTGTGTGTGTGTGTGTGTGAGAGAGAGAGAGAGAGAGATAGCATTTGTCATCACTCTATGTATCATTAAAAGTGTGAAATGATCTGTAATACTAGCAAATGTTAATTAGCAGATCGCTTATATTTTTCTGATGAATTTGTATATGACTAGCATGTCAAATTAAAAAGTTAAAAGCATTTTTTTTTCTTTTTAAACTTAAAAAACGTATGTTTTCAATTTATAATATGCAGAACTTTCAAAGAAATTTAACTTTCCGATACATCGACCATCGACAAAACACTTCAGAAATAATATATTGCAATTAGAATATAAATATGTTAATACCTTTGGAAGTATAAGTAAACATATGAAAAGTTTTTTAATTACGCATGAACGAGCAATTATTATTACTATTATTATTTTGTATAAATTCATACTCAAATATATAGGACAATTTATATTAAAAACTTTGAAAAATATTATGATAATTCAAAAAGTTATACGCAAAAAATAAACTGTTTTCTAATTCTGTACTGATAAGTATAAAGGATTTAAGTCCATATTCTTGATTTTTCAGGAGACGAAAAATAAAGTTAAACTAAATAAAAACAAATCAGAAGAATCGATTAGGAAAAAGGGATTTCGTTGACTTTACCCTTTATACCATTCAGTGATTGTTAACCTTCATTTAATAACGGGAAAAAATTGAATTAAATATTTTATACCACACATGAATGGTAAATTTCTGACTTGAACCTTTTTTTACCAATGGGTTTTCTCAAAGACTAAGTGGCATAGACTTAAATCGTTTATACCAATCGATTGAGAATTTTTTTTCTGAGTCTGACTATGTACTTAACTCAAAATCGACATTTTCGAACTTAAATCCTTTATACTTATCAGTAAAGAATTATTGTCTAAAATGATTTGTTTTTTTATTTATTTATTAATGGATAAATTGCCTTTTCTTTTTAATTATTAATATTTCCATTCAAAAAATAATTATTTTGAAATATTTAGCTAATTATTATTCATTAATTTAGGAAATTCTCCATATTTTTTGGTAAAGTAATGTGTAAAATAAAATTTATTACAATATGAATGATATATTTCTCTTCATTTACACGAATAGGTCTTATGTAAATAACTGCAATTATCAATTCAGTTATAATGAAAAATAGCAGTTTATTAATATTCTCTTATTAAAAAATCAATTTTAGTCAACACCTAAAAAAAAAAATTATTTCTGCGTGAAATTTACTAAATTTTCACAATACAAGGCTTTTGATATAAGCTGGCCTACATACTTCGCTATCAAATTATTATTAAAAAAAAAAAAAAAAAAAAAAAAAAAAAATCCTTTGTACATGCACATTTAAAACACTTTTCATACAAATTTGCATATTTCATGAGATATTTCATATACACAAATTTTATTTGCAATATAATTTTTTCTAAAATGTTTTGTCAACTTATCTGAAAGTGGCGGTAAATTTCGTTAAATCTCAAAAAAAAAAAAAAAAAAAAATCTGGAGTGACTCTACTCGACTTTCCGAACATTAAATAATTAACGGATTTGCATAGATAAAGTAAGAGAAGTAAGTCATTAAATAAACAAAAGACAAAATTAGAATGGGATGTTTGAGTATTTTTTCCCATTAGTATGTTATTCAATTTAACACTACTGCACTTCAAATAATTTGAGCCCATAGATCATAATGATAAAGAATATTTCGTTGTGTTCCTGTAAAACCTACAAGTGCTATCTATATTCACCAAAATTCACGCAGTTCGTGTGATGATGATCTATAATATGCATATAAATTTTTAGTTCGTCGAAAAAAGCGTTTAGACGGTAAAGCGCACTAAATAATTTGCACCCATAAACCATAATGGTAAAGAATTTTTCGTTGTGTCCCTGTAAAAAAAATATAAATGCCAGATTTTCCAAAATTCACACAGTTCGTGTAATGGTGATCTATAATATATATATATATACAAATTTTCAGTTCATTCGAAAAAGGCCTTTAGCCCTATCGCACTTTTTTAATTAATTTGAGCCCATAATAATAATGATAAAAATTTTTCGTTATGTCCTCGTGAAAAGATATAAATTCTAGATTCTCCAAAATTCACACAGTTCATGTGATGGTGATCTATAATATGTACATAAATTTTCAGTTCATTCGAAAAAGCGTTTAGACGCTATCGCGCATTAAATAATTTGAGCCCATAAGCCATAATGTTAAACATTGTGTCCCTGTAAAAAAAACCCCATAAGTGCTAGATTTACCAAAATCTATACAGGTAATGCGACAGTGACCTATAACAAGCATATGAATTTTCAGCCCAATAGAATACAGCATTTAGACGCTATCTCACTTTTTATAATTTGAGCTCATAGGCCAGAATGATAAAGAATTTTTGTTTGTGCCCCTGTAAAAAAAACAATATATGCTAGATTCACCAAAATCTATAGGGTTTGTGCTATGGTGACTTATAACATACTTACCAACTTTCAGCTCATTCCAATAATAAATAAAGCGTTTAGATGCTATCGTCATCGTGTTCGCTCACACACACATACATCACCATAAAAGTAGCAAAAATGAACTCGGGGGACCTAAAAGCGTATAGGTACACCAAAGTCTCAAAGTCGAAGTTTTGTCATAATTAGAATACTTTCCTTACATAGTATGTTTGGAAAGCTTTAAAAAAAAAAAAAAAAGATTCTTATAATTTTTTAATTAGACGTGCTATTCTTACAATATGGCACCGTAAAATATACGCCCTCTACATTAGCATACCAGCAGTCTAGGCCCGCTTGGCTGGTCCCTGTATTTAAATGAATTTTCCAAAAGAATTGAATAATATTTATTTTTTCTATCACATTATAAATAAAAACTATTTTGTACCTGCAGCCTACGGTAGCTCATTTCCTTCCGCGCTGCATCGGGTCCAGGTTCTTACTGCCTACAGAAAAGTCTTTCCCGGGCTCATCAATCTGGGTATTTATCGACGACAGGACAGTTGGATCTGCTATTATTTAAGAACTACGGTTTTAAAGATGACTGTATCTCACCATCTATTATATGTTTTAGTTTTTGAAGCATATAGCCTCTTTACACTATATTATCATATGATTTCGACCAATATAATAAATAAAAGGAAAAATATTTTTTCTTTTTAAAGGAATTAAGTAAATAAAAAACAAATAAATTTTAATTAAACTTAAATTTTAATAAGTTTAATCTTTTCTATTATATACTACGATTTTCCCCAATAAATACTAAAAACTGGAAAAAAAAAAGTTGTTACACTATAAAAAATTATGCATTATTATACATATAAACATAAATGTTATAAATAAGTTTTTAAATTTAAAATTTAATATATTTATTTATTTTCGCTGCATTACTATTTGATTTTCAATAAATATAATAATAATAATAATAATAATAAAAAAAAAAAACAACAACAACAAAAAAAAAAAAAAAAAAAAAACAGACAGACAGACACATAGACCCACACGCAGATATTTCTCTTTATTTATATAGATTTTCCAAAATTGATTTTTTTTTTTTTTTTTTTTTAAGTTTTGAATTCAAATATGCGAATTTTCCCCAAGTGCATTTTTCTCATTTTTTAGCCGCAAAACTAAATACTAAGAATTAAAAAACACAATTTTTGGAAAATGAGTACTACTAATTTAATGATTGTGAATTTTCTGAATATGAAATAGGAATTCAAAAAAGTACATTAGATAATGAGTAATTATGGAAACAAATTTTCCCATGGGCCACGGTTGTCGTCGAGATTAGCAGTCTCACTTTACTCACTAGTATTGTGAAGTGAGAAAGTGAGATAGATAATCCATAAATAAATAAATAAAAAACATTTATAGTGCAAAAACGTCTTAAAACTATAGCAATCTGAAATATAGAATTCTATTATTACAGTATGATTTAACCGTCTAGTTTAATTCTTATATTTTATTATAGATGAGAGCAAAGCGCAGATTCACATGAAAACAGTTGTCGGAAATTATAAATATCACCCAATTTACAATGATTTACTTAAAAAAACCCCTATAATTACGCTTTTTCTCTCTTTCCTTTTAAATTATAATATTTTTCATTCCTAAAATTAGTTTGTCTAGAAAAAGTTCTTTCTTTCTTTCTTGAAAAAAAATAAAATAAGTACATTAATGTAACTTAATTTCATATTTTTAAAATAACACTAATGATTTCTTAAGGGGGGAAAAAAATGCGTTCTATCTTAATATGCAAGAGAAATTTAATTTCATAAACAAATATTACAAATACACATTTAAATAGCTTTTAAACCTGTAGATGGCACCACAAGTTGCAAAAAGAAAACAAAACCTATCTTTTTTTTTTTCTGTGTTTTCACTTGAAATTTGTACCCTTTTAAAAAAATGAGGGGGAAAAAAACTAATATTTTGTGGTTACCACATGACTTTCTATGTTTTCCAAAACAAATTCACTCAGTAAAAATAATTTATTAAAATTATTATATTATTAAAATTATCTTCCATGATGAATGTAGACGATTTCCATTCTAGAGAAAACAAAACGTGTAGTAGTATAACACCAGAATTAGAATATCCAAAGAAAGTCAATTTTATTCTCTATATGGCATCTTAAAAAAAAAAAAAAAAAAAAAAGTCCGATTTATATATTTTTTATATAAAAAATAATTGATAACTTTATTTTAAATTATCGCAGATCGATGGTTCAACTATTCGTTTTAAAGGTATTGACGACTGACGAGTTTTTTGTTTTTTTGAAAGATACCCATAACGAAAATTTGCCCCTCCCTCCATTCCTCAGAGGGAGAGAGGTGGTCATATATACACAATTTTCTTTCCGAGTTGAGTATCATTCTTATAAAAATTTCCTTTTTATTTCATAATGGTTATTAAAAGCTAATTTTTCTTTATGTACATATACGAAATTTTGCCCTATACGCGTTGTTAAAAATTTAGAGAAAATGGGATGGCAGCGCCACCTGTTCGACGATCTTCACCAAAGTGGATAGGCACTAATTTATATCAAAGTGCAACTACACATCAAATTTTGTGAAATTATCTGCAGTAGTTCTTGAGATACAGTTGCCACAAAATTTTATCACACACATAAACAGAGATTTTATAAAAATGGTCAAATCGTGTTTTAGAACTCTCAAAACATGTAAATCTATCAAAAAACAGAGGTCGAAAATTTTTACGAATCCAATACTTTCTTCAATTAAATACAGAAAAAAGTAAAAAGCATCTTTTTTTTTTTTTTAAATCAAGATGATAATAATAAAAGAAAAATACTACATGCATTTACAACAAACTGAAAATTTTAGCAAAAAAGAAAACAGCAACATACTTTGTAAAATCTTCTATTGTCGCTGCTCTAGGGAGTGGTTGGTCGTCTGGAGGGGACTCAAGGGGATATTCCGCAGGTATATTTACTGAAAAAATATACATATAATTAAATTAAAGAAGAAATAAATCATAAATATTTTGTTTAATCTGGATCAGTGGCTCTCAACTTACAAATAGAAAAAATACTGTTATGGTTAATCATAAAAAAAAAAAAAAAAAAAAAAAAAAATCTACAGATCCTAAATTTCAACAGAATATTTTGAATTCAGATTAAACTTTAAAAAATGAAGGTTGCTAAAAAATTGAATATGTAATGAATAATATAATAATTTATTAAAATAAATACATTACAGAGAAAAAAAAAAGCATGTTATACACAAATTTGTACATTATTGAATCTATCACTATGACCTCGGGTTTACGCGAATCCTAGGCACTTTAAAATTTGTTGGGAAAAAAAAAAAAAAAAAATTAGAGAGGTTGCACAGCCAGTGACATGTCATCTACGTCAAAATGCGTTTATTTCAAGATCTCATAAACATGGGTTGCTTATTTTTTTTTAATTAGAAATATAACAGCCATATTTCTGAGACAATGATAAGTTTAAAACGTAGATAAATAAAAATGACTTTTAATCTTTTTTTTTTTTTTTTTTTTTTTTAATTAATGGTCTATTTGTAAGTCAAAACGGGGATTTGGATGAAAAAAATACACACATAAGAGAAAAATTAAAAAGGATTTAAAAAATAATATTTCTCATTTTTCATCAGCCTTTAACCCACATGTACATATAAATAAGTTTAACAGCAATTTTTCATACTTTTATTCAAATTATTCACCAGCAACCATTTTAATAACAATTAAAAATAAAGGGAATATGTCTGAATCGTTATGCGATTCAAAATCTCTTCGCCGAATCGGGAGAGACATTCCCTCCGTGGAAGATAAAAAAATGTGATGGCATGTCTTCGGACCACCCCTAGTGGTGAGTTTCAAATCTTCGTCAATTGCCCATAGCGCAGTACAAGTGCGGCGTAAAATCCAACCAACAAACAGGAGATCAAATATTTTCAGAATTAAGAAATTAATAAACAGGTGTAAAGCTATCTTTATAAAAATCCCGATACGACAGTTGGAGGAAGAACGGTAGCTAGCAAATTATAAAATGTGAACCCAGGGTGGGTGGTCTTGGATTTAAATATTATTATTTTTTAAATATCTAGTTTTTAACAGAATTTAGCAGATTTTGAACTGTAAATTAATAATCATCATTTATGGCTCCCTATAGTTATAACCAATTTGTCAAACCGATATAACCAATAACCGATTTTTTAATCGATTTTTGTCAAAATCGGCTTAAAAAAACCTATCTTACATAAATCGAAAAGTGGAAGATTAATAGCTAGCAAATTTTTAAAATATGAATACAAAGTTACATGAAAAAAAAAAAAAAAAAAACACATTTTTAATTAATTAAAAAAAATCTCTATAAAATCTCTAATTTTCATCCAAATCATGAAATTTTTGGACTGTAAACTCAGTATCACTATTTATAGCCAATTTTTATCGATTTGAATTTCTTTTTTAAGCGTATTCATACTTGAACACCATAACGAGAGTCACAGGACTTATCATTAACCTGATTTCAAAGTAATAAGATATTGCCAGCTCGCAAATTTTAAAATATCAATGCAAATCGGCCAGAAAAAATACGTATTAGTTAATTACAAAAAATCTATCAAACATATTTTCATTAAATGTTGCTAATAACCATACCGATTAAATCAGTGTTCTAATAATAAAATAAATAATAATAAAGGCTTTTAAATTGGGCTATTCTTTACTGGGCTACAGGCCAAGAATGAAAGCAAAAACTGCTCTTGCTGAAAAAATATATTAATTTTGAGGTAAATTTACTTACACGTAGGTGGAGGAGGAGTTACACTTTTAGCTCGTATCACTTCTTGTGGAGGTACAATATTTGGTATTGGTGGTAAAGGAGATGGATTTCTAGAATGATTTCTGTACATATTATTAGCTGCTTGTTTACTAACCATTAAAACTACTCTATCTGTCGTAGCTTTTAGTGTTGCTACAGCCTCTTCGTGCGTAACATTTTCTAAATTTGTATCACCAACCTATGAAAAAGAAAAAAGCTTAAATATAAAAATAATAACATGTGCATGAGAAATAGCACAAAATGTATTGAATATAAAATATTATCTTAATCATTAGACATATATCTATTTAGAAATATCAGTTATTATTTTTTATTATGAAAAACATGTATTTTGACAGAATTATTAGCAGTTGCAGTTAATTATATTACAGAATAATCATAATATTAAAATCCAATTGCATATATCTGCGTCCGGCTGTCTTCTTTGCATGCAGAAAGACGCATTAAAAAAAAAAAAAAAAAAAAAAAAAAAAAAAAACCAAAAGATACCAAATAACCCAAGGATTCCCCAGCTGACCATTTAAATTGAATTATTCTAATCAGTTAAACAAATACCAACTTAAAACCCAAAACAAGTACAAGATAAGCGACACAACGCATTGCTTGAACAAAAAAAAAAAAAAAAAAAAAAAGTCTACTTACAGCAGCGAATATAAACAGAGGTCTAATTATTATATGTAACAGCCCGAAACGAGATTCTGAGCAACTTCAAGGGTTTTTTGTTTGTTTGTTTGTTTTCATTTATAGTGATTTAAAAAATAGTGATTCTTTTTTTTTTTTTTTTTTTTAATTTATTGAAGTGAAAACTTCTTTAGGCGCGTTGAGCACTTTTGGGTGAAGAAAAATTCCTGATTTTCCGTCATCGTCAGCTGACGCTTTCCATCCTTGTATGATACAAATAATCTTATATCTATATCTATATCATTATATAAAGCGCAAAAAATTGTTTGTTTGTGGAGGGTAATCTCTGAAACTACTGAACCGATTTAAAAACTTCTTTCACTGACTGAAAGCTACAGTATGCCATATTGTTATAGGCTATATTTAATTTTGATAAAATAAATTTTAGTTTAAAATCTGAGCATTTTAATTAAAATCCCCATAGAAGCCGTAATAGAAATGGAAATAATGAAATATTAAAAAAATTAGCTGCTGCCAACATAAAAGAAACATTTACATTTTGTTTTTAAAATATCTTGACATGAAAAGAAAAGAAATATATTTGCACGTGCATTAAATTGAAATTCATATAAAGCTTTTTTAATTGTTAAACTTACACGTTAAATCTGGCGTCATTATAGAATTAAAAGTGTTTCTTTTTCTAATAATTTAATTTGATATGATATGATATAATATCTAAGCATCAATGTTTAAACCACGGAGTCTTTATTACTCCGTGGTTTAAACTGATGTGTGTAAACGAAATTGGAATTTAAAAATAAATAAATAAATAAAATAAAATAAAATAAGAAATTCTATTTTATAATATTATTTATTTTAATTTATAATTGTTGCCAAAAAGATTTACGAATTAATTTATTTTTAGACATATAATAAAATATATTTTCACGCGAACAATAATATAAAAAGTGAACTGGATTTTTTGTAAAAAAATAATAAAGATCGAGGAAAATTATTTCCCCATTTTAATCCCCATATTTGGATATAGATATGTATTAGTTATCATGTGCATCCGTTAGATTAAATTGTTTTTGTTGTAAAATTGATAAAATTGGAATTTTAAATTTCAAAACTCTAGAAAAAAAAATGGCAAATTTCCATATTCGATTGAAAACGTAAACATTTCATTTCAAAGGATGATATTTACACAATAAACATCCAACTAAATAAACTAATTAAAAGGGAAAGGATAAATATTCTATCATAATTTGAAGTCAAATTTGTTTTCAAATGTCTAAATAAAGTATCTGATATAATATACTAATATGTTGCAGCGGAATAGATTTGATATCCGTCATCCTTGGCAGAAAAAAAAAAAAAATATCGCCAAATTATCTGGCGAATATAATTTAATTCCTTTCAAAAATCATGGTTATTTTAAAAACATACATTAAGAGTGTAACGAATAATATGAAACAATATTTCGTACAATACATATTACGAAAATATACATCTGGCATGTATATTTTCGTATTACGTTTTTGATCGCCAAATACAAAAAACGCCAAGGGTGACAGTTTTGAAATTTAAAATTAAAATTTTGTCAATTTGACAGCAAAATAACTCAATCTAACGCATGCATACAATAACTAATACATATCCAAACCCAAATATGAGGATTAAAATAGGGAAATAATTCTTCTAGAATTTTAATTAAAAAAAAAAAAAAAAAAAAAAAATTATATATATATCCAATGAGCGATTAACATGGAAAATCTTTTTCTTGCATCCACGGGCGGTCAGTGATGTCATACTTCGCTTGCGTATTGAGATGTTTAAATTTATTTGGCGGCTATTTTTAGCAACTAACAGTTATGGCAAGTAGCTCGATATACATAGCGCATACAGCCATTACTGAAATGTAAATAGCATTTAATTATTTGAGTTACATTATGTTGACTGGAAACCTATTTAATATACCTATGCTCTATAGCTATACTAATATAAAAAAAAAGAAAGGTTTATATGCATATGTAGAGAACGATCGCTAGAACTAAAAAGCCGATTGCTTTTTTTTTTTTTCTTTCAATAATCAAAAGTTACACTGTCTCTCTCTAAGTGCTAGAAGCTATAATAAATTTTGGTAAAATAAATTTTTAATAAAAATTTTCAATATTTTAATTGAAAACAAAGCATAGATTTGATATCTGTCGTCATTGGCGATTTTTGTATTTGGCGATCGAAAACGTAATACGAAAATCTGTATATTATCGTAGTAAATACGAGATGTATGTGTTTACTTCAATTACTCTACTACCGTAGGTAGTGGAAGTATTGTATAGGTTTTGGCAATTGGTCAGTGTGTGTGTATATGTGCACGTGTGTGTGTAATCTTCTGGCTGTCATCAGGGGTGGCGCCAGCTAGGGGGCCGGGGGGGCACAGGCCCCCCCGTTGGGGAGTCTCTGACCCCCCATCGGGGCATACTCCTAAAATCTCTCGGGGAAACAAATACAAAATTTTCAGTTTTTCTACTTTTAGCAGCATTTTTCTTTCCCTTTACAAATTTGGAGCATTCCAGTTTTTCCATTCTATATTCAATAGATGAAAGTATTGGATTCGTAAAAATTTTCAGCTTCCAGTTTTCCATGAATATACACGTTTTGAGAGGTCCAGAACACGTTTTGACCACGATATTTTTAAAAAATGTCTGTCTGTGACACGATTATCTCCAAAACCACGAGGAGTACTAACAAATGGAATGGTACAAATATTAACACTAATATTATTAACAGTATTGCAGTTTTTGATAAATACTCATATAATGAACTCTCTTTATGTAGTGCCCCCCTGTCGGGGAGGTGGTGTTCCCCCGTCGGGAATTTCTGGTGCCACTACTGGCTGTCATATCTCCAAAACTAATAAAAATAGAACTACTAAACTTCACAAGTGATTCAGGTCTGGTGTACAGATAAATTTTCCAAATTTCCGTGAAAATTGAAAAACCGGAATTGGGTCATCGAAAACCAGAAATGGGACCCTAAGCCCATATTCAAAAACACCTCTAATGGTTTTCTTCAAAGTTGCTATATAAATAATATATTAGATGCCCTTTCGATTGAAAAGTTGCTTAGTTCAGGAAAATTGATAGGCGTCCTCTATAAACAGCTCAATTTCAGACTTCGCAAGTGCGTTCCTTTAAAAACGCCTGTACGGATTTTTTTCAAACTCGCCATGTTAACTTCCTATTAAATATCCTTTTGTATGTAATTATTGTTTTTAGGTCAATAATTGAGTATGTTAAGTTTTGGTAAAAGTTGGTACCTCAAAAACGGCTCTAACGTATTCTTGAAAAATTTTTCTTTAATCCAATTTAGATAACCTTTCTCAAGTATTACGTGCTTATTACAGGAATATTAACGGTCATCCTGATTAGGTAGTTCAGTTTTAGATCTCGGAAATTCGTGTTTAAAAAAATAACTATCTATTTTTTTCCCCTTATTTTTTAACTCGCTATGCAAACTCTGTTGTATGTGTCTTTATACGTGTATCAAGTTTCTCTTACTCGAAAATCTCAAAAAATGCAAGTAATATCTCCGAAAAATTGTATATATTACGTGTAATAGTGGGTAATGGAAGTCGTGTGGTTGTTTCACACCAGATTCTGCAATAGTATATATTGTACGAATATTGTTTCATATTATTGATTTCTCCTTTAATATACATTATTAAAATAATAATCAATTATGGAAAAAATTAAATATATTTGCGAAATGAAAAAATAAATAATAATTAAAGCTATTATGACGTCAATTTTATCAAAAACATTTTCATGTCATAGGTTTATTTTTCAATATTTTTTATTCATGAGTAAAGAAATGTTTCTTTTTATGAAATAAATAAATAAATAAATAAATAGCATTAAGTAAAAATTGCCAACATTTAACAACTAATTAAAAAAAATAATTGTAAAATTATATTTTGACTTTCCAGTTAATAATATTGCCTGACTATAACATATAAACTGATATATTTCTTGATTTTTTACATATCAATCCATCTTTAACTAAAATTTGTTCATCAGTGCGAAGCCGGACGGGTCAGCTAGTATATTATAAATGTGAATGTCCGTGAATTTATTTAACTGAGTTTCACGCCAAAACTGCTCGACGGATTTCGATGAAATTTGTAATGGAGATAGCTTATACCCTAACTTACAAAGTTGGCTGCCTTTTATTTTAATACAGTTGAACCTCGTTAACATGAATCTCAAGGGGAATAAAAAAATTGTTCATGTTATCAGTAGTTCATGCTATCAGTAACTTAGATAATAATCTTCATTTTGACGGGAATTGTGCATTGTGGAAATAGTTAAATTAAAAGTAAATCACGATAAGCGTGCTCACGTTAACGAGGTTCGACTGTATAACCATAAAAATATTCGTTGTCTCATGCGGTAGAAGTCGCTAGTTTATTTCATAAAACACTTTAGTTCTAACAGTATACAGACGACTAACGTGAGAACTTAATGCAATCCTAGTCATTCGAATGGTTCATCACGGTAATACTTTACTGAGACAAAGTTATCAGTGCCTCCACCGTACTCTACATATGAAAAACTTAGATGTTTGTGAAAATTCCCGATCTCCCTTTTTATGACGTTTTTACACATTTTGAAGCGTGAGGAATCCGAAAAACACGGACCTGATCGTGGTGTCCGTCTGTAGGTTAGACAATTTGTTAGTTCCTTAATCTGTGTAGACAACAACTCAAGAACAAATTATCATAAAGTGGTCGGCTCAGTTTTAAAATATCACTTATGGTACTGGAAAGGAGCCTATTTAATTTAAACATTCTAAATTGAAAATTTCATAAGTAATTACAATTTTCTTAATATGGGAGAATTGGTCAAAACTCTACATAAACGTACATTCTGAGGATTATTGCATTAGGTTGTTCTGCACAAGGGTCCTGGGCTTGAGGTGGAGTGCCCTCCGTGAGGTCTGTCTAAGGAGTCCTATCAAGTATTTACGCAAGTTTCGGTGAAAACCACGGAAACCTCCAGACAGCTAGGCCGAAGAGCGCGACCTGGGATCGAACCCGGCACCTCACGTCTACAAGCATTGACGCAGAATCCCTCGGCCGCTGGTGGTTACTGCATTAGCAATAGTATAGAATTGCAGGAAAACTAAAGTACGAAATTATCCTTAATAAAATAATTTTGCAGATTAGGGAAAGAAAGAAAGAAAAAAAAACTGAAATAAGGTAAATTACCTGAACACAATCACCCCCTAAATATAGAATTTGTAATTTAATCAGAAAAAATAATACCACATAAATTCTTGTGCGCAAACATTGAGCTATCGGTTTAATCAAAGTAGGTTAAAATTCGCTTTAGATCTGACATACAACACACGAAATTAAATAAAAGTATGAAAAGTAAAAGTAAAATGATATATAAAAAAACTTTTTATACACCTTCTTGAATGTTATTATGTTCTGTTGAATCATATAAATTTGACAATTCTATGTATTAATAAATACTTAAAAAAAAAAAAAAAAAAAATCGATGAATTATCCCATTAACTTGAAAGAAAAGGATAAAATTCGTAATAAAGAGAGCAATTATAAGAAATTTTCAAACATTTATTAATTGAATAAAAGTATTAAAAGAATGCATTGTCATCGTGTTCTGGGCTATTCTAAAAGTTTCAAATGTCTCGCTAGTCGGGGAGAACTACACTAGCACTTTATCAATGTGTATCAAATTTTTAAAGTGATAATAATGTCAATTTTTGTGAGATGCATTATTTAATTTTCTACAATTTTTTATTGTTCACGTTTAAGTAAATGTATTTATTTTCCTGTCGAAAAAAAATGAACTCGTAAAAATTTTGTTGGCAACAATTAAATTATAAAAAACGTTCGTTTTAAAAATAAAATATTAATCCTTTTAGAACAACATACATTAGCACTTTATTAATGTGTAGAAAATTTTTAAAGTTATAATGACGTCAATTTTTGTGAGATACCAAATTCAACTTTTTATAATTTTTTAATGTTCACGTTTAATTAAATGTATTTATTTTTATGTCGAAAGAAAATGAACTCGTATTTATTTATTTATTTATTTATTTTTTTTTTTTTTTTTTTTTGCAACAATTAAATTATATAGCTAATATTTAAATGACTAATTTTAAAGCTATTAGAAGGTTATTATTTTTATATTTTAATTAATTAAAAGAAAACTAATCAAGAAATCGAAAATCGGGCTTCGAGTTATTGCGTTGTCATCGTCTTCTGAGCTATTCTAAAAGTTTCAAATGTCTAGCTAGTCGAGTTAGTTAAAAATCGATTATTAGATTTGTACTGGAGAAACAAACAAACAAGAAAGCGAGTTAATAAAAACATGGCAAAATAATAAAAATCCATTGACTCGATTTAAGAGACACGATTGAGACACAAGTTTATGATCAAATGAAACACAATTACAACATTCTAATTAACCCTTTAACAAAGCATTTTGTTTTACAATGTTTATTATGCAAAGTCTTACTACAACTTACCGCTATTAATTTATCACCAACTTCTAATCTTCCATCTAAATGAGCTGCTCCACCCTCCATTATTTTCGTGACATAGATTCCGTTATCACCAGGAACATGCTGATTACCAATGCCACCAGCAATGCTAAAACCTAATCCCTTATTGCCCTTTATAAGCTCTATTTCGACTACTTGAGGAGAAAGTCGATGCCTTTTCACGAGCTAAAAAATAGAAAACAGAAATATTGGTGTAAAATAATAAATAAATAATAAAAAAAAAAAAAAAAAAAAAAAAAAACTGAATCTATCTCTTATTTTTAATTACAAACTATAAAAGTAGTTAATATTATGGACAAACAAACACTTTACACAAAAGTTGACACAGAGATTATTTTTTTAATGTTCAACTAATTCAATAAATTTTAATTTTACTTGACAGGAAATATATCAAACCTCCGGAAAACAACAAGATTAACATTAACATTATATATATATATATATAAAGTACATTTTTACAGTTAATTTTTTGTACTACATGCTTTGAAACAAAATATCCGTCATGTCTGTCACGCTATTAAATACTTATTTATTTATTTATTAAAAAGTTAGAGCTCCCCCCCCCCACCCATAATATATTGGAAAAAAAAAAAAAAAAAAAAAAAAAAGTGAAATGACACAAAAGATGACAAAAAAGAATTTTCTTACGAAAATTCTTTTTTTTTTTTTTTGGTATGAATTAAAACTTCTGAACTTCAAATATGTATTAAAATTGAGCAAATGAATAATAAAGAAAAATCATTCAAAATCATGTCTGTCTGTTTTTTGGCATGTCTGTCACTTTACATTTTTGCCTTATTGATGTAAATTATTTCTCCTCTGATTAAAAATTTTGTATTTTTTGCAAGTAAGACATACAGATACATGATCGCACCAAAATTCAATAAGATAAAATATTATTTAGTATTTAAAATTGGATAAGAAAGCTATTTTATGTAATATTGTCAGAAATGAAATTAACCTCGAGGAAAAAAAAAAAAAAAAAAACTCTGGGTTCTTTTTACAACATATTAAGCAAAGAGCAAGTTACACTCATTCGAAACATTACTGTAAAAATAGCTTAGTTTTTGACCTGTTTTTGACGATTAATCTGTAAAAAGGTTGTAGTTATTTATTTTAAGGAACGTGAGAAGTTTCAATAAAATCGAAAAGCGTAGAAGAGCGTGTAACGGAGCCAATAAACTGAAATACATGAGAAAAAAAAAAAAAAAGATTATTATTAGTAACTTTAAGGCAGCACATCAATCAGATTCACAGTTTCTCCCTACCCATATAATTTCTACGGGATTTTCGTTGCTTCGCATTTTAAGGAATGTATATATCCAGATAAAATGTAACAGTTTATCTATGGGGTTACCTGGGTTTTAAATTTTCAAACAAATCATTTTTCTTTTTTTTTAAATCTAATAGTACAATACATTTATGAATATTTTTCAAAAGTTTCAAATAAATCGGAGTAAAAGTCTAGGAGAGAGAGCGAGAGAGCTATCGGAAATTTCCCTTAAATTCGTTTTATTCCTACTTAAAACTTCAATTGCTTTTTTCCGAAAACTATTTAACTATTTTTGAGTTCGGTGGACATGATTTCTTAAAAATTAATGTACCCGGTCTTATTGAAATTTTGCGTACTTTATCAAAATAGACTTGACTAGTATTAAACAAAGTTTTTTTTTTTTTTTTTTTTTTTGTTTCTTTTGATTACAATTAAATTTACAAGGCTATACGTGGAGTAAATTGAGCCGAAGATTGCGCTGTTTTGTATTACCTGCCAAAAATTCAATTTTTTTTTTTTTTTTTTCTTTTTTATGGCGGGGAAAAAAAAAAAAAAAAAAAAAAAAAAAAAAATCTTTCGTTCAAACTCAAGCAACCTTATCTACTAACTTGTTTTTTTTCTTTTCAGATAAAACCCCCTTAAAGCAAATAACTCGTGAGATGTGCCGCTCCATGGTGGAAGTTTTCCTTTCCTTAAAGCAAATAATAATAAATAATAATAATATAATACATATTTTTCTAAAAATTGCTCACTAAGATATAAAAGGCGACATGTTAAAGGAGTAGAATTAGAAAAAACAGAATTCGAAAAACTGCATTTTTCAATGAAATATTTTTAAAATAGGAAGTAACGAAAATGCCCTAGGATTACATGGGGAATCAGAAATAGTGAATGCGACTGATGGGCAGTTTTAGCACATTTATTTGAAATTTTCGGTTAACATAATCTTTAAGATTAATTAGCCATAATGCATTTATAGATTCAAGTTAATTACGTAATTAAACAAATTCAGACGTAGCACTTTCAAGCAAAAAGCTTAAATATGCTAACGTTAAATTTTAATAATTTAAAATTTCATAGATGTTAAAGGAAAAATTGAAAGGAAAAAGCATTTAAATATCTTGGGGAAAAAAAAAGGATGATAATGATAATAATAATAATAATAATAATATAAATGCTTAATGGAAAATCACATGATGATTATTTAAACAATTTTTCTTTTTCTTTTCTTTCTTTCTTTCTTTCTTTTTGATTTTTAATCCATACTGCAAAGGAAAATTTGCGTTATTAAATTATAATTTTCTTTCTAGACATCCTGTTGCATAGTGCATAACAATTATTAATGATTTATCCCTAAATTAATAAAGCTTTTTTTTTTTCTTTTTTAAGATAAAACTTTAAATTTTAATTTTCTTTCTAAACTTTTTGTAAACTGATAAAGTTAGTGTATGAACACAGTGTGTATAGTGTATGAACCTAGCTAGTGTATCCTTAAATTGATAGAGAAAATATATGTGTATAAGTTAAATGTTTAAAAACATTACTTAAATTAGACGTTTTATAATAAAATATAAAAAAAAAGAGAAATCATACTGACCAAATGCACCATGTTGCCAGCTCGCTTTAACGCATCTACTGCAACTGAATGAGGTATGTTAATTAGATCTACGTCGTTAACTTTTAAAATAATATCATTCACCCTAGAAGAGAAAGCAAAATTAAGAAAAGTTAAAAGAAAAATAACTTCATGCCTGTTTTAAACAAAGCAGTTTTAACAATAAATAAATAGTACAGAATGATAATAAAAATAACAAAATAAAATCAATAACAGATGAAAAAATCTGTTATGTCTGGGAGGGGAAGAAAAAAAAAAAAAAAGCAAAGATAATTGTACAGAATGTCGGCAAAATTGCAGCACAGAAAATATGTTGAAAATTTATTCAAATATTCAGACAAAAACCAAATTAGAAAAATGTTCGTATCATCGAATTTGAACATACTTCCTTTTTTAAAATTATAATTAAAAATTAAAATAAAAAATTCTGCCTTTGAAATATTACTTCAAACAAGAAAGAGAAAACGAGTAATTACAAATGAAAATTACATTCTCTATAATTAAAATTTGAATTTAAAATTTAATTAAAAGAGTATGCCTGTTTTTCTTTGTAATTTTCTTACAAGGCATAGAAAATATTATTAGTAAATTAGTAATTTCTCTGTTTTAAATGTTAACAGTGTATAAAGCATTTTATGTTCAAAAAAAAAAAAAAAACGCTGAAGTAAAATTTATATTATTATTTTGCTTACCGCTTTAGAAAGATAGAGTTTTGGCCTTACAGTTGAAAATGTAACATTCAAAGTTGCTAATATTCAAAATGTATATAGCATTATTCTGTCAAAATATAACGCAAAAAATAATGTACTATGTAATATCTGTGCTACATTGCCAAGGAATAGAGTTAAGAAATATTTACCACGAATTAAACAAGCTATCTGTTAATAAAGTGATATTTATTTGTTTTGATAGGAGAAAAAAAAAAATGATAATACATGTGTGTGTGTGTGTGTGTGTGTGTAGCCAACACAAAACTTTCTTTCTATACAAATTTACTCGCACTACAAATTATTTATTAAAACTATTTTCCATGACGACCAAGACGATTTTCATCCAAGAGAAGTATAACATTAAATGTCCAAAAAGATATCAATTTTGGACCCTACAGACAGTATCTTAATAAATGTCTTATATATATATATGTATGTATAGAAAATCGATTACTTTGTTTCAAATTATCACAGATTTACCATTTGTGGTTCAATCATTCATTTTACAGTTACTGATGAGTTCTTTTGAAAAACGATCGTATTGACACCCCCTCCCCCCAACCTCCCCTGCTTCCCGACGAGAACAAGAGGAAGCGATGCTCTTACGCCTTACACAGACAAAAATTTTATCCTCACTGACTCTTACTATTATACGCATTATTTTCAATTTCACAGTGATTGATTTAAAATAATCCCCATCATGTGCAATTATATCAAATTTTGTCCTATGTTGCTATATAAAATTATGAAAGAACGTCAGCTGTTGAGAGATATGCACCAAAAGTTAATAGACGCCAATTTTTGTCAAGGTAAAACCAAATATAACTTTTCGTGGAATTCTGTGCATTAGTTCTTGATCCAAATCAGTTAAAAACTTTGTCATTTACACACATTTTCTAAAAAAAATTTCAGATCGTGCTTTGGGACTCTCAAAACGTATTAATTCATCGAAAACCGAAAAAAAAAAAAAAAAAAAAAAAAAAGTAAGAAACATTTATTTACACGCGAATAATAATAATAATAATAATAATAATGGAAGGAAGAAAGAAACAAAATTTAAACAAGTAACATAAAATTTTTTTAATAAAATGGATATCCTAATAACTTTAAAATTATAAAATATACTTGCGGTGGTAATAATATATATATATATATATATATATATATATATATATATATAAATTAAATAAAAAAATAAAAAGAACAATACATTTTTAATTTTGAATAATAATTTTTTTAATTTAAATATTAGTTTCATTTAATCAATTAGTCTTATATGCTTTTCCCCCTTGATTTTATCGACCGCAAGTTAATATGATTGCATATTTAATTTATTTTAAATCAACCGTTGTTCTAGTCAACACATAATGATACTCATAAAATAAAAATCATCTACATATCTTTAAAGACTGTATATCATGGCATTTGGCCATGCTAATAATTTAATTTTTTTGAAAATTCATTTAAATATGACCAGGGACGAGAACAAAGCCGGCTAGTTTTCAAAAAATGTAGAAAAGACTTTTTCCATTTTAGTCATTGTGGGAGAAATTTTAATCGTTGTAAATTCGTACAAGAAATAATAGTCGCAATCTATTCAATATTAAGAGCATATACTTAGTTTCGAATGTTTATAAATTCCCAGATTGTTCTCCAAGCTTCGGTTCTTTTTCCTCTTTTCCCTTCTGTTTACAGCAGTATCATTTTACAAGCAATTTTGCTTCTTATATTTCACAATCTTTTCAAATATGTTCTTCTTAAACAAGCAAAAGAATGGAGAGATAAACACCATAAAATTTCATTTCTGATAAAAGTCCGACAATATAAACCCTTCACGAAATATTTTCTGAAAGTAGTTTTAACATTAGATTATTAAGAGACTTGTTTTCAATTATTTAGAAAAGTCTGCTACTTAATTAATGAGCTCAATGTATCGATATTTTCTCCTTTATAAATAAAACTAAAAATAACTCACACCATTATTTATTCATAAACTACACAGAATTAAATAAAGGCATTTTAAATGCTTTTTAAGCAGTTTTTTTTGATGAGACAGTTTCATGAAATATTTTGCAATAAATTTGTAAATAAAAACTCACACTATTTTTTACTGCGAAACCACACTACTAATAGTAAATTGAAATTGAAAAATAAATCAACAAAATGAATATAAAAATGAATCTTTGAGCACCTTTTAAACTGTTTTTCTGAGTGGGATAGTTAAATAAACAAAATGTGAAATATTAAAACTGCTGATTAATAGCTTTTTCAATAATTACGCCAATGCAACTAAATTCCTGAAAATCTCGAAATTATATAAGAGTTCAACAATTTAAAAAGGCTTTTATTCTACAGTTACGCTTACCGTAGTTATCACTGATTACAATGTTTAAAATAATAATAATAATAATAAATAAATAAAATTAAAACTGCAATGATACATAACATACAAAAGATAGTTAAAATATACTCACAGTAATCTGCCATCTGCAGACGCTGCTCCACCTTGGATAAGTTTTGTTATGTATATACTAGGGTCATCTCCTACATGAGGATTGTCTGTACCGCCAGCTATACTAAAACCTAAACCGGCACCTCCCTACAGAAAAAAAAAAGTACTGTAATATATCTTTACTATTACTATTATTGCTATTTTAAACTCAATGACAAAAATAAATATCCTTCAAAATACACTGTAAAAAATTTTGTGTAAGAATACACAACATTATTGAGGGAACTTATTTTCCTCAACCATGTTGAGAAATGTTATCAGCTATAGCTGTGTAACAGAGGCATATAGTGGAACGTTACACAAGTACATCTGGTAACATTTCACTTACTTGCCACAACCATATGTAGAGAAATGTTACCAGTTGTAACTGTGTAACGTTCCACTATATGCCCCTGTTACACAGCTATAGCTGATAACATTTCTCAACATGGTTGAGGAAAATAAGTTCCCTCAATAATGTTGTGTATTCTTACATAATTTTTTTTACAGTGTATATAGCAAGCAAATACACACACAAACAACATATTTTAACTATCTTTTACAAAATTTTTCGATGACTCGTCGTTCTCTAACCAATAAGCATGCAATTAATGTAATTCGAATTCAGCTAGTAAGAGAAAATGTTTATCGTAAAATTGATTCCCTGTGATCGCGAAACGCATAAAAAGATGATCAGTCGTCTAATACTTTTAGAAATTTAGATTTTGTGTAGGTTGTTACATATACGTACTACTGATATCAATGTATTATATTTCGAAATATTTCTCCGTTGAAAGTTTTCATTTTTCTTAAGAGAAATTTTCAATTTTTTTTATTCACTTGAAAATTTCAAAGTTTATTTCTTTAAAGAAATTCCTCTAAATTTTCCAAAATAGTTTGTGGAAGAGTTATTATTAATAGTGAGAACTAGATATATATGAAAAAATGTATTCAATGATGAGCCATTCTATTAAAAAAAATTTTTCATCATATTAACCTGGAGCGGATTCAAAGATTTACAGAAGTTTGATTATATTTGCCTCAGCCAAAAATTGCATTTTACATCAAATTGCACTTTTTTTTTAAGATATGAAATTTTAAAAGAAAAAAGTTAATACCACTTTTTATTGAAATTACGAATATACAATATATATTCTACACCGATTTCACTCCATTTTTCGAGCACTTTTGTCAAAACTTCATCAATAACCGATTTCGGAAACCTTTAA
Organism: Salticus scenicus; assembly: GCA_963930645.1. NCBI lineage: Eukaryota > Metazoa > Arthropoda > Arachnida > Araneae > Salticidae > Salticus > Salticus scenicus. The sequence continues at coordinate 190,712,872 of OZ005652.1, forward strand.
AAACATTCATATCGATTGAAAGCTCTAGTACTCTCAAAATGTATACCGTGCAAAAAGATTTAAATATCAAACCCGTTGACCGATTTTTTTAAAATCTAGAGTACCTTCTACAGTGGATTAAAATATACTTCCTTAATTTAAAAATTTTCATCTACTTTAATTTACTAATCTCATGTACAATTTGAGTCATCTGACTCTGAAAAATTTTCGGGTCAGTCTCTGCAATGTTAATGATAGATTGGTTCTTTCCTTCCCCTCTGGACTATGGCTTAGGATGGCTTAAAGTTCATTTGAGTGAATCTCCAGGGTAAGTAGACTGACGGACTAAGTGAATATTACACATTAATAACTATTATAATTTCCCCAAAACTTTTAATATTCATTGGTTACAAACTGAAAACAAACATTTAACTTTTTTAATGCACCAATTTTTCATTTTTTTTCTCTCCCTTGTTTTAATGAATTTTTAAACTTTTATTTCTTTCCTGTTTGTTAGATAGCTGCAATACTCTGAAATTTAACAAATGATGTTTTGGAGGAAGCCACATGCAGAAGTGTCAATTTGAATTTCTTAGTAGGCGCGAGTACACCTTACTGCTTTGATGATGCACTTGTGTCTAGTTTTTTTTTCATCTGATGAAGGGCTATGCTACCATTCTTTCCCAAACATATTGTTGCAATTGATAGTGTTCACTTACAAAATTATTTATTAACTAAATTGATTATTATTTGAATTTAAATAAGGTTAACATAGTGAATGTTTATAATAAAAAAAAGTCTCGAAAATTATTTATTTATTTATTTTCCTTTTCACCTATATATGATTAGCTATGTGGCCAATAACCATTTTTGAAATTAGTTTACCAATTTTAAAAAGAAAATATGCAATGAACATTAAAGGGTTAATGGGCAATTGTTTCAGGTCAAAAGAATCAAAATTAAGCACGATCTTTCACGAAGCATGAAAATGTAGCAAAGAGTAATGTTGTTAATTCTAGCCTCCCCCTTCACATAGTACCTACATTTTTTTCTTTTTTGCACAATAAAGGATCGTGCTTAATTATTTCGATTCGAAACAACTGTTGCGTGTTTGTGCCTACTATAATATTTATTTACATTTTTTTTTTTTTTTTTTAATCCTTCACTAACCATGTTTATTTATGTTGTTTATAAGTATTTTAAAATTCACGTATTCATCATACAATCACAAAAGCTTTGTAAAATACTAAAATTCACAACGCTTTTTTAAGTTGCTTGATTTAACTTAAGAATTAAACAAATTCACAACAACAAATTTGTAAGAATAGTTATAAGTAATGAAACAAAGAAGCATATTACAATAAGTTTCTACATACCCTTTCTAGCGTGATTTGTTCGTATTCCCATTCATCGCCGCCATTCGTCTGAAAATGTAAACAAAGGAACAAAATATAAAAGCAGTTAAGGGTTCAGGGAATAAGACAATAGATGTACATAGTTTTAGAATAAACTGTTTGGGATCTCAGGAGAATGGAAATACTAGAATACGGGTGGGGTAAATACAGTTTCTGAAATCTCAGGAAAATGAAAGAATTGGATTAAAACTATAATGCAGAGCTGAATTTAAAAGAGGAAAGGAGAAAGATTATAAGAGACTAAAAAGACAGCATTTTAATTAAAAATACATATACATCCCTTTTCAACTTAATAACATAAAAATAAATAAATAGATAAATAAATAAAAAAAATTAATTAAAAAATAAAGTTTTTATTTTATTTTTTTACTTTTATGCCGACAGACTTCATTATTAAAGTAAGTGAATTACTCTTTTTCCCCCATTCTTAAAAACTCTTTAATAATAATAATAATAAAACAAGCCAATGAATCTTTAATAAATAAATAAAATAAAAAAGTTAATATAACTAGTTTTCTCAGGAATCTCTATAAAGGCGTTAAGAAAAGAGGACTGACAATAGCCGTAATAGTATAACGGCGCAGTGGCGTATGCAAGGGGGTGGTTTGGGGGTTTAACCCCCCCCCCTTGACAAAATGTATGATAAGAAAAATTAGGCTGTTCCTTACATTTTTTTCACATTTCAGGCGGAAAAAATGTATGGCAAGCGTAGAATGTTTTTTTCTACGAAGTGGTTTAAAATTATGACTAACTTTTTTTTCATTACTCTGCGATAAACACTCCTGAAAATAACTAAACCACTTCATTTGCGCGGCGCGAAACATGTTTCCCCTGAAAACAATTCTCTAAAAGGATTTCACCTTTAAGTCCGGTTTCCACTATGGCTTTTTCGACGGCTTCTATTCAGAATTTTTTGATGTGGTCAGCCGGGCTCAAAACCATCGAATGGCGTTGGAAGACCCTGGTTTTAACCCCCAGCTGAGATAATTGATGGGCCAGAGGCAGATATCTTTGTCAATTTTGTATGCTTTCCTTTGAAGTAACTGCGCAATCTGATAAAAAAAGGTTACAACTGATAACAAGACATTTGGCTCTTTGTGTGCGGAGCGTGATTAATGGTTTTTTTTGACCTGGAAGCTCCAACTCTAGTGGAAACCGGCCTTTACGAGTTCATACTCAAGGACAAGAGGGGTCGACCATATGGGGAAAGGGTGACCATTGAAGTAGTGACCTTGAAGGAGTGACCCAAACATTACCCCAATAGTAGAAGACATTTTAAATGAACTAGCAAAAACTTCTCGTCGATTAGACTTCGCTCTGTAAATAAGAAAATTCAATGAAATATTTTACGTAACTATGTATTGAATTTTATGTTTTGTGTAGCAGTTTCTACAGGCTCTAAGTTATTTGTCGCTAATTAAAGATTTTTTAGTTTGATCTTCTAATTGGCGAGTTTGTTTTACTATTTTTCATTTTCTTACTCTTATTTTCGGCAAGTAATTATGAAATTTTAAAAGATTGTTAAACTTAATTAAAAATAAACTTAATTAAACCTAATTAAACTTAATTAAAAATTCGGAAGGACGAATTTTAAATTAAATAAAGCCAATACCAATAATTTTGAAGCTGATTTCCTGGCTATTTTTACTTCCTTATACAAAGAATAAGGAAGTATAGTAATCCCGATTTGCGAAATGGATTTTGTATTTCACATTGCTCGAAAACGAATGATCGCTGAATGTTGCCAATTTATACGTGTAACTGTCATGATGTCTAGTTGTACACCTGCAAGTGTCGTCTTAACACGAGCTCTCGTTTTAGAGATATAAGCGACTTTACACGATTTTTCGTGACGTCTGTATGTATGTGTGTCTGTGTGTGTGTCCGTATGTCGCATAACTCAAAAACGGTTGGTCGTAGAAAGTTGCAAATTGGTACATAGGTTTGTTATAACATCTAGTTGTGCACCTCCCTTTTTGGACTTTGTATGATTTTCCGTTTTGGAGATATTTAGGAAAATTAGGTTCATAGTGACCAAAAATACATAGGTTTTGGCCATAATGTATCAAAAAACGGTAATAACTCAAAAACGGTTTGGAGAAATCATGCAATTTAACTGACTTCCCGACTAGCTAGGCATTTGAAACTTTCAGAAAAGCTCAAAACACGTTAACAATGCATTTTTTGAATATTTTTAGCCAACTGTTTCCGATACCTGCTGCTGCCCTCAGCAGCGTTTATGTGATTCAACAGAAAATTTATTTAACTAACTTCACGACTAGCTAGACATTTGAAACTTTCAGACTAGATCAGAACACGGTGAAAATGCAATATTTTAATACTTTTAGCCAACTGTTAAGGGTCCCTGCTGTCTTCGGCAGCGTTACCAGTACAAATCTTGCATAAGTTTTTAACTAACTTTCAGAAAAGCTCAGAACACGGTGATAATTCATTTTTAGGACTGAGGGCCTATTAGTCTCATTCAGCGATTTTTGCGTTATGGTTTTCGATAGTTGGACATTTGTCAAAATCATTTTTCGATGGACATTTATCGAAATCTAAAATTTATCGAAAATATAATTGAATAATTTGAAAGAGATGTTATAATTGGGAAGAAAAAAAAACTAATAGTCCTCCGTCTTAACTAAATTCTGCTTTTGCCAGAATTTCATCAAAATCTTTTCAAAATGACATCGACATGAGTCCCCCCAAGGCACAACTATGACATGAGTCCCCCCCAAGGCCCAACTTTGACACGAGTCCCCCCAAGGCCCAACTTTGACATGAGTGCCCCCCAGGCCCCAAGAGTGGCCACATGAGTCCCCCCAAGGCACAACTATGACATGAGTCCCCCCAAGGCACAACTTTGACATGAGTCCCCCCAAGGCACAACTTTGACATGAGTCCCCCCCCCAGGCACAATTTTGACATGAGACCCCTAAGGCACAACTTTGACATGAGTCCCCCCAAGGTACAACTTTGACATGAGTCCCCCCAAGGCACAACTTTGACATGAGTCCCCTCCCCAAGGCACAACATTGACATGAGTCCCCCCAAGGCACAACTTTGACATGAGTCCCCCCAAGGCACAACTTTGACATGAGTCCCCCAAGGCACAACTTTGACATGAGTCCCCCCCAAGGCACAACTTTGACCTGTCCCCCCAGGCACAACTTTGACATGAGACCCCCAAAGCACAACTTTGACATGAGTCCCCCTAAGGCCCAACTTTGATATGAGTCCCCCCAAAGTACAACTTTGACATGAGTCCCCCCCAGGCCCAACTTTGACATGAGACCCCAAGGCACAACTTTGACATGAGTCCCCCCCGAAGGTACAACTTTGACATGAGTCCCCTCCCCAAGGCACAACTTTGACATGAGTCCCCCCAAGGCACAACTTTGACATGAGTCCCCCCAGGCCCAACTTTGACATGAGTCCCCTCAAGGCCCAACTTTGACATGAGTCCCCCCAAGGTACAACTTTGACATGAGTCCCCCCAAGGCCCAACTTTGACATGAGTCCCCCCAAGGCCCAACTTTGACATGAGTTCCCCCCCCAAGGCACAACTTTGACATGAGTCCCCCCCCAAGACACAACTTTAAAATGAGTCCCTTCAAGGCACATTTTTTTTTTTTTTTTTAAATATTTTTAGCCAACTGTTTCGGGTCCAGTGACAATGTTTTTTAACATTATGTATATTTCTAAAAGTGTATAAGGAAGTCATGTGGTGCCCACATCAGATTTTTTCGTTTTAAAAAATAATATTTTATGTACTGATTTATATGATAGTTGAAAACAATTTAACTTTAATACTAACTGTATGTCGCACTGGCATTCTAATCTGAGCCATAAAATTTAAATAAATATAATAATTAATCAGCTTTTAAGAATTAAAAGATTGTGCAATTCTAAATTTAATTTCAATAAACAAATATATAATTTTCAAGTACTTTTCCTGTATGAAAATTTATATCCTTTGAAGTTTATTTCATATTATACTAGTAATGCAATTTTTTAGTTTGTGCTATGCGACAGCTCCGCAACTTTGGACTTTGTATTGATTGGGTAGTCCTTGTAGATGTCCTATTTTATGTTGACAGCTTAAAGCCTATTTTTAGGAAGGCTGGGCGACTGATGTTTGGAGATATATGATGTACTGCCAAACCTGGAATGGAATTTGAACTGGGCATCTAGGGACATGGAAAGAACATTCAAGTTTTCAATTTTCATAAAGTTTTCAAGCCGGGATTCCAATTACGCCAACGTCGACTTAGCAGATGGCGAGTTTTTTCATTTTTTTTTCTCTCCAACAGGTACAGGCGTGTGTGTGTGTGTGTGACCGGGGGGGGGGGGGTATACCCTTGCTAGCATGTCATATTGTCATGTTTAAATTCATAAAAATAATTACTTTAATAAATTCTTAATATAAAATCTTTCTTATCTGTTACTGAAATTTAAATTAAAAAAATTACAATAATGTTAATAAATCATATTTCAGTTGTTACAATTTCAAGTTTGCTATATTAATCTGTCGTTTGAAATATAAATTGGAGTAAGCTAGCTTCCTTGGCATATCTTCAGAAAACTGTTAGGATTACATAGTTTTTAATGGCTGTGTTCCCACCTGCTGATGAAGACACAGCATTTTTGAAATTTTGGCATGAATAGTGTTGAAACTAACCTTTTACTTGTTTATTAACACTAGTAAAAGTTTTTGTTTTGGTTGTTTATACATTCCACTTTCATTTTTCACTTATCATAATTTAAATTTAGTAATATATATATATATATATATATATATATATATAAATCTGTCTTGACACTTGCAAGTAAAGTGTTATTATTTTTGTTTTCTTTTAAAATTTTAGAAGTATCAAAAATTTTAAATATGTTCAGACTAATATTAAACTAAAGTATGTGTATGTTTTAAATATTTTAATTATTTCCTCTTTAAAAATGTATTTTGGGTTCTTTTGTAAGATTATGCTTCGTTTTAATATACAATAGTAATTGCATAAACCCATTAATATGGATTAATTTTTTTTTTTTTTAACTGAAATTATTAACACAATACTAAATTTAAGCAGTTGAAATTGTTAAATAACGTTAAATTAAAAAATGGCAACATTAGCGATGTAATTTATGTTAGTTTAAAATCCCTCAGTTTACAAGAGTAGAAGGAAAACACATAGGTAAATTCAGGACCAAACTAGCTATAGGGTTGACCATGACAAAAGCTATATCATTACTTTGGTCCCGAATTTACCTACTCCGTTCGAGAAATTATTCTATTTTTTAATTTACACTTGGTACGCTGTTTCTGACATTTATGCTTCATTTTTTTGCCTTTGTTATACATAGTTTGCAGTTCATATATGTATATATATTACTTCTAATTTTAAGCATTTTTAACCAATTATTATTTCTGTGGTCTTATTTTTTATTTTCCCGGTCATTAAGTTTAATGGTCCCTTTTTTTTTTATCATTATCATCCGTGTCGGCGTAAGTTATTTAAATTGTTTTTGTCTCTTATTGGTTCTTAATCTGTATCGCAACTTTTTTGCGTCAGTCTTACCTATAAGTTAAAATCAGTTCTATTTTTCTTGTGTTGGTATTATTTTGTATCTATTAATTACTAAATTTTAATGTTAAATTTTATTACGAAATCTATCATTTATATGTATATATATATATACTGAATAACAACACGAATGACATGTATTACAAGAGCAAAATGACTGTCGTATAAATTATTTAATTTATAAAGTTTAAATGCCGCCCCAATAAATAAATAGAATTAAGTTATATATGCGCAAAAATTTAACTGAAGTACAATAACTTTTAACAAATGAAAAAAAAAAAAAAAAAAAAAATCATTGATCAGATTTTTAGAAATTTCAATTATAATGGCATGTTTATAGATACCAGAATCAGAATACAAAATACAATTTACGAAAGAAAATACAGGTGAAAAAAGACACAGATGACACAGGTGAAAAAAGTGCAAAATAGGTACACTTAATACAAGAAATTTAAAATAAATTGTCCCAAATTATATATATATTTAATTTGAACTTGTTTTACGAAATGTTGCATTAATTTATACTTACATAGTGTTCAGATATATTTGTAACATTCGGCTGAACCTAGAAAGAAAAAAAAACAAATGAGGTAAAATATAGATATTTCATTTAATGAATTCTAAATAATGCAGTATAGCAGAAATTATTTCAAATAAAACAAAAACAAACGAGAAATGGCAATAGGAATTGTTGAAAAAATTAAATTAGCTATAAATTTTAAAAAAATCTGGAGTGACTCCATTCGACTTTCCGAACACTGAGTAATTACCAGTTTTGTAGATAAAGTAAAGAAAGAGGAGTTGTTAAACAAACAGAAAAAAACATAATAGAGTATTTGAGTATTTTTCTCCATGTATTACACGATGTTTTATTTAACGCTACTGAACTTAGAGCCATGATCATATAATGATAAAGAATTTTTCGCTGTGTTCCTATAAAAACCTATAAATGCTAGATTCACCAAAATGCTTATATTTAGTGCAGCAGTGATTTATAATATTCACATAAATTTTCAGCTCAATTCAATAAGGCGTTTAGATGCTATCGCACTTTTAAAAATTTGGTCCCATAGGTCATAATGAAAAAGAAAAAAATTTTCTTCGTGTCCCTGTAATAAAACTGTAAGTGCTAAATTCACCAAAATCTATACAGCTGGTGCAACTGTGACCTATAACATGTGTACATTTTTTTTTGCGCTCAGATTAATAAGGCGTTTAGACGCTATATCACACTTTTAAAAATTTGGTCCCATAGGCCATAAGGATAAAGAATTTTTCTTTGTGCCCCTGTAAAAAAAAAAAAAAAAAAAAGCTGTAAGTGCTAATTATTACTTACAAACTTTGAATAAACACCATAAAATGCAATAAACTCGCAACAATTGTTTCGGGTCGAAAAAACACACGACCCTTCATCAGGCGAATAAAGTAAGCACGAGTGCTGCAGTCAAAGCGGCAACAATTGTTGCGAGTTTATTGCATTTTATGGTGTTTATTCAAAGTTTGTAAGTAATAATTTTTACAACGCCAGTTTTGTGGTGCTTCTTTATTAAATGTAAGCGCTAAATTCACCAAAATCTATACAGTTCGTGCAACTGTGACCTATAACATGTGTACAAATTTTTTGCTCAGATTAATAAAGCGTTTAGACGCTATCGCACTTTTAAAAATTTGGCCCCATAGGCCATAATAATAAAGAATTTTTCCTGGTGTCCCTGTAAAAAAGTGCTAGATTCACCAAAATCAATAGGGTTCGTACTATGGTGACTTACAATATACGTATCAACTTTCAGCTTATTCGAACAAAGTGTTTAGACGCTAGCGTGTTCACTCATAGACATACACACATACATAAACCATCGTAAAAATAGTGGAAACGGACTCAGGGGATCTCGAAACGTATAGAAACATCAAAATCTCAAATTTGGATATTTGACATGATTACAATACTTTCCTCACTATAGTGTTCGGAAAGTAAAACTAGTGGAAACGGACTCAGGGGACCTAGAAACGTATAGAAACATCAAAATCTCAAATTTGGATTTGTGACATGATTGCAATACTTTCCTCACTATAGTGTTCGGAAAGTAATAAACATGACGTAGAACGATAAATATTAATTACTTACAGTGTTTATTTGTAATTACGGCTATTATTTGTAAAATTATTATACTATCTTTTTAATCATAAAAGTTCAAGTTTCCTGAAAACAACGCTGAAAACTGACGTCAATGCTACAAAAAATGAATTGAAAAAAAAAAAGCCTTGTATTTTAACACCTTTCTATTTAAAGCAATTTATTATTCATATATATTAATTTATGCAAATATGAGTTAAATCAATGAATATATATGTTACCGTTAAAACGCGAAATCCGTTAATCTGCAGATTACCTAGCTAATCTGCAGATTAACTAAAATAACCCGTTAAAGTGCGATAAAGAGTTTTCCGCATTTTAACTAGGTAATCTGCAGATTAACGGCTTATGTGTCGTTAAAGTTCAAATGTTTGTTTCGAGCGTTAGTTTTTTTACATTCACTATGACGTCAAACAGTCATGTGATACAGATACGCGAATCCCAGTCTGTGACGCGATTGACCTTCAAACACAAACCAAAACTTTTATCCCTTCCGCTCCGCTATGAGCCTATGATAAACAGTAAGCGCAAAACGTGGATCATCGAAGCTATGATATTAGGTTTCTTGTTATGACCAACACAAAATTTAAAGTAACAAGTAAGTTATAATTGTTTTGATTTATTTCTTCTCTTTTTAAATTCTGTCAATATAAGTTTGATACGGGTCTGCATTTTATTAACGAAATCTAATTTTAATTAAAAGCTTTCTCTCGTGAAACTTCATTTTCAATTATGAATATTAAATTTACAACACAGTAATTATTTTCTCCCGAAATAAAACTATTAAACCACAACTTTTTAAAACTAATTTATTTTAAAATTGATTTAAATTACTATTACTTACTGGGAAAAAAAAAAAAAAAAAAAACATGTATTAATTTTTAACTCTGGAAAATATGGCGATCTATATTATGGCATTATTTAATAAATACTTAATATGAAAATTTTATGCATTTTTTAGCACTTCATTACAATTTTCTTTTTTGTTTCTTTCAATTTCAAGTTTCCTTTATATATTTTATATATCATGATTATATTTTTAATTTTAATTTTGTTCGCTTTGTCAGATAATTTCGTTATAGTTTATTACATAAAATGTGTTAATAAAGTTTTTTTCTTTTTCTTTTCTTTTCTTTTTTTTTTTTTTTTTTGTAAAATTAATATATTTGCTAAAATTGTACAGATATATGTATGCTGCAAAATATAGTTTAATAAAGCATTGGAAAACTGTCATTTTAATTTTCATGCGTTCTAAAAATTACTAAAGCAATTTTAATTATTTGAAGTACTTCTTAAAATGCTTCTGATTTGTCTAATTTAATATTTCTTTAGCGAATTAAAAATTGGTGCATAACTTTTTTTTAAATATAGTAATCGCAATATAAGTTGTTAATAAAACATTTCTTTTTTAATTGTTAAATATTTTTATTTGAAAAGAAATCGTTACTGTATTACAATTCTAACATTCACTTATAAAATAGACTTTATTGAAAGCTAGTAAAGATATTATATTTCATATTAAAAATGCATAACATCTTCAAACTTATATTGATAGAATAAAAAAGATGAAATAAATAAAAAATAAATAAATAAAACAAATATAACTTTAAACGACATAAAAATTAAAACACATACAGATTAAAATAAGTAAAGAAAGAAAAGAAAACTATTTTTTTTTCTTTTCCCTAATGAAAAAAACAAATACAACACAGCGTGCTTTAACATTATACCACCAGAGATCTTATTTTCACTTTAACGAGTGTATAGTAGGTAATGTGCAGATTACCTAGGTAATTCGCAGATTACCTAGGTAATTTGAGAAATGAAACAATTTTTCCCACTTTAACGGATCACCCTAGTTAATGTGCAGATTACCTAGCTAATCTGCAGATTAACTGATTTCTGCACTTTAGCGGTAACATATATATACATATGTGTGTGTGTAATGTGTACAGTGCAGATCGCCGGAATGAAATGCATATCCAATGTAGTCATCAAAGATTTTTGAATTTGACAAAAATGGTTTGGAACATTCCTCCCCTTCTCCCATCCCCGATCCAGCAATAATTAATGTTATTATGTGTAACAACATTTACAGCTATTAACATTAAAAGCACCATCTCCACATCTGTGAGCAGAAAATAGAACATTCAAAGATAAAATTCCAAACTGGATAAAGAACAAATTTCGAAATAGTTCTGTTGAATTTTGCATTCAGTTCCTGATAAGATAAAAATAAAAATAACAAATTTTCACTTCCCTTTGAAGCAAACTGATAAAAAAAGAATCATATGCATAAACGTAAGTCATAAATTTTTATTGTGATACTAGGTCATTTAAAGAAAAAACTTATGAGATAATTTTATTATCCAGAAATAACTTTTATTGTGATATTAAAATTTTTTTTCCTCCTCAGCGCAAATGGCATTTTACACGCGGGGAAAAAATAAATAAATAATAATAATAACAAAAATGCTTCCCATACTTCAACATAAAATACATGAAAAGAAAAACAAATAAATAAGCGAAATAAATTTATGATATATACACACACAAGTGAAATTGAAAACTATTTTACAGATATCCCCCTTTTCAATAAAACATTTTTATCTTCGAATTCGACAGACTTTCTTACAAATTTAAAACAAACAAAGAGGTTTATATTTGGCATTTAGAAAATTCATGCTTAATACTGCAAGTGTAGATGAAGTAAAATTTTATCAACAAATAAATGAAAACAACTTAATTTAATTAAAAAATAATAATAAATAAACAAAAATGATAATAATAAAAAAAATGGAATATCAAAATTTAAAAACTAATTATATTAAGAATCATTGATAAATTAGTTAAACTAAAATTAATTGAGAAGATGTAAGTCAATTTAAGTGATTTCTGTCTTTACTGAATGTTTTAAAAAATCTAAATATTTTCAGTAAAGAATATCCTATAATTCAAAACAACAACAATATAAAAAAAACATTTAATATTATGCGAAAAATTAAATATGTATATTGGTAATTATTTCAAGTTTATAAATTTAATTTCAACAAAAGAAAATACTAATAATAATATTTGAAAACTAGCTAGAAATAGAATTATTGATAAAATATTATTAATAATATTATAAAAAGTGAGAGAATATAAGTAAATTCAAGTGATTTCTGTTTTACTCTATGCATTAAAGCTAGACATTTAAAGTAAAAAATATTCAATATTTTTCTTTTAATAATAATAATAATAAAGTATTATAAGAAAGAAATATCGATATCACTTCTTAAAGTATATAATTATATGAATTTAATTTGAATTTTTGGTGAAATATTTAAAGTTTGTGAGAATGTGAACAAATGTAAGTGATTCTATGTCTTCACTGTAAGCATTAAGATAAACATTTACAGGAATCCCTAACAACACATCTTCTCCAAATGACATCCTTTGGATATCCTATGGATAAAATGACATACGAAGGACATCCTCGGAGTGAGCTATGGATGCGTGTGTTGTTAGGGATGAATATCCAGTCATTCAATAGAGCAACAATCATTTACTGTATCCCTATTTTTTTTCTTGTAATAAAAGAATAATTTCATATTACAATATAGGACCTATTATCCGGAACCCACGGGACCAGAAGTATTCCGGATTTTGGAATTTTCTGCATTTTGGGTCCTTTTCTCATTATTGCTTTCCCTGAATTATAAAACATAATTCAGTAACTGACAGGTACTAATTTACATCTAGGAGCAACTGCATCACACACAGACAGACATTTTTAAAAAATAGTCGAATCATATTCAAGACCTCTCAAAACATGCAAATAAATCGAAAACTGAAAGTCAAGATGTTTTGCAAATCTGATACTCCCTTCTGTTAAATTTAGCAGAAAGTAAACAGAATAACTATAGTGCATATATATATAAACATGTACATTACTGACAATGCCAGTTGCTATGAGTGGCATGGTTACTAACTCGATCATAAGAGCAGAACGCTAAAAGCAATGTTTTTTTTTTTTTTAATGGTCCATACTTTTTTTTAAGGTCATAGAGGAGTTAAAAATCACCGGAAATCTATCATCAAATAAATTAGAATTTTTTTTTATATGGCTTGCTGTGAATTCCAGGGTTTTCCTGGACCACAAACATCCCTGACCATCTGAAAAAAAAAAAAAAAAAAAAAAGGAAATCCTGCTTTAATTTCTAATTTTCATAATATTACCGAATAAAACACACAATTCCTTTTAGGATGATTTTTTTTTTTTTTCTGATTTTAGATATAAAATATTTTTAAATCATTATTAAAAAAATAAATAAAAATATAAAATAAAAATATAAAATGATTCTGAATTTTGGGTCTTCCGGATAATGGGTCCTATACTGTATAAGAAAAAAAAAAAAAAAATATATATATATATCTTCTTCAAGTATATAAATCTAATTTCAAAAAAGAGTAGTTGTTTCAAAAATAAGAGTCGATAATAATGAAGTGAAAAAAGATTTGAAAATCAGCTAGAAATAAAACTAGAAATAAAATATTTTTAAAAATGAGAGAATTTAAGCTAATTCAAACGAGTTCTGTCTTTATTGTAGAAATGAAACTATAACTTAACAGTAAATTTTCAATCACTAAAAGAACTGATACATACAAATCATTGAATATTATGGGGAGAGGGATATTCCTTCTTAAAAAAAAAAAAACATCTATTTATTTATTTATTTATTTTTTATTTTTATTTTTTAAATGCTGATAAAAATAAGGTGAAATAAAATGAATGCAAGATTTGAAAACCAAGTAAAAATAAAATTATTGATAAAATATTGAATAAATTGAGAGAACGTAAACAAATTTAAATGATTTCTGTCTTTACTGCATGAATTAAGCTAAACATTTACAGTTGATTCCTAATCACTAAAAAGAAGAAGTTATATAAAAATAATTAAATATTATGCGGAATTGGTTGGTTGTGGATTAAGGCCGATTGACTTCACTGGGGTCCTAGACCTATAAGTGGACTGGTCTCCGTAGGGGGTCTTTTAAAGAGATCTTACCATATTACGAGGGCAGGGGGAATTATATACAACAAACATACTATATATATATATATATATAATTTAAAACAAATACGGAAATCAAGTTCCTTCCTTTTCAAATGAATTCTTTTAATTTATTAAATTCATCTTTAACAACCTTAGTGAAAATGACAAATTGAATTGTCAGAACGACAATTTAAAAATATTGCATGTTTCATAGTTCAGTATTAAATCATTTGTTAACGAGAACAAAAGAAACCAAAAAAGAATTTCGCAGAAAAACACCTTTTCGCTGGTGATTTTATTACTTATAATTTTTCTGACATATCCGATTCACAAAAAGACATTTAGTATTGCACCATCATAATAGCACTATCATTGAAGGGGGGAAAAAAATCTTGAGATAATTTCATTACTCAGAAATAGCTTTTTATTGTAATATAAGAAATAATACAGGATTCTCATTATTATTTTTTTTTTAAGTAGAAAAAATAACAAACACGTTCTTTAGAATTTAATTGAAAGGTATGGAAATAACTTAAGGCAAGTATATGTGGAAATAGCTTTAATTATTCTATAATTATATCATTATTATTTTCTCAAAATTCGGAACGCTAAAAAGCTTGAATACACAAACTTAATGTATTTATAAAACAAGTTATTATTATTATTATTATTATTTTAATTTAATTATATATATATAAAAAAAAACGTATAACAAAAGACATTTATTAAAATATTTAAACTCAATTAAAAGTACAATCAGGCAGCAAACGTTTTGAGCTCGCATCTAGTCCGCCTCGGCATTCGGCGTGCCGTGCCTTGCCGTCATTTGAGCTCCAACTTGTACTGACGAAAGAATTCGATGCGAGTCCGAAACATATATTGTTCGTTTGGGCTTTTAACTTATTTTAATTTTTTTTTTTTTTTTATATATGTCTTTTAATAAATGTCTTTTACTAAGCGTTTTTATTCTTGAATGCACAAGTTATTTCAAGAAATAACGAGAAATGACTATATAAAGGAAAAATGTTAACTTTAAATAACGTGACAAATAGTCATTTAAATAATATATTAACTTTAAATATATTTTAATAAACGCTAAATTATATATATATAACATGTGCAATTTACATCATTAGATTTTCATTAAAAAAAAAATGTATATATTATTAATTCATGCAAATTTACTGCCTTTTTCCAAGTATACAGTCCGTTAAGAAATTATAAGACCACTTTAATTTTGTAAATTATAAGAAAAATAAAGATTATAATCATAATTTAAATGCATTAAATAACATATTGCCGTATATTTTTTACAATTATTTTGCAATAACTTAGTATAATGCAATAAATGTTTAATTAAAATATACATTAGAAAAAAGTGAAAAATAACCTGTTAACAAAATATAAGACCACTTGTCAAAAAACAAAATAGTATAAAAAAATTAATATGATATTGGTCCTCCATTTTTCCTGATGACCTCAAACACTCTGTTTTTCATTGGAATAACCAGGTGAATAAGTTCAGTTTTAGAAATATTGTACCATTCTTTTTCAATGGCTACTTCTAGTTCATTGGCAGATGAAAATTGTTTATTATAAGCATAAACTTTGCGAGATAACATACCCCATAGGTTTTCCATGGGGTTCAAGTCTGGGCTTCGACTTGGAAATGCCAAAACATTATTTATTTCTTTTTTAAACTACTCCTGAGTGGATTTATATGTATGACAAGCAGTATTGTACTGTTGAAACATCCAGTTAGCACCACATTATAAAGGTCCAAACGGTATCATATGATCATACAGTATAGATTGATTTTGTTTAGAGTTCATATGACCCGAAATCCGCTGTAAATCACACAATCCCTCATAATCGAGAGCTCCCCAAATCATTACTGATCCTCCACCCATTTGTCAACTGAAGCATTCTTTTCGATCTTTCCTCAAGTCATGCCAATAGTCTTTATAACCATCTGGAACATCAAGGTTAAGTTTCTTTTCATCAGAAAATATAATTTGTTTCCACTCATCATTTCATGACATGACATTTTTAGACCATTTTAGTCTTTCTTCTCGATGGCGTTTCAATAACTTTGGTTTTTTCTTCAATTTCATAAATTTCATATTAATATTTGATTTAAGACTCTTCCAGACTGTTACATGTGAAGTTTTCTTGCTGAAACATTTCGAAATTCCACGAGTTGAAAGATCTTTTTTAGTTGATAGTCGAAAAATTTGTCTATTATCACGTGCTGTCAAAATATTTTTTGTACCAGAACGTTTCATTTTGTTTGAATAATCTTTTCTAATTATGGCATTGTGAATGGCAGTTTTAGAACGGTTCATTAACCTTGCAATATCTCTTTCAGATTTATCAGAACCTTCATAAAATAAAAATTTTCTCACTTCGCACTCCGATAATTTTTTACCTCGAGGCATCGTCAAATTAATCGTACATAACACATTCAAAACCTAAGCCTTTGCTTCTTAGGTAATGCTTTTGCGAAATACTGACGCATGCGCTTTATATTGAGTTTGACGTCATGTGTAATATGCTAATTTTCTCAGGTGGTCTTATAATTTCTTAACAGTCATAGTCGTTAATTTTTAGAAAAATGAATAAGTTTTAATGAAATTTAATTTAATTTTATAAGTTGGAATTAGTATAGGATGTGTTTCACGATCAATTTTAAAATACGCAACTAAAAATTTGCATATTATGCTCTCTTCTTCAGAAATGCACCAATACGCTTGTGGTCTTATAATTTCTTAACGCACTGTATTTATGGTTTTATTTAGCAGAAGTTTGGTTCGTGTTGTGAATGTAATTCTTCTTGATACTGTCACATTGAATAATTTTTTATTTTTTCTACTTTATCATTTTATACATATAGTCGAACTCAGTTATAATGTTATCTAAGGAAGCGAAACACTCTTGCTAATGCTACAGTTGAGTAACATAATAACCAAGTTTCGTTTAAAAGCAAATTAAATAGCTCTATGTACCTGATATAACAATAAATGTAAGAACATTTTTATCATAAAACATACTATAGTGCTATTACTATATGAACTACTATGAACTACTACTATATGAAATATTATTAAAATACATTTGCTATTTTTTTTTTTTTTTTCAGCGAAAAGATCTTTTTATATTTAAAGTAATTCAGATTAGACATGATTTATTAATATCAAAATTACACGATATTACATATGATAAACATAATTTATGTATTGTTTTATTACACCCAGTATTTAACAAATTAATGTGAAAAATAACTTTAGTTGGTGGTTTTACTTTCAACATTCTTTTCTCGATAGGGCCAACTGTCTCAACTAGGGGCCTGGGCATAAGAAGGGGGGGGGGAAGGAAGATGCCCTCTATGGGGCTCTTAACCTGTGTAATCACGTGAGTTTCGGAGAGAACTACGGAAAACTCCGAAAGACAAGGCCGACGTGAGCGACCTGGGATCGAACCCAGCACTTCCTGTCTATCAGCTTTGAGCGCAGAACCACTCGGCCACTGGTGGGGGTCGAAAGGGAACGGAAGCGATCAAATGTGCATATATTTTTGATGCATTGAAATTATTATTTTTCATTATCGAATGATAATCATTTAATCTTTTAAACCCATCTATAATATTTCTATATAGTAATATTTCTATACAGTATGAGCACAAATAAATGCTAATTTTTTCAATAATAATAATAGTTTGCTAATATAATTCCTCTAGTACAAAAATCGAATTAGGAAATGTATATATATATATATCTTTCTAATGATTTCAGTAACCTCAATAAATAAATGTTTTCATATGTTCTTTCATATTAAAAAAAAAAAGAATAATGTTGAGGTATTTGTGACAACATAGTATATTTTAAGAAAAGATAATTTCATTACGGCGATAATTTTATTATCTAGAGTTGTAATGTAAGCAGTATTTTTTTTTTTTTTTTCAGCCTGGGTAAAAGTTTCCTCTTCGTTTCCTCATGAAAAATAAATGGTAATTTCATTATAGTTTGTGCAGTACAAAATGTTTTACAAAAATGCCTCTCATAAAAAGAAATGCACTGACATTCTTTTGGGTGTCCGTAATCACAAACCACTTGTGCTATTTATGTCATTTTAATATAGGAAACACCCTATAATCTGTTCAAATCATAATAACTCTTAAACATTGTTAGAAAATGTTAAAAGTACTTGCTATAATCTTTAATGTATCTGAATATTTTTATGTGGCTTGTAAATCTGAATACTAATTATACTGTATGCTAACATTTACTTTGTTCGTATAAATAATAATAGCCAAATTAATTATGTTTTTACAAAATAAAGTTGTTAAAATATGGTTTATAGAAATTCCTCTCATAGAATGAAATGCTTTGAAATTCCTCCCGATGGATCTATGTACCCAAACCAGTGATGGTATTTAGTCCATTTTAAATAGAGAACATTCCACAATGAAATTAAATAACATATATCAGTTTCAAGGAATTCCATGAATATTTATTAGAGTTAAAGCGCAGGCAGACAGACGGAAGATATATGGATAGACAAATCGAATGCATAAACACTTTTCCAACTTTGTTGTTAGGTGTTAAAAAAAAAAAAAAAAAAAAAACTAGATTATATATATATATATATATAATGCATTATTATAGGCAACTTTTGAAAAATTATATGCACATTTTTGAAGACGTTTTAATATTTAAGAAAACAAAATAAATGTTGTTCTGCCTGAAAGGGCAAGAGATCGTATCCTCAGAAAAATTATATAATTTATTTTAATTATATTGTACCGATTCGTATTTTAGACGACAACATTTTTATTTATAAATTTATAAATAAAAAACTTTAAAACACGTACAATTTTTAAAAACATTTAATAAA
Organism: Salticus scenicus; assembly: GCA_963930645.1. Taxonomy (NCBI): domain Eukaryota; kingdom Metazoa; phylum Arthropoda; class Arachnida; order Araneae; family Salticidae; genus Salticus; species Salticus scenicus. Next base: position 190,731,917 of record OZ005652.1, read on the forward strand.
AAAAAAGGCACATTTCTAAGCTTTTCGCCCTAATTAATAGGGCATCATCAGGAAAACTACATGATTATGCAGAAGTGCAGTTGTGTTCAAGTACATATATATATTATACTATACATCAAGTGAAAATTACAATTAAATCGCTACTTTAGTTCAAAAGATTTTTCGGACAACTGTTGGAAGAAACTTGTAGGAAACTTGTACTGATTTCTCTAAAAGTTTGATTCGTTTTCACTACAAGTAATTGTATTCAAAATCATGACGTAAACTATTTTTCGCACATTCTTACAGTTAAATAAATAAATTTGAATTAAATTCATTTGGTTTATTTTCTACTCGGAGCTGAAAAAAAAGCAATATAATATCTTAATATAAATTTCTTCGAAAAAAAAAAAAAAAAAAAAAGATAAAAAGCATTTCAGTTTTAATTTAAATTCATATAGTAACCGTTGCAGTGTTGCGAAGGAAAACAACTTTATAATTTAAGAAAAATAATCAAACTATTTCTGAAAAATATCAAGTTTCTAATATACAAAAGAGTCCTGACGTGCTAAATTAAATTCTGTCTCTGACAGACTTTTATTTTACTTTATTTATTTATTTATTTTTGAATAATTGAACTCAAAATTTTTGATTTCTGATTCATATACATAATATAACAAATATTAAATTGTTTCAATTATTTAAATTTAAGGATTATTTGCAATTTAAAGCAGTTTAAGCAATTATTATGATCAATCCCAATGCTACTATGAATCTAAATGTCCGTAAGAAATGAAGCCCAGTAATACAAGAATTACCAAATAAGTAATAAAAATAACCTGAGAATGATCACAAAACTAAAACTGTAAAACAATGCAGGCTAATAATTAATTTTATTTTTAATTAGATTTATATATATATATAAAATAAAGATTATATATAATCGTTAGTCTTTAATATATAGAGGAGACCCGTGTACCTAGGACCATCATGTACCTCCTAGGGCCACCCCACTTTATTTGAATAATATTTAAGTTTTAATACTCAATTGGGCGAGTAACAACACCAATTGCTACTTTTAGAACTATTTTGGAACTTCTGAGGAGAAAGTTTTGACAAGTTACGCGTAAAAAACGAATTTACATGGTTTGAAGTAAAATTTTGCAGCTCATCTCTTTTGCTACTTTACAAAGGCAAGTCAAATATTTTTCATTCATTTTTAGTGTATAATTTTGCTTGTTATATTGAGTAATAAATGAGATATTTAATTAGTCCTATCTGCGTGTGGATTTTTTAGTGGAAGGCATTTTGAATGAAGTTATCAAAACTTGTACCTAGGGCCACATAGCTGTCTTGTACCTAGGGCCAGTGTGTTTGGACCTTTTAACACTTTTCGCGACTGCATGTTTTTGTCTTTTTGACAGTAAGGTCCGGCTGTGGGCGTTTTTCTCATAAGTTAAAATTTTTCAAAACATTTTTTTCCGTATTCACAATTATATTACAAATGGATATGCATTATAATCACACTCTGTCTAATCAAAGTATTTGCATCCATAGTATATTGATTGTACAAATATGAATATTGTGTATATTTTTCAGAAACAAATAATATACAAATTGCAAAAGAAATGCCCACTGGTGGAGTTTCATATTTTCAAATGACGTGACTCTTGTACGTTAATTTTTATCACATTTTACATTTACAATTATACGTTAAAAAAAAAAAAAAGTAATTAGAATTATCTTTATTATTACCTTTTATTCTCAAGTACAGTTGGGTGATACCTGGGAAATGAACCACAATAATAAAACTCAAAGATATAATTTTTCACAAGAAAAGTTAATAAATTATACATTACACATATAGTGTAAACATAATTTTTATTAAATTACCTTATAAATTTGAAGCATTTATTAATATATATATATATATATATATTTGGTTTCATCTATTCAATGTTTGAAAAGGTTTTCAATATATATATATATATACCGGGTGATTCAAAATAGATGTTACAGCGATTATCTCGCAAACTAAGAAAGATAGAAAAAAACTTTCAATTACAAAATTGGTGCAAATTAAGAGCAGATTTCAGATATGGCATTCTTTTGTACAAGGGGCTGTATACATATTAAATACGAAATTTAATTTTTATACGGCCCCTCTTATCATATGACTTATATTTAGAAAAATATTCTCCTCGCTCTAACAATCAAAATAAAAAAAACATCATCTCTCTAAGTCAAAATCTCGCTGAGTTATTGCAATTTGAAAATTCTAGCATTTTTCGCCAAGTCTTAAGGGGTTGTATCAAAAGTGAGAAATTGTAATTACTATTGCTTTTGTAATAAGGAACACGTTGATCAGCGTTTGGGGGAGAAAAAAAGAAAAAGAAATCATTCAGGGAAAGACGGCTATTTTAACCTGTTATGTCTCTCTTTTCCCTAGTGAATACACAAGAGAATACTCATTGATAATTTAACAAATAAAATTTATGAATAATTTAAGTACTAAAAGGGAATTTTCAAATTCATTTTTCTTTCTTTATACATTCTCTTACTCATATACACGGTGTAGAGAAAGAATCGTTTTTGAGTCAAATTTCCGAAAATTTACTTTTGTTATATTTGCACGTTTTCAGATCCTCTGAATTCAAAAATTATGTTTTTAGCGGTTGGTCTCTCTCTCTCTCTCTCTCTCTCTGTGTGTGTGTGTGTATCTATGTGTTATTAGAATATCTCAAGAACAAATAGTAGCAGAAAATCCAAATTCGATATTCTAAATACGTATCATATTGCGGTGCTTCACTAAAGTATTCGTTACGATCAGACAATTGTTTGTTTACAGGGTCATCCAAAAGAATTCAAATACATTACGTCTGTGAGCGAAATTTCACATATGTACAGTGTGACATGTATAGACTGCCTTAAACAAAATGAAAAGAAAAAAAATTTTATACGCATAAAAGCATGTTTTATGTAAATTCTGGTATAGCAACCATTCATCATTCATTTACAGGTTTACCCAGAGTATTTCGATATATTGAAGCTATACTTGGGAATTGCTGGAAGTGTATTTCATTTTGTGTTACTTGTTTTACATATAACACTAAATTTACGTACACAAAGTCATGTGTATATAGTTTATAGACAATATACAGGGCTACCCAAAATTAAGGTAAACATTTATTATTATTATTAAATGTAATTGGTGTAAGTGTTTGCTGCATTTTTTTTTTCGAAGAACACTGCTGACACAGAACGCGAAATTAATTTCTCATACCCATACTGTAAACAAAGTAGCTTTTGGAGAGCGATTTTTTTTTCTGTATAATATCACATTTTGAGGCCTCCTGAATATGAAAGGTAAATTTTTATTCGTTGATCTGTATATATATGAATTATCAGCATAATTTAACAACAAATAATCTAGTGTCCTACTCACACGACTTTCTCTTACCTGAAATTCAATACCATAAATACAGGTTGGAAATTAAGAGGTAACATAAAGAGTACTGTTATGCAAACCTATGTTAAAATATTGCAAATTAGGCTTCGGAAGAGTTTTATATGATAATTAGTTCTGTGTGAGGGGGGATTTCCTGAAATTATTCGATGCAGGCAGTAACCAAACTTTAAAAAACTTGGCTTTGGTAATAAGGAAGCCTTAAAACGTGTAAATGCACAAAACACAAGCGATGCATATTTAGCTTAAAAACATACATTATTTATCATATGTCTATGAGGAATTCATTTCGATTCCTGAGCAGCTTTCCTGGACATGGTAAAATATTATAGTAAAGCACTTTCACTAACAATAAAAAATAATATTATAGCTTAAATATTTGCAACCCTGTATATCTTTTGAAGAATATGTACATACCACAAAGTGCACCTAAATATAAACCTATAGTAATAATATACGGAACAACCTAAAATGCACTTCCATCAATTTTCAGCTATTGTCGCATTATAATCTAGTTATTTTGTGTAGCCCTGTGAGCAATGAACCCTGCCATATTCTACATGAGGCATGTTTTTATGCATATAAAAAATATATATTCATTTCATTTGGTGTAGTGCAGTCTATAGGTGTTAAACTCTACTTACCTGCAGTTTTCCCCATAGACGTAATGTATTTGAATATTCTTGTGTGTCCCTGTACACGAACCATTTGCTTCCTCTCAATAAGCATCCGTATATGATACATATTTAAAATACTAAGTTTGGAATATCTGCTGCTATTTGTTCTTGAGATAAACTGATAACAGACAGACACACACACCGACCAACCTCTAAAAACACGATTTTCATATTCAGGGGACCGCAAAACGTCTAAATATAACAAAAACTCACTTGTTTTTGGCCCAAAAACAATACTTTCTCCACCTTATGGGTATGAGAAAGTAATAACTACAGAAAATGCGAATTTGGTACTTTGGATTCCATATCTAGTTGCCACTTGAAAAGTTGCTGAAGGTTTGCAAGTTTCAAGTAAATTGATAACAGACTTGATTTTTGTTTTGATAAGTATAGGCACTATAAATAAACGGGGGTTGAGAAGGGCAGTAACCCCCCTGACATAGAATTATACATCTATACCATATCATATTCTATACAAAACAATATTTTAGAATATTAACAATAAGTATGAATTTATTTATGATTTTTACAGTTTAAAGTTATTCAAATGTAATTTATAAGAATATCTGTCCCAAAACGCAATACATTGGCATTTTTTGTGCGTTCCTGTACATAAACCAGTTGTAGAGACTTAATTAATGGCATTTTAAATAGGGAATATCATTTCTGAAAATTTCTGAAAATATTTACAGACGCTGGGGGCGGGCAGACGGACAGATGGACAGTCAGACAAAAAAAAAAAAATAATAATAATAATCACATTGAAATCTTATTCACAGTTAAAAATTGTTAGAAAATGTTTAATGCAAACGAAAATGCAATTCCAGCAAATGTCCAATAATAACCCTTAACGTAACTGAATATTTTTGTGTGACCTGTAAATCTAATGCTAATCGTACTGTACAGTACAGAAAGCATTATTTTGTGCATATGAATAACATATTTGAATTTCATTAATATTTGTGCAAAGTAATTAAATTTTGGTTTATAGAAATACCTTCACATAGAACGCAATGCTTTGGAATACTTTCGGGTGTCCCTGTATACAAACTAGTGATGGTGTTTACTCCATTTTCTATAGAAAATATCCGATAGAAAACTATAATAACATATTTCAATTTTATTAATATATGCATAAACTAAAGGTATTAAAATATGACTTATAAAAATACCTCTCATAGAACACAATGCTTTGGAATACTTTCGGGTGTCCCTGTGCACAAGCTAACAGAGGTATTCACTCCATTTTCAATAAGGAACATCCGATAGTGAACTCAAATAACATATATCAGTTTCAGAAAATTCTATGAATATTCACGGGAGATAGAACGCAGACACACAGAAAGACGGATGGGCAGACAGACAAATCGAAGTCATTAACACTTTTCAATCTTGCTGGAATTGTTAAAGAGCCGAAGTCATTAAATTTATCAACCATGATGGAAAGTGGTAAAAATAAAGCGCGAAAATTTCACACGGTTTTGCTAGTCTTTTAGTTTTTTTCCTCACTTAACGTGTTTTAATTTGCAGGAGACCCCCTAAGAAATTTAACTATTAAATTTTTTAACAATACGAAATGATGTAAATTTGCATTAAATTCTTAAAACAGTTGATTTTCCGTGTTTGAACGATTTTAGTTGCTATTTTAAAATAAAGGATCTTTTTCTAATTTTTCTCATCTCATAGATATCCCCCTAAAGTGACCCCGTTGGCGTCGAAAAATAGATGCCAAAATTGAAAAAAAAGTGGTGTAAGTCATCATTTTCAAATTGCAATAACTCAGCGAGATTTTGACCTAGAGAGATGATTTTTTTTTTATTTTGCTTGTTAGAGCGAGGAGAATATTTTTCTAAATATAAGTCACATGATAGGAGGGACCGTATAAAAATTAAATTTCGTATTTAATATGTATACAGCCTCTTTGACACAAAACATGCCATACCTGAAATCTACTCTTAATTTGCTCTAATTTTGTAATTGGAAGTATGTTTCTATCTTTCTTAGTTTACGAGATAATTGCTGTAACATCTATTTTGAATCACCCGGTATATATATTTGGTTTCATCTATTCAATGTTTGAAAAGGTTTTCAATATATATATATATATATATATATATATATATATATATATATATATTATATATAGTTTTTCAAATCTGTTAAACATCATTCCCTCACATACAATCTTTACTATCAATGACTACAAATAACAATAATAGTATTTCTTACAAATTTACTTACATTAATAATGTTTCATACTTAAGACTTTTGCCATTAAAAGGAAAAAAAAAATTAAAACGAACACATGAAGTGTTATTTTTATGTACCATGAAATTACGATTATTTCTTATAATATATTACATTATTTTTATTATTTTGTCTTTGTGCTTAATTTTAATCAGGAAAAGAAAAGAAGGAAAGAAAAAGAAAAGCAGCTCGTATTTCAAACATTCCTTCACTCATTGTGTTTCAGCTAGAAATTACTATTATACAAGTAGAAACTCTGCACTTGTATTAAACACATATTCTAACCAAATTGTAAAACAAACAAACATATTCGAATAATTCTTCCGTGGGGAAAGAGAAATTGAACAAACAGAATGGGTAAGCGTTAAGGTGATACTATGAATCCTTAATTTAAATTTCTAAAATCAATTTATTTCCCTAAAAATACATTAATGGGGAATTTCATTTTCCCTGTAGAGATAATTTGAGAGTAATGTATAAAACAGATTTATAATTACCAATTTCACAATTTTATTGTATCAATTTTATCATTCCCTCGCTTGAGAGGAATGATGTTTTTGTGAGAGAATTATTCAATAATAAAGAGGAACCTGACAAAAGAGAGAGAGGAAAAAAAAAAAAAAAAGATTTTTTTAAAAATAAATATAAAATAGTAAAAATAAAATAACGCTTAAAAAAAAAAAAAAAAAAAAAAAGAAAGAAATTAAATTAAAATAAAACAAATAAATAATAATAATAAAATCGTGGTTAATCAGCTTGAGAGTTAGGTGTGAATTAAACGCAAAAAAGTCACGAATGATATGAAAGTTCAGAAAAACGAGAAAAAAAGAAAGAGAGAAAAATTATAAAATCAGTTAGAAATCAAAACTTTAACGTGTTACGGGATTTTTTAAAATAAGTATGAGGGCTACTTATTTTATTTTATATTCTTAAATACTAAGTACTTTTTCTACACCTTGCTACAAAAAATTAGAAAATTTTACTCATTTAAATTAATTCTTACAATAATAATAAACAGGACATGAAAAACCTTCGATGCTTACAATAATTTGATTCATCTAAATTAATTCTTATAATAATAATATTGAACATGAAAAACATTCGAAGCTTGAAAAATAACTTTCTGAATATTTGTTTATCAATAAATAATTCAGACAGAAGAAAAATGGAATTACGATGGGGAAAAAATATCTTTCTAAAGTTTTAATAACCCTAATAAATTAATGTTCTCGTATGTTTGTTCCATAAAAAAAATAACAATACTTTGTTATTTGCAATGCGGTAGTCCATTTTAAGAGAAGATAATTTCATTACGAGGATAATTTTATTAGCCAGAACCGTAATGTAAGCAGTATTTCTTTTTCAGCTTGAGTACAAGTTTTCTCTTTGCTGCTCAAAATAAACACAATCTTAACACATATTTATCACTACAATGAATAAAAAGAAAAAAGAAGGGGGGAAAATGGGGAGAGGGGAATACAAGTTGTAAGAAAACTAAAAAGAAAAAAAAAAAAAAAAAAAAAAAGGAGAAAGAAAGAAAGAATAAGAAAAAAGAAAGAAAATCTGAAAGTTTCCAGAAAAATCGGAAGAATTGCAACTATGTAAATAAAAATTTATTTAAATCTACTAACATATCTATAAAGAAACTAGCAGGCTTTTGTCCGCATCTCTGGTTACTATATTTAAATGAATTAAAAAACAGAATCATTCTTTTTGTATAGCTTTATAAAAATAAAATCTAGTATGTTGTGGCCACCACAAGACTTTCTTCTATATTTTCCTATACAAATTCACTCAGCAACAGTATTAAAAAAAAAAAAAAAAAAAAAAAAAATCGATAACTTTGTTTTAAATTATCACATATTTATAGTTCAACCATTCGTTTTAAAGGTATTGACGAGACCTTTCGAAAGATACCCATCTTGAAAATTTAACCCCGGGAGGTACTTCCCCCCCCCCCAGGGAAGAAGCGATGCCCCCCCCCCATGCATAATTTTTTTTTCCTAATTAACTACTACTATTATCAATAATTCATATTAATTTTACAATTACAGGTTAAGAATAACTCTCATTATGTACATTTATACGAAATTTTGTCCTATACTGCCATGTTAAAAATTTAGAAAAAATACGATCACAGCGCCACCTGTTGAGCGATTGATCCCCAAATCGAATCGGCACCAGTCTATGTCAGGGGCCAACTAAATACCAAGTTTGGTTAAATTTCGTAAAAAAAAAAAAAAAAAAAAAAAAAAAATACGATTTTTTTTTTCTAATTTTTTTTTTTTCGTTAAAAGTAAAAAAAATCGATAACTTTGTTTTAAATTATCACAGATTTATAGTTCAACCATTCGTTTTAAAGGTATTGACGAGACCTATCGAAAGATACTCATCTTGAAAATTTATTCCTCTCGAGAGGGGACTTCCCTATACATACAAAAAAATTTTCCCAGTTGACTATCTCTATTATAAATAATTCTTGTAAATTTCATAATGATTACTAAAAAATAATTCTCTTTATGCACATTTATACAAAATTTTGTCTTGTATCACCATGTTAAAAATTTAGAAAAAGCGGGATGGCAACGTAACCTGTAAAACAATTTTTACCAAATGTTGATAGGCACTAATTTATGTCAAGGTGCAACTACATACCAATTTGTATGAAATTCTGTGCAGTATTTCCTGTGCTACAGAGTCCTGCCACAAAATTTTGTCACACACACACAGACAGACAGACATTTTCTAAAAATGGTCAAATCGTGTTCTACAGCTCTCAAAACGTGTAAATTCATCAAAAACCCGAGGTCGAAAATTTTTACGAATCCAATACTTTCTTCTATTGAATATAGAAGAAAGTAATAAGAATATCAATTGAAATTGTTTAGAACCTCGCTTCGGGTTCCTGCTGTGTTCGGCAGTGCCTTCTCGAGTACGTGTCCCTATTGCTTACAATAATGCCTTACCACCTGACTTCAATTTAAGTGTTTTGAGACGGATGACCGTCTCGAACGGAGAGTATCAAAACATCGAGTAGCCCTTTTATATTTAAATCTCAAATACATATGAACAACATTATGCGTACTATGCATAATATTTAATTTCCCGTTATTTCCTGTATTTTATTTGATTTATCCGGTCAACCATAAAATGACAGCAATTTCATGCCAAATATTAATATTAATATTAATACAATATGTTATGAACGCGACTTCTACCGCATGAAATAACGAATATTTTTATGGTTATATATATTTTCCATTTTAAATATTTTATGATTAGTTAATAGTGGTTGGTATAAAGAAAAATAAATAAAAATGTAAACCTGATCATGGTATAGCTTTATTATAGCTTTCTTGGCGACTTTCCAATTTTTTGTCGCCATTTTGACGATGGGTTTATTTTTTAAAAATAATTTCTGCATAAAAAAGGGAGAATTTTTTGAGTACATATTTCGCTAATACTTCTAACAAATGTACCTTTTCTTTAATTTATAAAAGTACTTCATATACTGTTTTTATTTTTAATGTATGTCTGGGTTTAAAATAGTGCTTGTAAAAACAGACTTTATATTCTTAAACGAGCACTTTTCTATGAAATGATACAGTCAGACAAAAATAGATAATTTATGCGATTATTTTTTCTGTTTCTTTCTTCTTCTTTTTCGTTCAGATTATTAGATTTCATAAAAAATTGGTACACTTATTAATCAGGACAAAATCTAGCACCGTATTTTTTAGTTAAATCGGATAATTGGGTCAAAAAATGTCAAATAAAAACCTCATTTTAACTTTAAAATTATTAAAAAGAAAAAAAAGAAGTTGATGTCAAAAATAAATAAATGAATACATTTCTCTTTAAGTAAAAAAAAAAAAAAAAAAAAAAAAAAAAAACGAGCATACACACACACATATATATATATATATTAAATAAAATATAATTGAGAAAAATCGTGCTAAAGAAATGGAACAGTTTCATTACAGAACCTCTTGGCGAAATTTGATACCGAAGTAGCTCGGACGTTTTGCGCCAAGATAATTACTTACGCAATTGCGATAGGCATTTTAATTCATTGTCAAAATGACAACGAAAATTTAAAAGCGGCCAAGAAACTCTTACGCTAAAGCTATACCAAAGAAAATTAAAAAAAAAAAAATGAATATAGTAACCGATGCTACAGAATGAAACACAGTTACTGCATGCCTTTTTATCTGGAAGAATAGATTAAAATAAGTCATTCCGTACTAAATTAAATTCTGTTTTGCGCAGAATTATTTATCTATTGCATAGAAAACAAAAATAGCATTAGTTTTTCTTTCTTTCTTTCTTTTTTTTTTTTAATAACAGTCTCTGTCGAAGATGCAGGGCATTTTATATTTATATTAATTTTATTTTTTAACAATATTTTATAAATGTTTATATTTTTGATGCGACACTTGGCTTAAAATGGCTGTCGCGGAAAAAAAGAAGTCCTTGGAGAAAACTGTCCTGTCTACTTCTGCGTCAAAATTTTAAAAACTGCTTAATTAGCCTTCGTGTCAAGCATACAATGCGCGCCAAAAACATACTATTTAAAAAAAAAAAAAAAAAAAAAAATCTAAAATTAAGGAATATTAAAAAAAGCTTATGAAACGAAAATCGGAAGAAACATGCTGTTTATTATTATTATTATTATTTATTATTATTTAATTTTAAAGTTATAATGAAAGCATTTTGTCATAAGCTTATAAAAATATTTGATTTTTGATATTTTTTTTAACACTTTTCAACGAGGTTGAAAAGTAATACTTCAATTTGTCTCTTTGTCTGTTTTCACTCTAACTCCCGTAAATGTTCATGGAATTTCTTAAAACTGATACATGTTTTTCAAGTTTACTATCGAATGTTTCCTATTGGAAACGGAGTAAATAAAACTACTGATTTGTGTACAGGGGCACCTGAAAGTATTCCAAAGCATTGCGTTCTATGAGAAGTATTTTCTGCAAACCACTTTTAATACTTTTACTTTACACAAATCTTAATGAAATTGAAATCTGCTATTCAAGGTCACTATCCGATGCTTTCTATAGAAAATAGAGCAAATACCATCGATGGTCTGTGAACGGAGACACCTGAAAGTATTCCAAAGCATTGCGCTCTATGAGAAGTATTTTCTGCAAACCACTTTTAATACTTTTACTTTACACAAATCTTAATGAAATTAAAATATGCTATTCAAGTTCACTATCCGATGCTTTCGATAGAAAATGGAGCAAATACCATCGATGGTTTGTGAACAGAGACACCCGAAAGTATTCCAAAGCATTGCGTTCTCTGCATGTTGAGAACGTTGTTTTTCTCTATCTCTGTTCTGTTGTCCCTGTTGCACAAATCAGACATGAAATTTATACCATTTTCAACAGAGATTATGTCATAGTGCACTTGAATAACGTATATCAGTTTGAAGAAATTCTGAAAATATTTTAGGAACGTTAATGCGCAGACGAGTAGACAGACAAATCGAAGTTATGAACAGTTTCCCAACTTCATTAGAAAGTGTTAAAAAGTAAAAATAAATTATACATTAAAAATAATTAAAATTTTGACTAACACATAATAGATTAACCCGTTAGCGACCAGTGTCCTCATTAGAGGACAGCTAATAAAATGGCACGTATATTTTTTGTGGTTTCTTGGAATGATTTCTGCTTTTTAGTGACAGTTTATAGCGTCACTCTAAATGATCCCTGAAAGTTTTTTGTGCCTACTATTAATTATTATTTCATAATTTGGATAGTCATTTTATGATTTTTCATTCGTCGCACATATATTTGTTTTTTGCGCGGTATACTAACTTAAATCAAGTTGAATAATAATATATATTATAATACTTAACTTTCGAGAACTTTATCAACATATAACAGGAAATTAATTTGTTATCTCAAGGTTTTTCTATCTCGAAGTTTTCTCGCTACAACACTAAACGTCAATAAACGAGGATAGGTTTTAAATTTAAAACTATCAGAAGAATCATTTAATTTTACTATCAGTTGTCTATAATAATTTAGAAGTGAAATAATCAGCTAATAATATTTTGCAAAATTAATTCGGGCATTAACCGGTAAAAAAAAAAAAAATAGCGCATTGAACAAGTTTTTCTTTCTGTGATCTGTTTATTTTAACTCGATACAAAGAAAAAGAAAAGGTTTTCATTTGATCTATTTTGCCTGAAAGAATTCCATCTCCCTATTTTCTTTCCGGATGCCAATTCTAATTTTAAAATAATAATAATAATAGAATTAAAATGAAATAAATTCACATTTTTCCCCTTTCATATAAATAAACAATTATTTAGGGATTCAGATATGCGCCTTCTGAAAATGCTCGTTCGATATTGAAAACGAATATAGACTGGAATTTCTTATTGAAAATACTTTTTATTTAATTACGTATTCGAAGGATAATTTAAAGATGCTAACATAATTTGAATATATGAATGTGAAGTTTTCTTATTCTTTTATTTAATCTGTAAAATCCTTTCAAATTAAATTCTTTTTATCAAATCAAACAAATCTTGTAATAATACGAAATCGAGAGAGAGAGAGAGAGAATATTGGCTATCTCAAAATAACTTAGATTTTTTTCTATCACTGATTGGTACATAATTGTGTTGGAAGGAAAATTGAATTTGGTCACGGGACGCATTAAGTTGTTTTAATATTCTTTGAAAATTAACTTTCACACTTTCATTCGCATCTTAGGAAATAAAAAAAAATAATATATTTTAAACTTAATAAAAGAATATATAAGTTATTAGAGAAATCTTTTATATCGTATTCAAAATATTTATTTAATTTATTTAGATGTTTAAGAAAACTGCATAGCGAAAATATATAATGAAATAAGAAGATGGTTTAAATTTATTATCTGGTGTAAAAAAAAATATTTTTCAACAATAATACTAATAGTTTAAATAAATAAATAAATAAAAAATCAAAACAGTGATCATGGCAATAATTCAACATTTTTTATTTCACATAAAGAACTGGTGGTAGGGTGAAACAAAGGCAATAAATGTCTATGGAAAATACCCCGATATAAAGTATATTAACTTAAAAAATGCTTGGATTACTTTCGGATGGAGTGAAAGTTGAACAAATTGAGCATTCCTATTACGTCCCCATCATACTATAAATATAGGGAACTTTGGTATTCTTAAAAATTTTTGATCTCAGTTTTTACACGTTTTGAGGCTCGAGGAATTAAAAAACGTCCCCTCATACAAAAATATATTTCATTGCCAAATCAATTAATATTGTACAAATATAGAATTCAGAATATATAAAAATTAATTGCTGTAATAAGTAATACAAACGAGACGTCGAGGATTCTAATCTACAGATCCATTTATTACTTTAATAATAATATTTTTTATTATACTTCAAATTAACAAAAATATTCAATTCAGTAGTGAAATCCACAGATAGAATAACGTAAAATAATTCTACCGTGATGCTGAAAGTTCACAGAACCTGAACCATAAAATTCCTAAGTTGAACAAATCCTTTCACATAAATTGCATCATTAATATTAATTAAATCACTTTCTCTAGTTCATCCTTCAGCGATAAAATATCTATGAAAATGAACTTTTACATTGAAAAATGTACAAATGAATCGTTTTATTTCACACTCGAATAACATAATTCTAATTCAGTTTATACGTTATACTGATACATGCTGAAGAATCGAACCACAAAATAAAATATTGGAGATTTTTATCTGTGAGATTCTTCAACTTGAAAAAGAACGTTTTATTAAAAATTTAACGCAGAACAAAGAATAACAGGACCGTATATATAAAGCAAAGAATGAGTAATTTAAGCTTTTATAAATCTGCAGAAATATTTTGCAATTTTAAGATAAAGCCGATATTTTTCGTTAAATTTTTCTCCGCCCACACAGAAAAAAGTTTCCTGAGGGAAATCTCGAGAGAGATAAAGTGTAAGATTTCTTTCTGCGCTATAAGTAGAGTAAGCAACTTAAAAATAGAAATAAAAGAAACATATTTCATTTTTATAACTTTTAAGAATGGCGTTTAAATTTATAAAAAGCAAATCTTCTATCAACATTTATTTTGTTGTAGATTAAAATAATTCAAGTGGAAGAAAAAACAAGGAAAGGAAAAATAAAAATGTAATTTCTCAGTTATTTAAAAAAATAATTTATGAACGTTAAAAAAAAAAAAAAAAAAAGAGGGGGGGGGGAGGGGGTGGCTAGAACCAAAAATCTAATGGCGGACGGTAGACGAAATGTGTTATATTGCATATCAAATAAGGAACGCCTTGAAACACTTTTTACATAATGATTTTTAGAAAATTTATTTTTTATTCAATTTTCACTAAACTCAGTTTGACAGAAAAATTAAGTATTTCTGTTTCAGTTAAAATTTATTCCAATTCAGTATTCCATCAAATTCCAGTAAAAATTTTTAAAATCTTTACTATGTCCCAACCTGCCCCATCCAGTGGGGGCAGGTTAGGACATTGACAATAAAACCTTAATGCATAAAAGATACTAAGTCTAATTGATTAATAAATTTTTATTTATAGACTTAGAGCCTACTAAATGACAATATATAGTATACTAGTATATTGCATTAACAAATATTGTATTTCACATTCAAAAATTGCTCTCATCTGAATTTTGAAGAAAAAAACAATTTTCTTAATAATAATAACCATTTTCAAAATTTTAGCATATTTATTTCTCAATAAATTTATATAGTACATGCAAAATTGATTTCTTTGCCTTGTATAGTGATAGTGGTGGGGCAGGTTGAGAGTGTCCCAATCTGCCCCTCCAGTATGTGTCCCAAACTGCTCCACTTGGATCATTATCATAATGTAAGTCTCAAAAAGATGGACTTAGCAGTCCAATGCATTTTTAAACATTAAAATTATTATGAAAGTCCATATTTTAATTCCCACATGCTCAGATTTAAATTATTTCATTTCTTGAACAAGGAATTTGTTATCAATATGAAATTACCCGTTAATGTAACTTCGAATCTTTTAAAACAAAGAAAATTGGATTAATCTTTCCCTGCTAATGCGAGAAATTCCAGATCTCACTGAAGAGTGGACTATGTCGCCTACTATGAAATCATAAGAAAATTAATTCTTATTTATAAAATTAAAGCTGAAATTTAAGGTGGGCCATGTTCCAAGGTGCCCCAATTACCTCTGTATGAAAAGTTTTTCAAATATTTCACAGGAGGAAATTAAATAAACATGAAGGTAAAATTATACGGTTTGCTTAAATTATGAAACCCTTTCCAAATGGTATCCCATTACATTGTTTAACCTTTAAATTTTATTCACTTATTTTTTCGGTGAATGTTTAAAACGCATAACATAATTGAAAAAAAAAAAAAAAAAAAAAAAAAAAAAAATAATAATAATCTGGTGTGTCACTCACACGACTTTCTCTTACCCTGAAATTTAATACTATAAATACAGGTTGCATATTTAGAAGTAATATAACGAGTACTGTTATGTAAACCTGTGTTAAACAATTCATATTAGGCTTCTGGAGAGTTTTATATGATAATTAGTTCTGTGTGAGGGGGCTACCGCCTTCCTCAACACCCCGTTTCATTAATGCACCTACATTTATACAGAATTTAATTCGGCTATTAAAAAATAATTCTGTTTTTAAAAAATAATTTTTTAAAATCATTAATTAAAAAAATTATCTTTTGTGATAATGCAGACGATTTCCATATTAGAGAAGTAGTATAACACCAAATATCCCAAAAAAAAAAGTTCTCAATACTAAAAAAAAAAAAAAAAAAAAAAAAAAAACGTTTTTCTTTCTAAGTTTTTTTTTTTTTTTTTCGTTAAAAGTAAAAAAAAAATCGATAACTTTGTTTTAAATTATAGCAGATCGATGGTTCAACGATTCGTTTTAAAGGTACTGGCGAGCTCTTTTGAAAGATACCCATCATGAAAATTTACTCCCCTCAAGGGGGGACCTCTCCCCCAGAGGGGGAGGCGAGGCTCCTACATACACATTTTTTTTTTTTTTTTTTTTTTTTTTTCCCAGTTAACTATCTCCATTACAAAAACTAGTATGTTGTGGCCACCACAAGACTTTCTTCTATATTTACCTATACATATTCAATCAGTAACAATATTAAAAAAAAAAAAAAAAAAAAAAAAAAAAAAAGTACGATTTTTTTTTGTTTTTTTTTTTTTTTTTTTTGTTAAAAGTGAAAAAAATCGATAACTTTGTTTTAAATTATCACAGATTTATAGTTCAACCATTCGTTTTAAAGGTATTGACGAGACCTTTCGAAAGATACCCATCTTGAAAATTTATCCCCCCCGGGGGGGAACTTCCCCCCCAGGGGGGGAACCGATGCCCCCCCATGCACAAAATTTTTTTCCTAGCTAACTACTACTATTATCAATAATTCCTATTAATTTTACAATCACAAGTGTAAAATAACTCTCTTTATGCCCATTTATACGGAATTTTGTCCTATGCTGCCATGTTAAAAATTTGCATAAAATGCGATCACAACGCCACCTATTGAGCGAGTGATCCCAAAATCTAATCAGCACCAGTTTATGTCAGGGTGCAACTAAATACCAAGTTTGGTTAAATTTCATTCATTGGTTCGTGAGATACAGCGTCCACAAAAAAATGATACAGACAGACAGACAGACAGACAGACATTTTCTAAAAACACTATTAATTCGTGTTCTCCATATCCCAAAACATGTAAATCCATCAAAAAGTGGACTTCGAAAATTTTCGCGAATCCAATACTTTCTCTATATTACATATAGAAGAAAGTAATATATATTCGTTTCATTTGGTTTACTGCAGTCTATAGACGTTAAACTCTACTTACTTGCAATTTCCCCCATAGACGTAATGTATTAGAATTCTCTTGATTGTCCCTGTACACGAACCATTTGCTTGATCTTAACGAAAAGCTTACTGTAGCATCCCTATATGATACACATTTAGAATACCAAGTTTGAACTTTCTGTCATAATTTGTTTTTGAGATATGCTGATAACACACACACACACACACACAGACCATTTGCTAAAAACATGTTTTTCGTATTCAGGGGACCTCTAAACGTGTAAATATAACAAAATCTCGTGTTCGAAAAATTGACCCCAAAACAATACTTTCTCTACCTTACAGGTAAGAGAAAGTAAAAAAAAAAAAAAAATAAATAAAAATATATATATATATATATAAATACGTGGAACGATTTTAGTTTTATATCCAATAATGAGCCTGAATGTAAAAAACAATCGTTAATCCTAAACATATCCTATTCTAAAAGAGAGATGCAAGCATTTGTTCATCTGAGCAAATTATATCAATTTGTTATGTTTTTTACAGTACAAAGATATTAATGTATGCTCGAAAAGAAAAACCTGTAGTAGACCGGGGCGTAATGCATTCGAATTCTTTTGCGATCCTGTACATAAACCAGTATTACAACTGATGCTATTTTTAGTAACAGAAATTTGCTATAATGAATCTAAATATCATGCATCAGTTTCAAGCTTTAAACTGAAAAGCGAGACATCTTTCAAAAGGAAATTTTATTAAAAATGGAAAACGCAACACAAAGAATGGGATAACCCGTGTATAAAGCAAACAATCAGTATTTATAAATTTGTAGAAATATTTTGAATATTTAAGATATTTTTTGTTAAATCTTCTCCCGCCTCCACAAAAAGAGTTTTTTTTTTTTTTTTTTTTTTTTTTTTTTTTAATAATAATAATAATAAATAAATATATGTGTATATTTCATGAGAGGTAAAGTATAAGATTTCTTTCTACTCTTTAAGTAGAGTAAACAATTTCGAAAAGAAAGAAAAACATTTCATTTTTGTAACTTTTAATGATGGTATAAAAGAAGCGTTTAAATTTATAAAAAAAATTGATCTTCTATTAACATTTATTTTATTGTAGATTAAAATAATTCAAGTGAAGGATAAAGGAAAACAAAAACGTAATTTTAGGGTTACTTTTTAAATAATTCATAACTGAAAAAAAAAAAAAAAAAAAAAAAAAAATGCAGTAGATGAAGTTAGAATTAGAAATTTTGTTAGTGGCCAGTAGACTAAAAATGTTATATAACATATCTATCCATCCATCCATCCATCCATTCACACACATAAACACATACACACACATATATTTATACATATATATATATATATGAAAAATATGAAATATAAGAGATAAAAAGAAGTAATAATTAAATTAGCATTTTCAGAGTTTCAGGGTATTCTGGTTATATTTCAAAGTAATATGGCGAAATAAATTAAAGGAGATTTCATATTAGGCTGTAAGATTAAAAGCATAAAAAATAATCGTGATCATGTGAAATAAATAAGTTAATCATTTAAGTATTTTGATGTCTGGAAATAGCTTTATAATTGGCCTCTCATCAAAATGAAGATTAGTTTGATCGCATGAACTACTGATAACATGAACAAATTTTTTATCCCCTTTGAGATTCACGTTAACGAGGTTCGACTGTATATATGTATATATATATATTATATAAACAAAAAAGTAAAATCCTACTGTTGGCATAATTGAGGAGCAAACATTCAAATCATGTTTTCTCCTCCGGATACAATAGGTTTGGCCTCTGCTTATTTCCTCCCCCCCCCCTCATTATATATATGTTCTCATAATTTTCTACAACAGGGCATACTAGATGTTAAGAGAAATAGCTCAACAGGGTGACAGACTAAAATGCCCCACCTAGCAGGCTATCCACCTTTCTGTTCGATTCATTTACCTTATCCTAATTAGTTATTCATTTTATTAGAGTCAGTTTCTTATTTTAGTTTACATGCTATTCAATAACCATTTCCAATGCAATGATCCACATAATGCAAATATATGTGCTTGTGAAATTATATGATGCAAGTATACGTGATTGCTGTATTCTGCTATTTTAAGAACATCTTAATTTTCGAATAATTTATGAAATTTTTAAATTAGAATACTTGTATTCAATGATGTTCAAACCAGTACCCTAAACGATATTTTAGAAGTCCGATATTTTTAGGATGAAAATAGCCTTCAAAATGGAAGTTTATGAGAAATTTTGCTCTATTCTGCCATGTTATGAAACTCGTAAATTTCAAGTAACTTAGAACGAAATTTTCAAAGTTAATAGCGTTCATGTCTACTATAACTGATATTTTAATGATGGTTCGACATCTTTAGAGTAAAAATATTCCTATGTATAATAGAATTCCAGGTCATTACTTTAAAGAAAGAGCTCCGGAAATCATTATTTAATACTTTAATTAAAAGAAAAGAAAATATCAATAAATATTTACATCGCGCGCAGTAAAAAGAAAATAGTTGCATTGTAGATTAGATTAGGTGGCTACGCTTCTTACAGGCACGCCACTGCGACATCTCACATCTGTGCAACTTACACATCTTACATCTGTGCTGCTATATCTCGCAGCAACAACTGACTAACTTCTGCAAATAAAATGTTTTTACTTCAGTTTATGGATTGGTAAAATATCATTAAATATTTTGCCAAGATTGGCGACAGCACCCTCTATATGACTTTAAAAATTAGGGAAGATGGCTGAATAGTGATACGCTATTTAACGTACTCGTAGGTGTTTGAACTAGGGCGTTACAAATGTTGCAAATCAATAGGGTTCTTTCCAGCACCATAATTATTATTTTAAAACTAGTCCGACCTCTTTACGACTATTTGTTCGCTAAATATCATGTATACAGACTACAGACCAGTGGCGAAGCGTCCATGGAAGCGATGGAAGCGGCGCTTCACCTGTTTAAGATTAAAAAAAAATAATAATCAAGTAACGTCGCCTAGTCGAAAGACTGAATTGATTCTTCCTCTGCTTTTGGAAGCGCTTAGCTTCGGCGCTTCCATAGTTTCTGAACCATGCCTCATCCCTAGTACAGACAAACAAATTAACACACTAACTTGACAACCTACAGACGGTCACCACATCGATTCTGTGTGTTTTTTTTTAATTCATCATGCCTTGAAACGCATTAAAATGTCAAATAAATAAATAAATAATAATAATAATAAATAAATAAATAAAAAGGAAATAAAAAATAAAAAGAAATAAATAAAAAAGAAATCGAAAATTTTTACGATTATCTAAGTTCCTCATACCTACATTTTGATGGGGAAGTAAAAGAAATTTTTGTTATAATTTGAAAGCAGTGCATAAAGTAACACAGCCGCAAAAATAAAAGGATCAATTTGAATTTTTTATGAATCACGAAGAATATTGTGCAATTATTAAAAAAAAAAAAAAAAAAAAAAAAAAAGACAAATCCAATATATTCGTTAAATCCATCCCCGCCCACACAAAAAAAGAGTTTTCGATGAGAAATCTCCCGAGTGATAAGTGAAAAATTTCTTTCCGCTCTATAAATAGAGTAAACAATTTTAAATGGAAATAAAAGAGACATATTTCATTTTTATAGTTATTAAAATAAACACTCCTATTAATGTAGAATTTAAATTTATAAAAGACTACTTTTATTCCAAAATGTTTTCACATTAAAATAATTGAAGCGCAACAAAAGATAACGTCAGAAAAAATAATTTCCATACTTTAGGAAATATTGCATTAATTTTTATCACAAAAACAACAAATATTTTTTTAAAGTTAAAGTAATAGAAAATATATTTTTTAATACAATTTAAAATTAAGACGACAAATATGTGGCCAAAAATATTTAGGTGTGACTTGCAACAGAAACTTTGAATTTTTACAAAAATCTTCATCACTTTCCAACAAAGTTGAAAAATGTTTACAAATTCCTGCGTTTGCCTTGTGTAAACGGCAGTCCGTGTTCTCATTACTGTAAATACTTTTAGTGTACTTTGAATAAAAAGAATTCGGATACATTGTGGTCTGTGAAAGTTATTTATTTAAATTATATCTTAACTTTATACTGCATATACATATGCAAAAGAACAAGTTCCCTGTAATTGATATCAATGACTTTTTTTTTTTTTTTTTTTTTTTTTTAAGAGAGCTGCACAAAAATATTCAAATACATTACGGGATATATCAAAGGGCATTTTCAGTTACGTTATGAGGTTTATTTATTTATTTTTTAAATGTACTAAAATTTAGTACGCTATATATATGTTCTGTGTGCAGTTGAGTGAACTTTGAGTAAGTTAGCGTAAAGTTCCGCTGATTTTCTCATTGGCTAGAAAAAGTATAAGAATTGAATTTATGGCTTACGTACAGTGAGATTTTTTAAGCCTCTAATATAAACGGTTTGCTAAATATAAAAAAATTAAGTTACAGGCAAAATTACATCTATTTTTTGAATTAATTTCAACATGAAAAAAATACTTTAAAGATACTACGACCAAATGTATTCAGATTCACGCTTATTCATATAAATTAAAAACAATATCTTAATACTAATAGTAAAAATATAGTAATTTGAATAATTATTATTATTTTAAATATATTTTAGGACTGGAGTACTATCTGATATCTTCGGTATGGCGCATACTGCTGGTCAATCATCTTGGAAGATCAGCCCACCAATGGTTCGTCGTCATATTGTCATCAATGATCGGTATTGATTGACTGATTGATAAAAAAAAAAAAAAAAAAAAAAAAACTAAAAATATCGGCTCATACACGCACACACACACGCATTCATATGTATATTGGTGGATAGATAAATAGACTAACACCCATATCAAACACACATACATCATACATTTGAACACACAAAAAATACACATTTTAATATCTTTACACAAACTATTATTAGTCTTAATTATATTCATGATTTAATATTTCTGCATGCAGAGTGGAAATTATTATCATTATTATATTTTTTTTTCATTAACATATTTTCATAAGCAAAAAGGACCACAATTAAATAATTGTTACACGTTTATAAAGACAGAAAACTATTGATTAAAATACCTATATTTAAAAAAAAAAGTCAGAGCTTAAATATTTTATATGATACTCGAATAGAATAAAAGAAATTCAGCTTACATCTCTATTATAATGCAACTTGAACATCGACCTCAAAATGAAATATTGTAAATATTATCTGATATATTCTTCAATTTGAAAAAAAAAAAAGAAAAGTTTCATTAAATACACAAACGTAGTATAACATCGTTTAAAAAAAAAGAAAAGAAAGAAAGAAATAAAATCAATAATTTCTTATAAATCTAATAAAATATTTTAAAGTTTTAAACAATAAAGCCAATATTTTTCGCATTTCTCCCATGGAAGAAAGATTTTCCGAAAAATTCCATGAGAAGTAAGCGTAGGATTTCCTTCTGGTCTATAAATAAAGTAAATAATTTTAAACGAAAATAAATAATATATATATGTTTCAATTTTATAGCTTCTAAAAATAAAGGTTCGTAATAAAGTAGCATTCAAGTTTATAAAAAGCAATTCTACCATCAAAATTTATTTTGTTTTTCGATAAAAATAATTCAAGCGGAATGGGGAAAAAAAAAAAAAAAAATGAACAGAAGAAAAGAGAAAATAAAATTTCTGAGTTATTATTATTATTATTGTTTTTTAAATTCATGAGCGTTAAAGAAGAAGAAGAAAAACTGTAAGATGAAGTTAGAATTAGAAATTTTGTCGATGGCCAGAAAATTTTTATAAGCAATTTTGCAGTTTATATTGGGGAAAAAAAAAAAAAAAAAAAAAAAAAAAAACCACACAATTTTCAATAAATGCAAAAAAGTTAATGGAAGGTTAATATGGAGACGTAATCGAGTTTTCACTTTTGTCTGTATACAGTCATAACTCTCATAAATCATAAAAGGCAAATGGATTGCATTAATTTTAGCAGGCACGGTTGGAAAAATAAGTTAATTTCGGATAAGAATGCCAATATAAATTTCAGAAATGTGTAACCGAACTGTGTAAAGCGCATGGAATTCTTATTTTGGAACAACAATAAAGTTTTTTAGTCAATACGGTGACATAGATACAAATGTCGCCAAAAATCACAGACAAGCATGACAAATTTGTCACCTAAAATATTTTTAAAAACCTATTTTTTATTTATAAGTTTCAATTATCATAGTTTTGTAAAATAAAAAATAAAAAAGTTACCCCCCCCCCCCCCTTCCTCTCCATTAACACATTCCAGCAAAATTTATTAATATTCAACGACAGAAGTTATTGGAATTTAACATCTATATTTAAAAATCAAACATAGTTGAAACATATTATTTCCTACACAAATAGCACAAATAAAATTCAATTCATATCCTTAATGCAGACGGAGTACAGAGCCTCAAAATGAAATATTGGAGATTTTTACTGGAAATAGAAAAATCTGTCAAATATATATGTATATATACAAATTAAGCTTTTCAATCGCTCTTATGATTAACTTTTGTTATTGCTTGTTCGTTCAGAACACTCTTGATTATATTTTTTATAAGCACCTCCTTGTTAGGATTCTACATAGTTTGCTTTTTCAATAGAATTATATTATTCTTGTTTTTATATCTGTATTAAATTTATATTGGTCAAATTATTCATATTCTTTTATAATAATATTAATAGATCTTTTTATTAGTAATATTTAGTAACAGTATTATGGTAATATAGTCATTTATTTAATAGCTGAGTTTATAGTTATTATTAGTTATATAGTAATACAATAAATAACTATAGTAACATAGTTATTTAGCAATAATATTTATGCTCTTATGGATTATCGTGGTAATTTAATCATCTGCTTATTTTTGCATTTTATTTCTTTTTGTTACATTAATATTTTTTAAAATATATATTGTGAGTTTTTGTGGTAATTTATTCAACTGTTCAGTTTTCGTTCGCATTCTTTTCATTATACTCATGAAAAATTATATATATAATCAATGTAAATATATTTGAAGAAATACTTTGAAGTTTTAAGATGAAGACAATATTTTCATTTATTTATTTTGCATACACTCCCCCACAGAAGAAAATTTGACGACAGATCAGCATAGGATTTGTTTTTCTTCCTGGTTTACAAAGAGAGTAATTTGAAGTAAATAAAGAAAAGAAAATTTTATAACTTGTAATAATAACGGTCACGCCTGTCTCTCTATCTGTGCATCTCTCTATCATTATTATCCTTATTTTCTTTCTTTCTTTTCTTCTTCTTCTTCTTTTTTTTTTTTTTTTTACACTAAGGCTTATTAGATTAATCCTTCCAGCTTAAAGTGATTCCAAATCACTTCGAACATTTATGCCTTAACCAAGACTTGAACATGGCATTTGGGAATAACTGAAGGCCATTGCGCCATCAGATGAGAATGCATGGGGAATTTTTATATATAATAGCAATATAATTAATACATATATATAATCTTAGAATAAAAAAAAACCTAAAACTTTTAGTTTGCGAATATCAATTAACTTTTCAGCCATATCCGATTAATAAGAAAAATATAAACCTGACAAACCTAATGCAATTTCGAATTCTTCTGCAATGGACATTTTACGAATTTAGATAAATATTCCAATCATAATATTTCCGCCAAATCAAATCAAATATAAAATTTAAAAGTGAAAACAATCCTTTATTTTCTGATTTTGAAAATATTAATAAGTTTTGTCTACCATTTACATATTTTTACGAGAGTTATACCATGATTAATTAATATTTATTTTATTGTATATTTTCAAAAAAAGTATGCTATGAATTTCAACAACTACATTTAAAAATACTCGGAGTTGAAACATTTTATTTCACACTCGAACAAAATAAATGAAATTCAATTTATATCCACTGTAATGCAAACTAAACATCGAACCTCAAAATGAAATATTGCAGATCTTATATGAAAGATTCTTAAATTTGAAAAATAAAATAAAATATATAATAAAAATACAAACCAACAAAAAATATAACACTCGTATAAAATAAAAGAATAAATCAATGATTTAAATTTTCATAAATCGAAATAAATATATTTAAGTTTTAAGAATTAAGTCTATATTTTTCGTATCTTCTCCCACAGTAGAAAAAATTTCAGAAAAATCCCATGAGAATTAAGAGCGGACAATACCTAATCTCGCCAGCAGCCTTCGCCCATGTTATTCTATGGGAAAATTTGTTCACATAATTACTCATTACCTAATGAATATTTTTCAATTCTGTTTTCACATTTAGAAAATTCATAAGCGTTAAATTAGTACTTCTTTTCCAAAAATTGATTTTTTAAAATTTTAGTATTTCATTTTGCGACTATAAAATGAGAAAAATGCATTTTGTGAAAAATCGAATTTTTGAACTCAAAATTAAAATGTAAAAATTAAAAACAATGAATTTGTCAAAAATGAGTACTCATTTAACGGTTATGAATTTTCTGACTGCGAAAACAGAATTTAAAAATATTCATTAGGTAATGTGTAATTGTCGCAACAAATTTTCCCATAGAATAGCATGGGCGAAGGCTGCCGGCGAGATTAGGTATTGTCCCCTCTTAAGTGTAAGATTTCTTTCTGGTCTAAAAATAGAGAAAATAATCTTAAACAAAAATAAATATATTTCATTTTTATAGCTTTTAAAAATAATGCTTTTTATTGAAGTAACGTTTAAATTCACAAAAGGCGAATCATCTATCGAAATATATTTTCTTCCAGATTAAACTAATTCAAGCGAACTGAGAAGAAAGAAAGAATAAATGGAAAAAGAAATTTCGCAGTTATTTTTTAAAGAATTTATGACAGCTTGTGAAAAATAAAATAAAATGAAATAAATAAACATAAGACGAGGCTAGAATTAGAGATTTTGCCAATGGCCCGCTACACTCAAAGTTTCCAATTCTACTTTTTTAGTTTATATTAAAAATTGAAACATAATCTTCAATATTTGCCGAAAAAGGAGCATAGGCTTACAGTACGGACGTGATTCGATTTCCACGTCGAATTTTTGTACTCTAAATGTGAACCGTTATAACTGTCGCAAAAGGCATCCGAGTGGCTGAGAATTGGGTCACTGGATGAGTATGATAAAGAATATGTGAAAATGTTACGTATAATTTTTGGTTTATTCGTTCAAAATTATAGAATGTTTACCTCCAGAGCAGGATGTTTATTTTTATTTTTGTATTATGTTGAGTGAGTGTGTGTGTGTGTCGGGGGGGGGGGGGGGGTGTAACACAGACTTATTAATTTGTTTCAATAATCATCAATGTTCAATTTTTTTTTTTTTTTTTTTTTAAGTATCTGGAGAGGGCTTGCAACCTCCATAGCGATACCGTAGTTACGCTTTTCATTGTGATGATTCTTCTAATTAATATAAAAGAAATCTGAAAGTATTGGATTCGTAACATGAGCATTATGTTAGGGAAGAAGTGGGCAAATAATAATAATAATAATAATAATTGTGTTCATTACATTAAACAAATATATATTTGGTGAATTAGTGCTCTCCTACAAAACTGGATTATAAATGTATTTCCTACAGATCAATTTGAAATTTATGGAACAGTGGCTACCCTACGATGTAACGGTGAGAAAACCATTTTACTTTATTTTTTACATATTAGACTATTTTAGGATTGTATAATTAATTACCTAATATTATTGGTCTTTTGTACTCAAGTTTATATGCAATTCATAACAATTCATTAAAATTTCTAAGAAAAGGAATTTTGGTTAAATCGTATATTGTTTGTGTAAAATTTACTTGATTAGAATGTTACTAAAAATAATATAAACATTTTGAAAAATATGTAATAGCATACAAAGTCTCTGCTGGTATAATAGTAATTTTACATTTTTGTTGAATAAAGAAATCAGTTAAATAATTAAATACTTAAGTGTCTCTATATGTGAAACATTTTTTTTTAAATTTAAGTTTTAATTTTATTTCAGAAATTTTTAAATTTTAACCTAACTTAAATCCATTAATTAAAATTACGCTTTTGGGCATTTCACAGCGCAGTACCTCTTATTATTATAACAGCTAAAGGGTACATTTTAAACTATAATCATTATGTGATCACGCTCAAGGCCAGTGCGCCCCCACCGAATTTAATTAATTAAATTTCTAGGGTAGCACATTTTTTTTTTTTTTTTTTTTTTTTTACCCAACATCACCTCTTGAACAGTTTTAGAAAATGTCTCGCTGTCTTACTGTTTGCGTGTTACAAATAATATCTGCCAATTCTAGCTTGAGAGCTAAAGCCCACAATTTCATATAAATTTTATGTAGTTGCATCTTGACATAAATCTGCGCCTATCAACTTTTGGTAAAATTTGTTCAACAGGTGGCACTGTCAACCGTGTTTTCGTAATTTTTAATATAACACTATACGGCAAAATTTCGCATACATAAATGTACACAATAAGAATTTATTTTAACTAACTTATAATATGTATAACAGTAATAGTCAACGAGGATTTTTACTTTCCGAACATACATATGTAAGGAAAGTATTGTAATCATGTCAAAAAAATGATTTTGAGATTTTGGTGTTTGGAGTTTTGAGGTCCTCTGAGTTCAGTTTTACTATTTTTACGATGATATGTGTGTATAGTATGAACATGATAGCGCTTAAACGCTTTGTTCGAATGAGCTGAAAGTTGGTACATACGTTACATGCCACTATAGCACGAACCTTATTGATTTTGGTGAGTATAGCACTTATAGTTCTTTACAGGGACACAAAGAAAAATTCTTTATTATTATGTCCTACGGGCACAATTTTTTTAAAGTGTGATAACGTCTAAACGCCTTAATCGATTGAGCTGAAAATTTATACACATGTTATAGATCACCGTCGCACGAATTGTATCGATTTTGGTGAATCTAGCCCTTATAGATTTTTACAGGGACACAATGAAATATTCGTTATCATTATGATCTATAGGCTCAAATTATTTGAAGTGCAAAAGCGTAAAATTAAACTATGGAGAAAAATATTCAAACACTCCCATTGTAATTTTCACTTTTGTTTATTTAACGCTTTAATTTATTTATACAACCTTTAATTACTTAATGTTTGAAAAGTCAAGTGCAGTCCCTCCAGTTTTTTTTTTTTTTTTTTTTTTTTTTTTGTGTGTGTATGTAGAAGCATTGCCCCCCACCGGGATGTGTGCATTTTAAATCAGAGTATCTTTCAAAAGAATTATTTATTTTCAAAAAGTATTAGCAATCAGTTTTATATTTATAAAAAAACAATTATTTCTTATACATTTTACTGAATCAAGTTTAAATTAGATACATAAAAAAAAAAAAAGAAGATAAAAGTGAATTAAAAAAAAAAAAAAAAAAAAAAAAAAAAAACTATCATTTTTAGAAGCTTTAGAAAACTAAGAGACGGTTTTTAATTATAATAAATCTTTATAATTAAATTAAATGGTGCTGTCTCACAATCAATAATTATACTAATGATAATAAATCAGACTATGTCAATTAAAAATTTATCGAGTGTTAAAATTATCAAGTACTCACTCTATATAAAATCCAAGAGTTCCTCGAACAAACTGGAATTATTTTAAATTTTTGTTGCAATGGTGAGAATTGAGAACAATATATAAAACAGTCTTTCGAAATTTCATAGAAATGGTAGACGCATATCGCCAGAGACGACAAGACGTAATTACTTCAGGTCTAGACATTAATGGAAGTTCCGGTAAACGATAGATCATGATAATATGTATATCTAGATTAATTGAAATATTGATTTTTACTTTAAAAGTGCTTTGCAGAAATAAGCTAGTTAGTTATCTGGAATCAATGGACGATTTATCTTCTGGAAGGAAATCAGGTAATAAAGCGACACATTTTCTAATGTACCCAGACAAAATTGAAATTTATTTTTTCAATTCAGTAATTGAAAAAAAAAAAAACATTTTTTTTCAATTTATTCTCATTTTATCAATAGCAGGAAAAAGTAAGGTAACATAGGTCTGTTTCATTTTTGATATCGATAACGTTACCCTTATTATTTTTGTTCTGCTTTACATTCTTTTAACATTATATTTTTATTTCATTTGATATGCGTAGGAGAAATTATTGGATTCGTAAAAAGAAAAAAAAAATCGACTTCCCGGTTTTCAATAGATTTATACATTTTGAGAGGTTTTGAACGTGATTTGAGCCTTTTTAGCTTTTGGTGCATTTAGCCACTGCCACTCCTATTCTGCGATTACCCTTCGTTTATGATGGGGAAGTTATATCTTAGCTTCTATAACGTATAATTGCATGAAACTTTATGTCCTTTTGCCACTATGAAAAACTATGCTGATTGAATTTAGGTGCATATCGGTCGACAGGTGGCGTTGCCATGCTGCTTTTTTTTTTCTATGTACGGGAAGGCAATAGGGAAGGCCTCATTTTCTATAGCATATAAAAGCACCAAACTTGATATGAGATGGCCATCATGAAAAATAATGCTGACATAATATGGGCATATATCGGCCGACAAGTGCTTCTGCTTATTATTCACCTTCTACGATTTTTCATATGAAAACATCTCAGCATCAGTCGGTTAACTCTGCCCCAAACTACATATCTAAACTCTTTATATTGAGAAGCTGAGTTAAAGCCAAAGTATTAAGAGCTCAACATCATAGAAATAATTCCGTTAACTATATCGCAGTTTTGACACTATTTTTTGACCTTGCCTTGTATTTTCCACATGAATTGGATTTTTATGTATTAAGTGGTGTATATGAAATCTATAATATGCAGTGCTGAGCGAAAAGAATTAATATATATAGCTGTTTATGACGAGTAATTGCTAAAATTGCGTTTTTAAATGTAATAATATTTTTACAGCTAATACTTATAGTGTGCTATGCGATGTACGTAAAATCTACAGAACTTTTACAAAACTGCACAGACGCATAAATAATAATAATAATAAATAAATAAATAAAATAAAATAAAATAATATATATATATATATATATATATATATATATATAAATCAGTGTGTAGTAATGTTATGCATTTTCTTCCGGCGAATTTTTTTTTTTTTTTTTTTTGTAAACTTTTTAAGGCATACGAATTATTTAGATTGTACACAGGTCTGTACCAACTAGTTAAAACATATTATTCACTTAAAAATTGCTACTTCCTGAAATGCATGTATAAAATAGTACAAAATTGTTTGAAACATTATGATCTATGAAATGATTGTTGTTGGAAATGATTTTCAATGATGTTTTACGTTTTTAAAAAATGTTCATTTTTCATAATGTGACAATGCCTCAAAATTAATAATAATTCCTTAACTATTTGTACATTTATTGCTTTCAATTTATATATATTTGTGTACCGATTTTAATCAAAATCTCTCCCTCCAGAAAAACGTAATTTTCATTACAGGTAGTTCCACCATAAAATAGATTAACATTAGATAACTTTTTCTCATAACTTAGTATTCAAGAAAATTAATATCGAAACAGAATGGAACATTAATCTTCTTAAAAATAAAAGGAACATTTTTTTAAAAAAGAACTTCACCTGTTTAATTCGAATCTTTAATAAAATTCCACTTCCTCAATTGTAAATCACGGCAGTTTTTTGTTCGCCAATGAGATTTTAAACAAATTTTTGTAAAATGTAAGCTTTTTTTTCTAGGGATTCAAGGCAGTGTTTGCTTTTAAATGCCACTATCAGGAAAGCAAATACCATGGTAAAGAAAAGGTTTTTCCACTTTACTCAGAATCAGTGTTGGGCATAAATGATTAAAAAGTAATTGAATTACAATTGACTTACAATTAAATTACAATTATAATTATTTTACTGTCAATAGATTAACAAGTAATTGATTACAAATAAATTGAATTACTTATTGAATTTATTTGTAATCAATTACTTGTTAATCAATTGACAGGATTGACAGTAAAATAATTAGATACAGTATACTGCAATCAGAATGCAAAAAATGTTAAATATCTTACGAAATGTGAGAATATTTTTATTAAATAATTTTTAACTACGCAAGCTTTAAAAAAAATTTCACTTACATAATTTAATAGCCAAAATGTATTGAACTATTTATATGAAAGTCCCAAACAAATATCGTGTAAACTCAAAAAAGTTATAAGAGATAGAATGAGCATAATTTCAGTTTCTCTCAAAATAAAAGCTAAACTATAAGGGATTTTACTTGCATTTTTATTTTGATACAAACTATGTTCAATGGTAACACAGCGTTCGCTGACTATAAATACATGATGATAACAACCCCCTATCATCTTCTCTCTTTTTTTCTTTTTCTTTTTTTTTTTTTCTTTTTTTTTGGGAGAGGAGGTGAAATTCTGTTCATTCTATAACTCACAACTTTTTGACTTTACACGATATTTGTTTGGAGGTTTTCATGTAAGTAGCTCAATACTTTTCACTATTAAATCCGGAAATGAAATTTTTTAAAAGCTTGAGCATGCGTATTTGTAAAAAATCGTCATATTTCGTAAGATATTTCATTTTTGCATTTTGGTTGCAGTATGCTATGCCTATAATATAATAAAAGAATCTCATAATCACATGCTACAGAAAAAATGCATTTCAGACATTGCTTTTTACAGGGTGATCAAAAACATTTTTATTATTTAGTTTTGTTTAATTTTTTACTGGTCCCCTTTTCATCTTTCGGACAAAACTTTTACTGAAATATATATGAGGTATAACATGTTCTTTATTCACCCAAAATTTCGAGATAATTCTTCAAGAATTTTTTTAGATATTTGATAAAACATCTAAAATCGAAAGTGTCCAAATACTTATTGGTAGATAGTGTGTACAAAAACCTAAAATTCTTAATATTAAAAGTAATCGGCAAAACTCCTTTTCATATATAATAAAATGAATATCGAATCACAATCCGGTCACAAAATTTACTCTAAGCCACATGATGAAAGGAAAATTCTTATAAAAGAACAGAACCTTCTTAATTCAAGCCTTTAATAAATTTTCATTTCCTTCACTATGAATCAGCGCAATTTTCTCTTAGATATGCGCAACTAAAATCAGAACGGCTAAAACTTTCTTAATAAGATTTTAAACAACTTCTATAAAATGCAAACTTTTTCTGGGGATCCAGGACAATGTTTGCTTTTAAATATTGATATCCTCGGAAAAGCAAGCGCCAGAGTAAACAAAAGATTTCCCCACTGTACACAGAACTGCAATACAATGGAAAATGAGAAGTGAAAAGGTGTGGAAGTAAATCGCAGCCGCCCAAATATATATTATGAATGTTTAATTCGAACTCGGAGAAGGAAATTATTGATTTTCGGAGCCAAGACTGGCGTAAATTTCAACTGTAAACGCAAATGCTCAGAAATGTAAAATGGAACAAACATGGATTAGTTTTGTAATAAGAATTTCTGCAACCGAACCATTAATTCAAAGCGAGAAGGATTACGTAATAGTAAGAGGGTATTAATAATACTAAGTAAAAAATATATAAATATGTTTCATATGAAACATTGTTTATTTTATAGGATGAATTTCTCATTAGATGTAATCAACAAATCGTTTTTATAGGAAAACAAACAATTTTAGACGTATGCACATTGATACTATTTTCATTAGATATTTCATTTTAAAGGTTAAAGACGTTGTTTAAAATAATTATTTTAAATAAAACGTTTCGTAAAATATAACTGTGGTAAGAATAGCTATACAATCTACTGAAAGAAAATAGGAAATCTTATTTTTATTTTTTCCCGAATACATATGGATTTTTACAGGACTGGAAATAACAAAATATATAATTATATGTTAAAACCAGCCATTAATCAGTCAAAGCTTCATTTTGTGTCTGTTGCAATAGGGATTTTAGTAAAATTAACTAAATTTGTTTCCACGGACAATTACTGTATTTCTTTTTCTATTAATTTTTCACCATCTGCAAAATATACACACAAGCAAAATAAACAAGGAATAATGACGCAAATTTATGATTTATCAATAGCAATCATTTTCATCCAATTTACAACATACACAGAAAAGTCATTACCACATACCGATTAAGATTCGGGATATTCAATGATTATTTGCACCACTGTAGGAGTTTTGATGTAAGAAATTAATGATAAATGTGAATCCGCGATGGCCTTTAAAAGTTTTTGAAGAGAAAATTTTATTTAAGCGCAAAACAAAAAGTGGCCGCATCAGTGGGAATCATCTTTAAGAAGGGATACATAGCAGGTAGCTAGTTTAACGTAAAGGGATCTTGATTTGCTTATCTCAATCTTCTGCTTAATTGGCAAACTTACTGAAAGTAGAGAATAATCAGAAAACTGTGTCTATTCTATATATAACAAAATATCCAGACGTTGTTTTATTAACGTTATTGCATTTCAAATAATTTGAGCCCATAGAGCATAATGACAGAAAAATTTTCGTTGTGTCCCTGTTAAAAAAATATATATATAAGTGCTAGATTCACTAAAATCTATACAGTTTGTGCTACGGTGACACATAACACACGTAGCAACATTCAGCTCATTCGAACAAAGCGTTTAGACGCTATCGTGTTCACTCACACACATACAAACATCATGAAAAATCGTAGATATCGGGAGCTCGGGTCAACACCAAAATTCGAGGTCACAGACAAACTAGACATCACGACAGTCACGCATATAAATTTGCAACATTCTAGGATCATTCGTTTTTGAGCCATGCGAGATTCAAAATCAATTTCGCAAATCAGGATTACTATACTTTCTTTACATATGTATGTTTGGAAAGTAAAAATCGAAACCATTGTCTGCATATTTACGAAATGGTGGCAATAATTTCGAAACATAGTGTATGCAATAAGAACACGAAGGAAAAACAATGACAGCCAAAAAGTATTCTTGCAATTTTCAGAAAGCAAAGAATGCGGGAATTTTTCTTATTCTTCAATTTTTGTTTTGTTTTGATAGAAGACGTGAGTAGGAGAAAACATGAGAAGCCTTCGATTTACGTGAGTGAAAATAAATTTACTGTTTTTATGAATATAAATAGAGAATGCTTCATTTAGATAATAAAAAAGCATCTGATCGTTTTATAAAGGAATGTAAAAACAAAACTTGCCAAGTAACTTAAATATAATTACTATTCTTATATACCTTTACTTTGTGCTTAAACTTTTACGCAACACGATACACTCAGAAGCAATAGTAATAATGAATCATGATGCAGGTTTCTAGTTTATTATAAAAAATAGTAATACCTTAAGTCTAATTTTACAACATGCACAAAAGTCCATTACACATGTATAGATTGACATAAAGGATATTCAATGATTATTTGTGCCAGTTTAGGAGTTTTGATGCAGAGAAATTCATCATAAAAATTGGTCAGTGATGCAAGCAATGACTCTTAAAAAAATATATATAGGGTTTGTACGTGACACATATGATCTTTGGCGGGTAAGTTTTATTTGGGCGTAAAACAAAGATAGTCCCATCTGTGAGGATCATAAAAAGGGGATTCGCTACGCGTAATTAAAACAATAGTTCGAAAAAAATTACAAGGTATATAGAAAATTCGTGGATATTCATTTCTTTACTTGTTACTTTTCATTTTCAGTTCCCTCCACCTATATATCGTATTACACATATATAACATGCATCAGAAATGAATCAATTAATTTAATGCAGTCATTGACTTAAGTGGTTCTTTAATGAATTCGCATCGCGCGAAGATCAGCCTTTCTAAACTCAAATCAAAATTAAGTCATCTTCATCGCTACTACGTCATCTTTATAGAACTCCTCTTAAAACTCACTTTTAAAATTGAATAAAAAATTCTCTTTACTATTTCAAGAGCCGCGGTCACGTGATCGCGACTAACCCGATTGGCACAGGGAAAATCATACGATACAAGAGAGGCGGGGACAGAAGATTCTAGATTAAAATTACGTTTGCATTGTACAATGTAATAAATAATGGTCTTGTTTCACCGGAAAATAAAATTGGTTTAAGAATTGTGAACAAGTTAATGAATTTGGAATTACTGAAATATTTAGAAAATGAATTAATAAATAATTAATTAGTGGGCATTTATTCAAAGTTATTATCTTGTATTAATCATTGGAACAATTTATGAAAATACCTCTAAAATTGTTAGTTGATTGCATGGGGAATTAATTTTCTATCCAGCCTTGGTTTATTTATTCTTTTAGATTTTCTTGTTTTTTTTTTTTTTTACTACAAGTTTCAATAAAAATGTCTTTGAATACTATTTTGCTATTATTGCTTTATTATCATACGCATATATTACAGCACATCAAATTCTAAGATTTGTATTTTAATGCATGTGCAAATAATATTGTCAAAGTAAATTTATAAAATGCATACATATCCTGCAGAACATTTTGATTATCTGAAACCTTGTTGCAGAACATTTAAAGGTTTTCTGCTTTAGGGCATATATGTATATATAAATACACAAGCATTCCCCCTCTTGATACTTAGGTATAATTATCAAATGAATATTTAGGATTGCTGTCCTGTTAATTATTATTATTTATTATTATTAGATTTCAATTTCACTTAATATAATCTTAATTTTCTTGTGGATTTTTGCCTGACATATTAATTGCTATTTCTTATGATACTACTATATTTGTTTCATTATATTTTCATTATTAATTTTATATAAGAAAATATGAAATTAATAACGAAAAACAGCAGCCAATGACGAGACTGAGTGCGCATATTTATATGAAATTCAATAAAGAAATAGAAAACATTGTCTAAAAATACTTATGAAATGACGGCAATAATAGCGAATCACAGTACATGCAATTAGGGTGCCTCGGTAATATAGGCACCCTACATGCAATAGGAAGGAGAAAGAAAGAAGACAGACAAAAAAGATATTTGCAATTTTTTAAATACAAAGGATGCAGGAAGTTTTTCTTCTTCAATTTCTCTTTAGATATAAAAAGTGTATAGGAAAAAGTTTGTAAAGAAACTTTTGATTTACGGGAACGAAAAATACATTTACTCAGTTTTCATGCGTATAAATAAAGTACAAAAATAAATACTTCATTTAGATAGTGAAAAATCATTCTATAACTGGTAATTTTATAAAAGAGTATAAAAAGAAAAATTTCCAACAACTTATGTATTATTATACTAAACTAGTTTATTAAAACTTTTCCATACATACAAAAAGCAAATTTAATTATGAATCCAGGTTTCTGCTGTATTATAGCGAGTCATCTTTTCCGTCTAATTTTCAACATGTTACCTATAAAAATTCGTTACACACACTTGATACGAGGGATAACCAATGATTATTTGCACCAATATAGAAATTCTGATGCAATGAAATTAATCATTAAAGTGGATCCACAGTATAAGGATGACCCTTAAAAAGTTATTGCGGATGTACATTATAATCATGTTTTTGAACAGAGATATTTTAATTGAGCGTAAAATAAAGGTGGCTGCGTCTGTATTAAAAGGTGGTTCATTACGCGTAGCTATCGTGATATGTGCATAGAATTTGGTCAGTTTCACTAAATTTTCTGCTTTAAAGTGTACGCAGATTTACTGGGTGGTGGTGAAAATTTAAGGGAAATTAGAAACGAAAAAGATAACAAATCTGGTGTGAAACAACCACACGACTTCCATTACCCACTATTACAATGTATCATATGCATTTTAGAGAGATAATGTGATTAGAAAACATAAAAGTTACCTAAAGAAGTAGAAACCTAAAATTTTTCCACTAAAAGAAACTTATAAAGACATATAAAACGAAGCTTACATATAGCAAGGTAAAAAAAAAAAATTGTTAGAGCCGTTTTTGAGATACGGACTTACGGTCCCACTTCCGATTTCCCACTTCCGGTTAAACTCAATTATTGACAGGAAAACAATAATTACATACAAAAGCATATTTAAAAGTGAGTTAAAATGGCGAGTTTGAAAAAAATCCGCACAACCGTTTTTAAAGGAACGCCTTCGCGAGGCCTGAAATTGAGCTATTTATACAGGACGCCTATCAATTTTTCTGAACTAACCAACTATATCATTCGAAAGGACATCTAATAGAGTGTTTATATAGCAAGTTTGAAGAAAATCGTTAGAGCCGTTTTTGAGATACGGACTTACGGTCCCACTTCCGGTTTCCGATGTCCCACTTCCGGTCTTTCAATTTTCACCAAAATTTGGAAATTTCATCTGTACACCAGACGTATTTCAATTCTAAAGTTTCGTAGCTCTATCTTTATTAGTTTCTGAGCTATAATAGCCAGAAGATTCTCCACATACATACATACACACACACACACACACACACACATACATACATACACACTGACCAATTGCCAAAAACCACTTTTTTGGACTCAGGGGACCTTAAAACGTGTAAATCAGGTGAAAACCCGATATCGAATTTTCAGACAGAATACAATACTTCCATTACCTACGATAGTAGGGTAATGGAAGTAAAAAATGTGTCGGAAGAAAAAAAAAATCTATTTGTTTAATTAAAGTCGTAATCTGTACCGTCATTCATTACTACCTAGTCGGTGTGCGTATGTGGAAATTTTACTTTGATGTATTCGCGTATTTACTAAAAATTGAAAAAAAATCAGAAAAGTATCGAAAATTTTCTAAAATAGATACAGAAAATGCCTGGGCATTCATTCTTTTCTTTACTTGCTACTTTTCACGATAAGTTTTCGTCATCATGCTAAAAAAAAAAAATTCATTTAGATCAAAGTGGGAAAAAAAGAACGGGGAAAAAAAAAAAAAAAAAGCTTA
Source organism: Salticus scenicus (assembly GCA_963930645.1). Classification (NCBI taxonomy): domain Eukaryota; kingdom Metazoa; phylum Arthropoda; class Arachnida; order Araneae; family Salticidae; genus Salticus; species Salticus scenicus. Next base: position 190,770,081 of record OZ005652.1, read on the forward strand.
AAATGAGAAAGAGTGCGCATATTCGCTAGAAATTCATTAAAGAAATGGAAAACATTGTCTAAAAATACTTATGAAATGAAAGCAATAAGGGAGAGTTGTAGGAGTTTGTGCACAATAAGAAAAAAATAGATCACCCAAAAAGGATTCTTACAATTTTTTCAAAATGCAAAGAATGCAGGAATTTTTTTTTAGTCTACAGTTTCTCTTTCGTTCGTAAAGGTGCGTTAGCAGGAAGTCTGAGAAAAGATGCTTTTGATTTATGTGAGTGAAAATATATGTATTCTATTTTTATACGTACAAATAAAGAATGAAGGAATACTTCATTTCGATAATGAAAACCATCCTATGATTGATCATTTTTATAAAGGGAAGTAAGAACAAAATTTACCTTCCAAAGTTATCTATTATTAATAAACATACTAGCACTTTATTAAAATTTTCACATTAAACTCTCTGAGATGGCTATATTATGAAAAACTTTGCTGATTCAATTTGGCTGTATATCAGCCGATACACAGTTCTGCTGTAATTTTCTTTGTGTTACGGAAGACTATAATCTCATCGTCTATGGCGTATAAAGTGGCCTAAACTTGATATCCGATATGGCTATTATAAACACTATGCTGATTCAATTTAACTGTATATCAGATGGCAGGAAACACAGCTCCGCTGTAATTTTCTTTGTGTTACGAAAGGCTATATATCTTAGCGTCAATAGTGTATAAATGCCCTAAATTTGCTATGTGAAACAGCTATTATGAAAAAATAGGCTGATTTTTCTTGGGTGTATATAGCCTGACAGCTGACGATGTTTTTACTTATATTCTGAGATTTTACGGATGGATATATCACAGTATTTATAGTATAAAATTGCACCAAAATGCAAAAGAAAAATCTTTATTGTGGGAAGCCATGTTGGCTAAATTTTAGTACATGTTACCAATAGGGGGCGTTTTCATGTAGAAAGATTACAGAAGAATGTTTTACCATTGGCACAACATTCCAGTTATTGGGACATTCGATATTCAAAACATTGAGCATAACGCGACAGTGCTCAGGGCCCGATTAACCTTGTAACTGAGGGGAAGCACAAATCCATTTGGGGGCCCCCATTGACTGCTTGGTCTAAAGACTCATACAAACATTTCGAAATATTTATAAATTTTTCATTAAATTTTGTAGTTACCTGGAATGGAGGACAAGTAAATTCGTTAAAAATGTAGACAAGTAAATTCACTTAATTTTTGTACCAAAATATAAACTATAAACTGGTGAAAGCCTATATTCACCACAATATATGAAATTTTCCATTATAAACGATTGTGTAAAAAGCTTCATTAGCATATTTCCTATATAATCTAGAAATGATAGTTGTGCAATCAGGTGTACTGTGACTTTTTATAATCAGACAGACAATGCTTTTATACCACAAGGTTACAATTCGGGGCCCATTTTTTACTTAATTTGGGGCAAAAGTTTACAAAATTTTACACTGGAAGCACATGCTTCTCGTGCCTATTGGGTAATCAGGGCCTGGCAGTGCTATTCAAATTGATTAGAGTGACACACAGAAGAAAATTTTGTGATGACAACAATATATTTGTTAAATAAGGGTGGTAGCAACTGAAAATTTTTCAAGCAGAATGTTTCAATATTCTTTAACAATAAGTATGCAAAATAAAGCAATATTGAAGAAGCTCCCTACATACAATTTAATAAGATTGAAACCTTAAAAAGTTTACACGAAAAGAGAAGAAAAAAGTCTGCGAATGAGTAGATCTAATACAGTACACAATACAAGAAACTATACAAAATTTAGTTTCACAACTACGAGTCAGAAAAGTTTTATAGTTTGCGACATACTTTTATTTACTCCAAACGAGTTCAATATATATAAGAGTATAGATATTATTTTTCTTTCTGGATTTATTCCTAAAGAAAAAGGAGTTAAAATGGCGAAAGAAAGAGGGAAAAATGGAAAGAAAAAATTTCAAATCACCAGTCATATAAAGTTCCAAAACTTAAAAATAAAAAATTCTCTATTTTCTTTTATAAATATTTTAGAGGAGAAAACAAATATCTGGAAATCTTTATTGGATTTTCGGGGACGGGATTCTCATATCACCCTCGTTCTTTTCTATACGCGTCTTTTTTCAGTTAACATTGAAACTTTCTCCAATTTCTAGCTAAATAGAAAGAGACCGTACTCAAGTTGAAAAAGGTGAATACTAAAAAAAGAAGTTCGAATCGCAGAATGAAAAATTATATCTGAAGAATGTAAATAAAAATCCAGTTTGTTGTTTCGCAAATGAACAACAAGATTCAAATTTTTATTTTTTTCATTGTAAAAAATAATTTTGAGAAATTCTGAATTTATTAACAAAACAACAAAGAGAAAATCAAAATCTGTCTCATAGACAGTGGCGGACGTACAACTCTCGAGGCCCAGGGCGAGAATTTCACTGGGGGCTCCCTAACTGCAGTCTCTACTACACTGAGCCCCCCCCCCCCTTGCACATCTTTATGAATTTATTACCATAAAAAAGCACTGAAGTAAGCTACTTTTAAGATTTATTCAGAAGCGAAACTAACAAGAATGCCAGAGGTATTGGTCAGGCTTGGCACGAATGAGTTTTTTTTGGTTTTGGAGTAGTCGCTTTATGGTTTAAAGGGGAATTGCAGGGAATGTTTCAGATTAAAATAATGATAATTTCACCATATAAATGCATACTGTTAAAAAAATGCAACTGCTGCCAGAAATTCTCTGTAATTAAAAAAAAAATTCCTTTTTGTCAGCGTAATTTTCCGAAATTTACGACTATTTTCTCAAATTGCAGAGAAATTCTGGCAGCAAAGTTGCATTTTTTTAACAGTGTACATAAAGGTTAAATTCCTTCGGACGCCCCCTTATGACCAGAGGCCCGGAGCGGACCGCCCCCTCCGCTCCACCCTTGGTACGCCAGTGCTCATAGAGTTTATTTTATTTACTCATTAGTACGGAGGACTATTAGTCTCAATCTACGGATTTTTACGATACCAGTTTTACGATAGTTGAACATTTATCGAAATCGAAAATTTATCGAAATTATAATTGAATCATTTAAAAAAAAAAACTAATAGTCCTCCATACTAAACTAAATTCTGCTTTTGCCAGAATTACATCAAAATCGTTTTTTTTTTTTTTTTTTTTTTTTTTTTTGAAAAGAAAAGAAAATTAATAATAATCAGTGTCGAAAAAGTTTATGCTGATCGTCTGCTTTTAATTTTGTTATTTAATTTAATTTTTTTTTTAAGTTTCACTCACGCTATTTCTTTCTTTTCAAAATGTCGGATAGTCTTTGAATTCGTCTGCGCATAATTACATACATATATCATTTAATTTTACTCTTTAAATTTTACATTAAAAAATCATAACATTCACTCAATTATTCTCTGACTCACTCTCACATTTACTATACCATATCCCATAATATGTGTTTGTAATGTTATCAGTGATACAGACGGCAGGAAAAGTATCAGAGCACTAGCAATAATCCCTGTCTAAAAAAAGTACACTTAATACTGCTTTGTTACACAAATCCTCGTCGAGTCATGTTCTTAGTCAGTTTAAGAACATGATTCTAACATGATTCTAAGAATATGATGATCTAAGAACATTAATGGGACTGGGGTCTTATCTATATTACATTAATAGATGCATCATCGAACACACTGAAATCACTGCTACCCCCATTATAAGGGGGGGGCTGCAAGAACTGATGCAATTTATTGGGAAACAAGAAATATACATCAGGAAGATTTACTTACTATCAGTATAGCTTATAATATAACTGCTTTATTAATGCGACGCGACATTTTTTTTTTTTTTTTTTTTTTTATGTGCACTTTTACATAGTCTTCAGTTTTATAATACCACATGGAATAATCTATCTTTCTTTCTTTTTTCTCTTTCACATCAAGTAAAAATGAAAAATTCATAACCAATTTCAAAAAGAATACAATGCAAATCAAAGAGAATACACTCTGTACATTTTTCAGTATGGGCACAAGAAGATAATTAAATCAAATAGTGAACGTTACGCCCTTTTTGGCAGGATCATTGAGAAACTTAATCGCTGATTGAATGAAAAAAATATATATATTATTAGTAGTATTGTATTCCTATTTATTTATTTATCTATTCTAATAAGTAATTTTTGCATGGTTACCCCTTTTGTAGTCTGTAAAGAATAAATCTGGATACTTGTCGTCAACAAGATTTTGTGATTCTTGTACGAACTCTGAAAAATTTTTTGAAAAACTTTTTATAAAAATTTAAGGTTATGATACTAAACTAAAATTTGTTGAAACGTATCTTTCCTTTACTACTTTTTTCTTTAATGAAAATTCCAAACTAAAATTTAGAATTTTCTACCTACCTCATAATTAATCTGATGAACGATATGCTTAATAAAAACCACAAAAATAACAGTCCCTAAATACAATACAAATATTTATTATAAAACTATCTGCAGTTTTATTTCTACTCATTAAGGCATATATTGCACAAGTAATCGTTTTATTCGAAATGTTGAATTCGATTTATCATTTATTATTCGAAGCTTCCAATATATAGCCTGAAAACAACAAATCTAAATGATAGCAAAAGTTATAACTTCTCAGCATAAATGCCACTTTTATGCTACCTTTATGATTTGGCATGACTCCCGGGCGACAAAATTCAGAACTATATGCCATCTCACCTCCCAGTGCAGCTTTTATCAGCGATCCTCTGTGTATGTCCGGTGCAGTGTGGAAAACGCAGATAAGGAAAACGTTGCCACGAAACACACTTGCGGCAGACAACCCAAGGAACAAATGAGGCAGAGTAAATCCGGAGAAAAAGAAATAATTATTACACAACCAAAGAAGGAATATAACTGGTGCATTTTTGAGATTAACTGATGATTTATTTTAATACTACTTAAAAAAAAAAAAAAAAAAAAAAAAAAAGAGAGAGATGAAAAGAAAGAAAAAAGAAAAATGTTTTTGAATCGAGAAAATTGTTTGAATGAGATCTGAAAATTGAAAAACGCAAAGAAAAAAATATAAATAGTTAGAACAAACATAGCGTGTAATTGTTTGATGGTTTCAAAAGAAAGTTTCATTTTTCGGTGCGAAATGAGTATAGTAATAAGCATAGTAGAAACCAATGATGTTAAAAATAAATTCACCTTTTTATATCCGAATAACAGCAAAAAATAAATAAGTAAAACAAAATAATAATAATAAAACCAATAAAATATCAGTATAAAAACTTACTAAAAACAAAATTAAATAATTTCTATAGTGTAAACACATGTAGATTTTAACACCCTCTCTCTTGTATATATGTTACTGAATAAAAAGGAGACTTGGGGAAAAAAAGAAGAAGAAATCAGGTAAGTGCATAATGCTTATATATTACTAGCTAAAATATTCTATATTTCAAGAGTTCATTTAGAAATACAAACAATCAAACAAACAAAAAGATCGTGCGATATATTTTGTATAGAAAAGGCGACAAAATTTAATAATTAGAAAGAATTAAATGAATTCGAATGGAGAATATTCATAATAGCTATCAAACTTCAAGCTCAAGCGGTTTCGAAAATGTACAACAAGAATTAAATGAACTTGAATGGAGAATATTCATATCAATTATAAGTTTTTAGCTCAAGCAGTTGGCAAATTGTACAACATATTTCCTTCCTCTTTTTATTCCTATTTCCTCAGCCTTTACTGAGATGTTGAGGAACTTTTGAATAGTATAGTGAATATGAAATTCAATAAAGAATTTTCATACTAAATATCTGCTTTTAACTCAAGCGCTTCCCAAATAGTACAGCAGGCCACGATAGCCCGGTAGGTAAAGCACCGAGCTCATTGGAAGATTGCGGGTTCAATACTTGAGCCGGCCAAAGACCAACGTGTACACTAATGGTGACTGGTGAACGTAAAATCCGACGTGGCCATAATGTCCTGCATGTTCCCATCCAAATTATACCTCTGGGGGTCACAAAAGCGGAGGAACTATCCCCTCCGTGGAGGATTAAAATTATGATGGCATATCTCTGGTTATCCTTAGGGGTGCATCCCAGACCACCGTCAATTACCCAGTCCGACATTAAAAACCAACCAACGAACCCAAATAGTACAGCACACAGGGGTTAATGCCAATTGTCTGCAAGAGGAACCTAGGCCTGGATGGAGTGGCTACCGTTGGAGATATTTCTAAGGGATCATAAGCCCGTCTTTATGCAAGTTTTGGAGAAAACAACGGCAAGCTTCGAACGGCTAGGTCGATAAGGGCGACCTGGATTTGAGAACCCGGCATCTCTCGTCTGTAAGCTTCGAAAGCAAGACCTCTCGGCCACTAATTGAGCCTTGGGAAAGGGAGAACTTTTTAATAACTAATAACTCCTTTCAATTATCAATGTGTATAAATTTCTTTTACGAAGTCGCTAAAGGACATAGATCGGTATACCGGACAAACAAACAACCTTTTACATTTATATATAGACATTTATGCCAGATAGATATTAAAATATCGTATTTATTTTGACTTTTATGTTTCACTGATTATTGAAATTAAAAACATTTTAATTTTTTATGTTGATTTTCAACATTATTTTATAGTTTTTTGACTATGAGATTTTGTTACTCCGAAATAATAATATAGTAGTAATCATGCATCAACTCAAAAACTTACAAGTCCCTCGTTTTTTATTAAACCGTGTACAATTCATATAACATTTTAAACTACGTTTTATTATTAGTACTTTCGAATTTAAATTCTCTTAGACTACGATATCATTATTTTCCTCTACAATCCTCCCTAACCCTTTACAATATGAAAATAAAAATTTCAAACCGAGTAAAATATGGCGAATTCGGTTTATATGCAATTTACTTACATGAATATTCCATTATTCCATTAAGAAAATTTTTGGCGTTTCTCCCAAATTTCATACAGAAATTTTTGTGAAATCTTTTAGCCATTACAGAGCTTTCAGAACTTAAGTACTAATTTGACTGAATTTCTTACAGCAAAAAAATCGATAGGAATACCACGTATTCGCCAGACCAATGATTGTAACACGTTTTTAAAAAATACTTCTTTTGTTATTGAAAGAATATATATATATATATATATAAACAACGATCTCTCTGATAAAAAATCTACACCTAAAAAAAAAAAATATATATATATATATATATATATATATATATATATATATATGCCTATATTTAGATGGATTTTATAATATTAATAGCTAAATGGCATGATTACTCCGATAATCATACAATCTATCCTTACTCATTAGTACCAATTTTATTCAATTAAAATTGTTTTATATAAAAAGTATACGATGTTTAAGACCCGAAAATTTAAAAAGAAGAAAAATAAAAATAAAGACAAAAAAGGTGGTGTGAAAGAATTTTCAGAAAAACTGTGCTTACCTTTTTTTAAAAAGAAAACATAAAATTACCTTTGTGGAGGCCTGTACATACTCTAAAAATTGTATAAGCAGTGCACCATACAATATCTACTAAATATTTAGAACAGTTAAAAAATAATAATAATAATAAATAATAATAATAAACCTCATAATTAAACTGAAAATTAACTTCAAGTCATAATATATTTGAATATCTTTACAGTGTTGCAAACTAATCATTAAGACTAACCATACAGTATTCCATATAAAATGTGCTCCTGTGTATCTAAATAATGCATATCAATTTCATTACATATAAATATCTGTTTTAAAGAAAATTCACTGACAAAAATATTACTTGACGGTCAGGTATCTAAAAGTTTCCGAGAATTCTTAAATATTTATACGATTTTCAGAAGTAAACATGTTATTGTGAATATCAGTACCATACATCCGTTTCATGGTACTCTAAAGATATTTACAGAAATGTCAATGCTGACAAACAGACGAACTAAAATAATAAACATTTTTTTTTAAAATATTGCATTAAAAATACACACTTATTAAAAATAAATTTACTAAATACTTGAAAACATTTCAACTTCATAAAATTTTATATTAATAACATTTAATTCATTTTTTAGATAATTTTGACACAATACTCCTTTTTATTCATCTACGAAACCAGAAACTCACATTCTAAAAAATTTATACAAGCCTTCTTCTTCTTTTTATTTTATTTATTTATTTATTTTTTGAAAGGGGGATACAAACAATCATTATTGACTGGACAGAAGAGATAAATTTAGTTTTTTTGCACACAATGCCAAATTACTCGGGTAACGCATGGAATAAAGATGACAGCCACCGGACACTAAATCTGAAACAAAGTCGCAAGAAAAGTCATAAAAAAGCACCATAAATAGAAAATTATACTTTATTGTGCTTTGGTAAGGAGCGCATTCTTTTTTACTTGCATCATTTTATGCTCTTCAGTTCACATTTGACAAAGTACAGAGTAGCATAAACTTTCTTCTGATATTTCTTCATAGCTAATTTTCCTTTATATATAATGAAAGATTTTACGATGTTTGATTAATAATAAAATAAAACAAAATTTAACTAATTTAATATACAATTACACAGTGAATTTTATCATTATTGAAAATGTTCAGTTGTTAATTCTTTATCGATTAATCAAAGTTTGCAAGGAATTTACTTTCAATTTCATTGTTATGTTGGCAACAACCTATTCTCCGTGTTGTGTGTTAGCTTTACATGTGGATACTGTGATTTTTTCCATTTTTCTCTCTGATTTCCTTGGTTTGATTTAATATTTTATTTCATTTTTCATTCAAGATGGCTTTGATGCTCAATTGGAGCATAAACAATAGGTTTGCTATTGTTAGCTATATTGTTTTACGAAATCTTGCAGCTTTCTCTGCTTTAAAGAAGTACATGCTTCCTGATGAGATACTTCTTCTATTTTTAAGCATTTTTCCCCCAAATATTATTCGTAATTCCTGAATCACTTTTAATACATTTAATGAAATCCTTCATCAATTTTCTCCGTCACTATGTTTAATGATCCTTCTTACTCATGTGGGCGTAAGTAATTTAAATTGGTTTTGTCTCTTATTGGATCTAAATATGAATCGCAACATTTCTGTGCCAGTTTTTGTATTGTGTTACAATCAGTTTTATTTTTGTTGTGTTGGTATTCACATGTATGTATTAAATACAAAAATTTTAAGGTTAAATTTTATTATATCATTTATATATATATTTCAAATTAATGTATGGTAGAGAAAGTATAGTTTCTGGGTCGAATTTTTGAACTGAGATTTTTATACATTTAAACGTTTTAAGATCCTTTGAATCCGAAAATATGTTTTTAAAGCTTGGTCTGTGTGTGATTTAGAGTCCTCTGCGGGTCGAGTAAACCTGACCCGCACCCGACCCGCAGGAAGACTTTCGAATCGCAACCCGACCCAAACCCGCGACTTGCAAAAAGTATTATTCAATTTACATTATATAAGAGATCGAATTAAAATTCTATTTCACGAAATACAGTTATATTATTGAAAAAATCTTTCAGAGAATTTATTATTACATGAATATTACAATTGTATATAATTACATTAAAACTAGCGTATAATTAAAATTACATTAAAAATAACTAGCCTAATTGTAAACAAAACACCATTATATAACAAATTTTCTTGTGCATTATACTTATTTTTAAAAAATCCACTGCTTTAAATATTCACAATTTATAAAAAAAAAAAAAAAAAAGAAGTAAAATAAGGAAGCAAATGTACGTTGGAAGGCAAATAACTTTCTCATATAATGTTTTAAGCGTTAAGTATATTTATGCATTTCTTCTTTTCGAATTAAACTTATGTTATGAGTCATGTTGCTTTAGATTGCCATGAAGGAAGAAAATGTTATCCTATCTCTGCATTCAAAAGATTATACTCATAAAAAAAGCAACATATTTTTTTTTTTTGAAGAACAATATTTTGCGGGTAGAGCCCGCGATTTCACTCGCGGATTAAAAATTAACGTTAACTCGTCCGCACCTGACCCAATGCAGAACTCTTGTGTGATTGTGAGTGAGTCTCTCATCTCAGAATAATTCAAGAGCAAATACTATCATAGAATTCAAATTCGATATTCTAAACTTGTATCATATGGAGATGACTCCTTAAAACTTTTTTATTGAAATTGTGACGTCACATCAGTGGTACAGTAGTAGAAATAAAAAAGTTAACTGATAAAATTATCTGCATATGATGTCGCAGTTACCAAGAAAATAAAATGTTATACATCGTGTAGAATAACAGAAAAGTCTGAAGAGAAAAAAGAAATAATAATACTAAAAGAAAAATCTGGTCACACGACAATCACACGACTTCCATTACCCACTGCTTTGCATATTCTATACTTTATTTGGAAATAGTGTGGTGAGAAGACATTTCATTTCACAAATTAGACATTTAACAATTTTCCTGTAAAAGCAAAAAAAAATTTTTTTAATTATTATTTAATTTTTAATGTTTTATGATTGTAGATAAAATATCCAAACGGGGTTGAGGTGAGCAGTAGACTCCCACACATATTAATAAAAAATCACAAAAACACACACACAAAACTGTTTTTGAAACAATTTCCAATTGTTGTTTAAAGTACTTAAAAAAGTATACAAATACTCTAATTTATACCCTAAACTGCATTAATACTTTTTTCATAGAAAGGCAAGGTAAGAGAAAGATGTGAGAGTGACACACCAGATATTTTTTTTTTAAAGGTCTATACTAACAGGTTTTGTATCCGATTTACAGTGCTTATTTTACACTTAACAACAAACAAAACCTTCGCTTTGTTTCTCCTTGCAAGCTTTAGTCATACATTTCTTAAATAAACACATAAGATAATCTACCATTCTCTGACGAGAAATATCCACTCAAAAAGTAAGTAATAAAATTTTTATATGACGATTATTTTTTAATTATTTTTCAAACTTTAAAGAAAAATGAGAAACCCTGTTCTACTTCTGGTGACCTGAATAAGAAAATCAGGAAATTTAATGCATTTACGATTGAAAATAACTTTACCATGGAATCAGGAAAAATAAAAGTTTGGATTTGAGTACAACCTTAAAAATATCCGATACTCCCGAATTCAGAAACCGAACGCTCCCTTCAGAAATGTACCATTTCCTCCGGTCACGTTCAATTTATACGAAGGCATAAATCGAGATGAATAAAGCTATAAAAAAGAGTTACAATCATGGTATGCCGGACTCACCAACAATTTATTTCCTTTGTATATTAACATAATGAAACACGAGTACAAATCAAATCTCATTCAGTTTTACCATAAGTTACAGCGTGAATCTATATCTAAAATGTAAGCACTAAAATATTATTTCCCAGACGGATTACAGAAAATTCAAACAATAAAAAAAAACAGTATAATAAAATTCAGAATGAGCATTAACTTAAATATACATTAAAAGTATTATTTCTGAACAAACCTCAAAATTTTCAAAGTATCTCTATTTAATACCAGCGTGTTTCACAGGTTACTATATTCAAAACTTAAGATATAGAAAAATTAAAAATTTAAACTCTGAAATGAAATTTCTTTCAAATCGGTTAAAATCTCGGCACGGTGTTCCGCTGTCTTCAAGAGCGTCTTTCCCGTCAGTGATGTGGTGGTTCGAGAACCCACTGCTTCCATCAACGCCTGACCCAGGAGCGCAGAAAGAAACGAATTCGTACGTGAACCTCGGTTGTGATGTCCACTGCCTTCAACAGCGTCTTCTACCTCCGCTGAATTATCGTGGGTCCAAGACCTTTCTGCCTGCTGCAGAACTTCATCTGATAAATTCGCACATGATATTCGGTTGGTGAAAAAAAAAAAAAAGGCCACTTAAAAGAAGACGTTTCTATAATAATGAGGCAGATTAAACTTTGGAAAAAAAAAAAAAAAAATCAAGGCGATAAGTTTAATAGGATGAGAGACAGGCAGAGGAAGTGAACGATGTAAAAATGTAGGCTTAAAGGACATCAATTAAGGAGGAGGAACCGTTGGCAAAATTTGAAAGTGATACGGACAGTGCGATTAAAAGACATGAACGGGTGAAAGAAACAAAATGGTGACTTGGAAGAATTCGCTCTACAAAAACATTTGGCTCCCCCCCCCCCTTTTTTTTTTAACTGGTCAGATCGAATATTTTAGTAGCTTTAAACCTTCCCTAGTCAATGCGGACTATTTTGCAAAAAATAAAAAACCGCGTGTAAATGGGTACAAAGCTTTTTATTTAGTCTATGATGCACACACATATACGAACATTGCCTTTTACATGCATAGATTGAAATACCTCGATTTATGCACTATATGGAAACTATCTCTTAAAAAATCTTTAAAAACTTTAAAAAAACAACGCGTTTCGAAGGACTGCATCTCTCTTTATCTAAGACAACCAACGGGAAGAAAGAAAGGGTAACCAATAGAATAATGCTATAGACCTAAACACTAGAAAATAAAATAATAATAATAATTTAAAAAATAAATGAAAACTCAAATTAAAAATAGAAAATAACATTGAAAATGTAAAAATGTCTAAATCTAACATATATAACTAATATTAATAAATAATAAAAGTATAAAAACAATCTATAAAAAAAAATCTCTAGTTATATATTATTATTTATGCTATTGACACATACTCATCAATTAAAAAGTATAAACGAGATAATGTGCTTTAAAATCTACTTTAAAGATCTGAAATTCTATACTTGTTCAATCTGTGGGGTAAACTTAACTACAAGATAGTTTTTACATGCTATAATTAGTCCTTTGGCTTTTCTTCAAAAATAACAGTGTATTAATATTTTAATCTTAGATGCCGACAGAAAAAAAAAGAGAGAGAAATTTTGTATCAAGCAACATTATGATATTTTGATTATGCTGAGAAACTAACAGCTGGTATTAATTAAAACCTCTATCTCATCTAAATAATTCACAGAAGAATATAATTAAAAACAGCGTTGCTAGTGCTATTATTAACTGAACGGTAACTTCTGAAGCTATTATGTGAAAAGAAAGTTATGAAAAAATAAATGATGTATAACGTAATTAAATAATCACACGCATTAAAAATATGTGCATTTCATTTTTAAATTATATCAAGAGAAGTTTTAATAAATAAAATGTATATCTAACATATATACATTTAATGTATATATGTTATGTAATACACGTATATAATAAATGTATATAATAAATACACGTATACTAAAATGCATATCTAACATAACATATTCTTGTATTGATAATTAATGTTCTAGTAGCCGAATATGGACTTTGGGGATATAATCCAGCAGGTTTTATCAAAGAACCGATATATGTGAGTATATTAGTTTATTCCCCCAACACTTTTTTTTTTTTTTTTTTTTTTTTTTTTTTTAACTTTTTATCTCATGTATTGTACAGAAAATTTTGCTTTTGAGTAGAATTTTTGAAACTGAATTTTACATATATTTTCAGATCTTCTGTTATACGTTTTGAGGTTCTCTGAATCCGAACATAAGGTGTTTAGCAGTTGGTCTCCGTATATGTTTTTGTGTCTGCCTGTGAGTCTATCAGGATAATTCTAAAACAAATATCAGCAAAAAGTCCAAACTCGGTATTCTAAATATCTATCATGTAAGTGGTGTTACTTTAAACTTTTTTTGAAATCGAACAAATAGTTCGCGTATAGGGATATTCAAAAATATTGATATGGTGAAATTTTAATATAGACGAAAATTCGTGTTGGTACATTTTAACAGATTCAGACTGTAGTAAATAAATAAAATAAAATTAACATATAATTCTTATAAGAAAACCTTTTTTTTTTTTTATAGAATATGGTATGAAAAACATTGATTATTCATTTACAGGTTCACACAAAATAATTCGGATTTATAAGGAGCTATATTATACGGAAATCCCACAAAGTACATTTGAAGTAGTATTACGTACTTACTTTAGTATTCTTAATTTTTATACACTATGTGGTACATATACAATTTACATATGTTATTTAAAATTAAGTGAATACACCTTTTTCTGTTAAATATAATAATCAGCAAATTATACATTTTCCAAGGAAATTGCGTAAGAATAAAGATTATTTTCAGTATGTGAATAACTTTTTTAAAAAATATACACAAGAGCATGAAAAGTGAATGATTTGCTCATTTTAAAATTATTTATTGACATTTTTATTATTCCGACGATATTCAAAAGTTTATAATATATATATTTTCAAAAAGTCCGTTATGAAAAAAAAAAAAAAAAAAAAGTGAATACAGTAAGAAAAAAAAAAAAAAAAAAAAAACGTGTTTTAGTTTAACATTTAGAGGCATGTGTACATTCACTTATCTGTAATACCTTCGTAACACCATCAGGGATGGAACACGGGTGAAGAATTCATATCGGTATTCGTTTAAGAAATATCTCTACCTATAATACCGTTCATTTAAGAAGTAGAATTTTTTTTTTTTTTTTTTTTTTTTTTTACACTGATACTGGTATGAGTTCTGCACCCGTGCTTCATCTCTGCACCATTTTTGATTAAGTTTTTATTTTTTAAAAATGCTTAACATTTTTTCTTTACTTCTAAAGCTTAATTTTGAACAAAAGTAGTGCTATCAGTTTAAAAATTATTATTTATATTAAAGTTATATAAAATTCGATTAATGACTTGATAATGAATGTGCCAACCAAATTTTAAGTTCATACATTCACTTTTTTAAAAGTTATGCGAAAACGAGAAAACAGGTTGTTCTTTTAATTAAGCCCGCCAGTGTATTAGCAGGAAGTCAAAATCCAATATTTTAAATTGATATTATGCATTGATATGACTTGAAATTTTTTTATTGAGATCGAATAAATGATTCGTGTATAAGGACCTATAAAATAATTCAAATACACTACTGTCTAGATGTCTACAGGCGAATTTTGTCATTTCAAATTCTGTTATGCACTTTCCTATGTGCTAGATTAAGTATACTTTGTGATAGAGGTCTGCACGGGACGGATTTTTGAAGCCCGGCCCGGACTAAAAGCGATAAAATCAGGCCCGATAAAAAAATATGAAAAAAAAAAAAAAAAAAATACATGCCTTTCTATAAAAAAAAGATTTTTAGTATGAGTTTTGCAGAGGTTTTATATAGCGAAGCAATAGAATCTTCTTTAACAAAACTGCTGAACTTTTACAAGATAATTATATATATAAACAAAAATTCATTATTATACAGACGTAAAGAAGGCACAAAGACAGACAGAAAGCAAATCGAAAATATTAGCATTCATCAAACAATATAGGAAGGTATTTAAAATGGTTACTACTGCTAAAAATGCACTTTCAAACCATTTCCTCTCATATACCAAAATGTATCCAAATCATTCATGTAATCAGGTAAACAAACGTTAATGATAATCCAACCATATACAATAGAAAAGATGTTTTGCATATGCTAAAAATGATGCTACTTTCATTCAGTGGACTGGCAAAAAGGAAAAGGAGTCTTAGAGAAAAAGTTACAGCAGAAGGATTTTTATAGCCTTCATACTACCTAAACTCTACAGACCATAGGACACAAAGCCTTATACACAGTAACGTATCTATTTTCTTTGTTTGTACATGTGCGCAAACTAGTAGTGACATGCATACTATTTTAAATTGGAAACCATTTAATATTACTTGAAATAAAATATATTAATTTCGAGACATGCTAAAAATATTTACGAAAAATCAGATTGTGAACAGACAGACTGATAGGCAATTTAATTGAAGTTACAGACATTTTTTAACAAAATAACATTTTATGTGACATACCAGCCTGTAAAATTATGTAAAATAAATAACTGGAGAAATATTTTATCATTTTCCTTTTTTGTTGATTAACGAGGAAACCAGAAGAAGATTTGGGCCGACACGGCCCGGAAAAAATTTCATCCAGACCCGGCCCGGCCCGAGTATACACAAAAAAATTGAGCCCGAGCCTGCAAAAAAATTTTAAGTCCGAGCCCGGCCCGAGGGCCGGAAGCCGGGCCCGTGCAGACCTCTACTTTGTATGCATATGAAATTTATTGTCAATATACAGAGCAACCCAAAATTAGTCGACTAGTTTCAAAAAGTGGTCTGTATTCAGATTTATATTTTTTTTATTTTAAACAGATTGAGAAAAAAAAAAAAATAAAATAAAAATAAAATAAAACCCTTTTTCCAGAAATTTAATTAGTAATATATCTAATAGCTGTAATCTCTTCTAAAAAAAAAAAAAATAAATAAATAATAAAAAAAATTGAGTGCAATGTTTCAAATGGTAAAATTTGTGGCGCAAGATAAGCCCGCTTCTTAAAGAAATTTTCTAAAAATGTAAATAATTTAAAAATCGTTCACTGCTTCTTTATAATTATGCAATTTTATACTTGTTACTTTCTTCATTGTACACGGGAGAAAAAAGTATTGCATTCGTAAAAAAATTCGATCTCCCTTATGTTATTTTATTTACGTATTTATTTATTTTTTAACATTTACAGGTTTTGAGATGTGCTGAACATGATTTGACCATTATGAAATATCTGTAAGTTTTATAGCTGTATGATTGTGCTACCAAAATTTTGTAGACGCTGTATCTCATGAAAATATAGGTGGAATAATTAAGAAAAAAAAAAAGTTTGTATTTGGTTCGACCTTGACTTCAGTTGGTACTGATTAAAATTTGAGACCAACAGGTGAGGCCGCGATGTTGCAATTTCTCTTATAGGCTATCTTAGCTTCTATAGTGTATAAAGGCACAAAATTCGACATGTATGAAGACCATAATTAAAGCCTAAATTGATTCAATTTATGTACATATTGGCCGACAAGTAGTACTGATATGACAGCAGTTTAACATTAAGAGAAGGCAATATTTCAGCTTTTGTCATGCATAAATGCTAGGTGCGTGGTGTGTGAGACTGATGTTATGAAAAACAACATTGTTTCAATTTTATTGCATATTAGACGAGAGGTGGCACTGCTATGCAAGAATTTAATCCGATTACGGGATAGCAATATCTCAGCTTCTATTATATATAAGTGCATCAAACTTGGTATATGAGATCGATATTATGAAAAACAATGGTGATTCAATTTCGGTGTACATCGAACAATAAGTGACGCTGCTGTTATTTAATTTCTCTGATTTTTTAGATGACTTTATCTCAGGATCTACGGGTTAGAATTTCCCCAAACTGCTTATGTAAAAAATCTTTATTGCGAGAAGAATCTTTCAATAAAGTTGTTGTTGTACGGTTTTAAAGCTGAATGACTACGCTAGGGTCCTGGGTCTATAAGTGGAATGCCCTCCATGGGGGTTTTTCTAAGGGCTGCTAGCTCGTATTTACGCAAGTTTCGGAGAAAACCACGAAAAACTCCGAACGATGAGGTCGATGAGCGCGACCTGAGATCGAACTCGGCACTTCACATCTAGCAGCTTTGAGCACGTAGGAAAAATGCGTAGTAACATGGGACTACGGAATCATCTATTATTACTTCATCGCAGAACAGCTCGGCCGCTGGTGGGCCCTGCAATAAAGATTTTTACATAAGCAGTTTGGTGAAATTTTAACCCATAGATGCTGAGATTAATATTTGTGCAAATGCTATGTTGCAGTGGCGTATGCAAGGGGGGGGGTTGGGGGTTTAAATCCCCCCCCTTGACAAAATGTATGATAAGAAAAATTAGGCTGTTCCTTACATTTTTTTTCACACTTCAGGCGGAAAAAATGTATGGCAAGCGTAGAATGTTTTTTTCTACGAAGTGGTTTAAAATTATGACTAACTTTTTTTTTCATTACTCTGCGATAAACACTCCTGAAAATAACTAAACCACTTCATTTGCGCGGCGCGAAACATGTTTCCCCTGAAAACAATTCTCTAAAAGGATTTCACCTTTAAGTCCGGTTTCCACTATGGCTTTTTCGACGGCTTCTATTCAGAATCCTTTGATGTGGTCAGCCGGGCTCAAAACCCTCGAATGACGTTGGAAGA
Source organism: Salticus scenicus (assembly GCA_963930645.1). Classification (NCBI taxonomy): domain Eukaryota; kingdom Metazoa; phylum Arthropoda; class Arachnida; order Araneae; family Salticidae; genus Salticus; species Salticus scenicus. Next base: position 190,788,138 of record OZ005652.1, read on the forward strand.
CCCTGGTTCTAACCCCCAGCTGAGATAATTGATGGGCCAGAGGCAGATATCTTTGTCAATTTTGCATGCTTTCCTTTGAAGTAACTGCGCAATCTGATAAAAAAAGGTTACAACTGATGACAAGACATTTGGCTCTTTGTGTGCGGAGCGTGATTAATGGTTTTTTTGGACCTGGAAGCTCCAACACTAGTGGAAACCGGCTTTTACGAGTTCATACTCAAGGACAAGAGGGGTCGACCATATGGGGAAAGGGTGACCATTGAAGTAGTGACCTTGAAGGAGTGACCCAAACAATACCCCAATAGTAGAAGACATTTTAAATGAACTAGCGAAAACTTCTCGTCGATTAGACTTCGCTCTGTAAATAAGAAAATTCAATGAAATATTTTGCGTAACTATGTATTGAATTTTATGTTTTGTGTAGCAGTTTGTACAGGCTCTAAGTTATTCGTCGCTAATTAAAGATTTTTTAGTTTGATCTTCTAATTAGTGAGTTTGTTTTACTATTTTTCATTTTCTTACTCTTATTTTCGGCAAGTAATTATGATATTTTAAAAGATTGTTAAACTTAATTAAAAATAAACTTAATTAAACCTAATTAAACTTAATTAAACCTAATTAAACTTAATTAAAAATTCGGAAGGACGAACCCCCCCCCCCCCCCCCTTGGAAAAATCCTGGATACGCCACTGCTATGTTGGATTAAATATTTGTGCAAATAAACCAAAACGTGGCGTGTTATACATAATGACAAAGAAAAAAGTTTGGTTATGGTCACAGAATACTAGTTTAAATTGTATGAATTAAAATAATATTAAATTTTTGAACAGTTATAGAGGAAGAAACAAAATAACAGTTTTTACTCATTTATTCTGTTTTAAACGTCGCTACATGTATTAAAAAAGCCTTTTGAAAGCAAAGGGAAAGTTTTCCTGATCCTCAATCCAAATTTTTATTTCCCTAGAAACGTTATTGCTCGTACCATGGCGATCCTAAATTTTTAATCAGTAATTTACTAAAAAACTACACAAGAAAAGTAGTTGCTGTGATAGTATTTCTTTTTAATAAATACCTCCGAATTGTCAGATCATGTTTGTGCATTACGAAAAGAAACAATAATAATGTCTTTATCTTCATAACGGAATTCATTAGTTTTTAATCTAGAATTATCGTAAAACAAACACACGAACTTAGAAAACTGTTTTTAAAAGAAAAAGGCATGAATAAACAATTGACATTCAAAAATATTATACAGGTTTCAGAGAAGAATTTTTTAAAGTTATTTTTGTTGCTTCTGTCTAATACTTTAAGCTCTCATCTCTCATAAAAAAATAAAGTCAATAAGTAAATATATATATCATTTTATAATTCCCAAACGTAAAGTTTGATCTTTAATATATTCATTTTCACCGATAAGAATTTCTAGGGCATCATTGAAATTATTATAATTTTAGGAAAACTAATCTCAAAGAAAGATAAACACGGCAGTGCGATAGAGGAGTTCATTAGCCTTCTCCTAATGCTTAATTAATTATGTGCGTCGGCTCAAAATCATTTTAACCGTTTTAGTATCCAAAAGTAAAATCGTAAGATAAAAATTTTCTATTATATGCAAATTTTTCTTGCTTCTTAAACTAAATTTGAAAAGGTAAGCTATGGAGAATTGACACAGTTGGAATGCTTATAGTAAAATTTCCGATCCCGTTTGGAGTAATTATAAATAATGAAAATTCATCAAGATCAGGAGCCTCCATGTCATGTTTGTATCAGAGTTCCTCCCAGATTTAGAAAAGGGACTGCTGTAAAAAAAGGGGAGTACTTTTTAGATTCTCGACGGTAGTTTTGGTTCACATTTAGATTTAGCATTTAAAATATAGACGCTCATTTCAAGAGCAGGGCTCCAGGAATTTGCAAAAAACTCGTAGCCAGTAAAAAGTACCCCCCCCCCCCCCCCCCCCCCCGCCTTTCTTTTTTTTTCAATTTTTCAATTTACCTTAATTCAGAAATAAAAATTCTATGCATAAAAGCCAAATATTTACTAGGCTAGAATGACACATCAGAAAACATCTGTTTAAATTTTACATCATGAAAACGGTTTTATTATTTTCACTAAACAGGTACACCATCGGCATTGATACATACCAGTCAACTATTCAGCACCAAGTCGCTAAGCATATGCAAACAGGAGGAGCAGTCTTAACCAATTCCTTAAAACGATGCACTAATTTAACACAGTTTGTAAAACATGCATAGAAAAGTGAAGTAAATCGTATCACGGTGTATTGATTCAACGCAGTGTCTCAAAACGTAGTGAGAGAAACGGAAATCAAAATGGCGAGAGTATAGACTACTTCGAGAGCGGAATAGGAGCTCGATTCTAAGAGCAATCCACCCCCCCCCCCCCCCAAAAAAAAAAAAAAAGAGTTGAGTTTCCTTAAAATTGAAAACATAGCCGCCAGTTAGAATAAACTGGTCGCCCATGGCGACCAGGCGACGTATTTCATGAGCCCTGGTTATAAATATATATACAAGTAAAATAAACATTTTCCTCTTTACTTTTGCCTATTCGAGCATCGACAAGAATCTGGATGTTTCTTATAGATACAATTTTATAGGCTGTTAGAAATCGATTTTTTTTTTTTTTTTTTTTCATTATCCATACAATAAAAAAAAAACTGTAAGTATTTGTAAACTGTAAGTAAACTTAATGAATGCGTTGATCACATTTGATGATAAAATTTCTTCCTTGCACAATTCGTGAAATCTATATTCTAATATAACTGTTTCAATAAAGATATTATTTGTTTGCTGAAATACTTTGTAAAGCAAAAGAGGGATAAGTATTCAAATATAAAAAACAGTTTTTAAGAATATGAAAAATAAACAACTATTTCTGCATCATGTAAATCAATCACCTTCCTAAACATAAATCGATGTGTTGAATGTTTACATATTAAGTCTTAGAATTTAGTAACTACAAAGATTTTTAAAAAATAAAAAATAAATAAATAAAGTGGAGTAAAGGAAGAAATGTTTAAATTAAATACATCTTGATTGTTTATAATGCTCACTATATTGAAAAAAAGAAAGACGTTTCACATAGTGAGCAAAATTCGATATTTGTTTGAAATTGCTTCGAGGTGAACACGTAAGTACTTAACAAATATAATTATACTTGACCCAGTATAAATGACACTAACACGAAAAATGAAATAAATATGTTAGAAATTTGCGAAAAATTTTAAATATTTTTTGAAAAACAGGAAACGAGACTCATAGTATTCAAAATATTTATCTAACTTTCTGTGCATAATTTTTCTTAAGGGGTCGCTTCCATTACCGTCGCCAGAAGCCCAAACTAATGTTATTATATGGGAAATTTCCTTTATTAATTAACTATACTCATTATTTACTATTTTCCTTACTTAATTCCTCATTAACTAATATATATTTTTAAATTCTGTTTTCACATTCAGAAAATTAACAAGTGTTAAACTGACGGACCTCTTTCATAAACGGATTTTTTTAATTTTTAATTTTTTATTTTCAAACTGCAAAATGAAAAATGTCACATTGAAAATTCGTATTTTACAGCTTCAAAATAAAATATTTAAAAAATCCGTTTTTAAAAAAGGTTCGTCTATTTAACAGTTGTGATTTTTCTGAATGTGAAAACAGAATTAAAATATATATATTAGTTAATGAGCTATAAGTAAAGAAAATTTCCCATAGAAGAACACTGACGGGCTTCCGGCGACGACGGTAAGTGAAGAGGGCCGTTAAGTTCACGCTTAAATCGTTGCCAATGAGTGCGAATTGTTTTCATTTCATTTTAGATAGGTAGGAAGAAATTTTGAAAGTAGGGAGGTGAAGGGGGAGGGAGGAATTAAGATTACGATAAGGGATAAAAATTAAATAATAATAATAATTGATAAAAAGATTTATGTGTGGTTATAAAACATATTTATATACATCGAAAAATATAATATTCGTAATAGTTGTTTCAAAAGCATTTGCCCGAATTCCGGTAAATTTTTATTACGTTCAAAATAATAGTTTTGCTAAATGGTTTATAAGTTTATTTAGCCTCTCTCCTTACCCTCAAGAACATGAAGCAGATATAAAAGAGATTTATATATCGGACTTGGAATATATTAAAAACATTTACAGAAAAAAAAATAAGAAAAGAAAGGAGAAAATGTGTAATTATTCCCTTTCTTTCTACTTTAATTAAAACCATAAAAAAAAAAAAAAAAAAAAAAAAAAAAAAAAAAAATCAGTTTTTAAAATTAACTATTTTACTTGTCACAACATATTGAAAGTAAAAAAAATGCTGTAACGTGTCATTTTTTGAAGATTTTTATAGAAAAATAATTCAAATATTATTTTTTATCTTTTAGGAATTAATTATGCTTTAAACATTATTTAATAACAAGTAAAAATAAATTTTCTGCCCCCCCCTCCCTCCCTGTCTCTCTTTTTTATGGGGAGAGGGGATTAATTCCCTAAAGTTCTGAAAAACAAATCTAGATCACTGATAAAAGAAGAAGAGGAAATAGATAGTAGAAAACAAAAACCTCTTTTCTTAAGCTTTTATATACAATGACAACATTTAAACAATTAACGCTATACCAACAGGGGCACAATATTGTTTTTTCCCTCTCTTCCTTAATGAACCATTGTGAAGTTAATTTTTCAATCAGTGTAATTCCCATTAATTACAGTTAACAGTCTCGGCCTGGGTTGGAAAGAAATGTCTTTTAATTAGGCTTGATAACAAAAAGGGAATTACTTACTCAGTAGGAATTTTCGAAATAAATTTATTAGAAAAATGTTTGTTAATTAACATTAGTGTGTTTTTTGTCGATGATTAGGGAATTTGATAAAGGAACTGACACGTTGAATTTAGGATCATCAAGACGGGAAATGATATGATGTGTCTATAAAGATTCTTTAAAAATTTCGTTTAATTAATTAATTTAGCCAACGATAATGAATTTCTAAGATAATAATTTTTAATGAAATTGACGAGCTAATTATTATGGAAATAGAGAGTCCCCCCCCCCCCCCCCAGAAAGGAGCAAAGCTATTAGTGTGATAGAGCAGTTGAGTCTAATAGTCTAAATTAGAGTCCTGTGCTGGTCGAGTAAAACTTAACCCGCACCCGATCCACAGGAATACTTTTGAACCGCAACCCGCAAAAAAAGTATTATTAAATCTTATACTATTAAGTGAGCAATATTTGTATATCTATATATTATATTTAATAAAAAAGCACCACAAAACTGGCGTTGTAAAAATTATTACTTACAGACTTTGAATAAACACCATAAAATGCAATAAACTCGCAACAATTATTTTGGGTCGAAAAAACACACGACCCTTCATCAGGCGAATAAAGTAAGCACGAGTGCTGCAGTCATTTTTCGACCCGAAACAATTGTTGCGAGTTTATTGCATTTTATGGTGTTTATTCAAAGTTTGTAAGTAATAATATATATATATATATATATATATATATATATTTATATTTCACTGTTCTCGAAAACGGTAGCTCGGACAGTCACGTGATTTAACCCAAAGGTGCCCTCCGAAGGATCATTGTGCACACCGAAGTCAGATTTCCGAATTTTTGATTATTTTTCTTTTAATTAATAAAAATATGAAAATAAAACTTCGCATTTTTATAATGACGCAGTATGGAGAATCTTAGGCGATATTTGATTGGTTTATTTGATTTTCATTGATTTGTGTGTGTTTTACGTTGAACTAGAGCTACATTTTGAGGAATTACGAGAGATTTGATTGGTTTATTTGATTTTCGTAGATTTAGTGTATTTTATGTTGAACTAGAACCACGTTTTGAAAAATTACGAGAGATTTGATTGGTTTATTTGATTTTTATTGATTTGAGTGTATTTTACATTGAACTACAGCTACGTTATGAGGAATTACAAGAGATTTGATTGGTTTATTTGATTTTCATTGATTTGAGGTAGGGGTGTCCAGTGGTGTTTTTTTTTTTTTTTTTTTTTTTTTTTAACATGCGTGATAATGATTGCCGCGGAACCGAGTTTCGTGCGTTTTTAGATTCATGCACAGCGAGGTAGGGGTGTCCAGTGATTTTTTTTTTTTGGTTTTTTTTTTTTTTTTTTTTTTTTTGGTTTTAACATGCGTGATAGTGATTGCCGCGGAACCGATTTTCGTGCTTTTTCAGATTCATGCACAGCGAGGTAGGAGTGTTCAGTGATGATTTTTGGTTTTAACGTGCGTGATAGTGATTGCCGCGGAACAGAGTTTCGTGTGTTCTGAGATTCATGCACTGCGATGTAGGGCTGTACAGTGATTTTTTTCCCCTTTACATGTGCGTGAAGCGTACATACGTGCGTTATAGTGATTGCTGCGAAAACGACTTACGTGCGTTCTCTGATTCGACCATTCATCGAATAGTGACTTTTACTGTACGAGTAACAGCTTCAACTGTTTACAGAATATTCGAAGAATTAGCATTTCTATTTGACTGTTTTCGAGAATATTCGTTTTAATAATAGTTTTGTTGCACAGATTCGAGAAGTTCAAAAAAATGCTTCATATTGTCAAGGAGATCCCATACTAAAACTGTGAAGAAAATAGTCGCCAATCGAAATATATTTATTTAAACGTTTCAATCGTTTAAATATAGTGCCCAGTGAAGCGGGCGAAGCCTGCTAGTTTACATTATATAAGAAACTGAATTAAAATTCGATTTCACAAAATAAAATTATATTACTGAATACATATCTTTCAGAAAATTAATTATTACATAAATATTACAATTATATAATTATATTAAAACTAGTATATAATTAAAATTATATTAAAAATAACTAGTCTAATTATGAACAAACTTCAGTGTAAAATACAATATTTTTTTGTGATTTACACTTACCTTTATAAATTCCACTGTTTTAAATATTCACAGTATATATATATATAAAAAAAAAAAAAAAAAAAAAAAAAGTAAAATAAAGAAGCAAATATACGCTGGAAGGCATATAATTTTCTCATATAAAGTTTTAAACGTCAAGTATTAATATTTATGCATATCTTCTTTATGAATTAAATTTATGTTGTGAGGCTCTAAGCTGACGTGAAGGAAGAAAATGTCATCCAATCTCTGCAATCAAAATATTATATTCATAAAAAAAAGCAACATAAAAAAATTCTTCGAAGAAAAGTATTTTGCGGGTAGACTCGCAGTTTTACCCGCGGGTCGAATATTGATGTTAACTCGAACCGCAAAGCGGGTAACAGCGGATACCCGACACGATGAAGAACTCTAGTCTAAATGCAACATAGGCTGATTACTAGACAACCTGGTGATCAGAAGTACGCCTATAAATCAAGAAAATGCAATGGTCCGTAATTCTATCGTACAAATCGGTAAGCAACAGAAAAGATTTAACAACACAATGGAGAATTTTTAACAACAATCATATTCATTTTAAAAATGTTCTTTTTCATCCAAAATTAAATTATGTTACAGACAGATTTTTAATTATCTATTGTTTTAATAATAAAATATCGATAATAAAAACAAATAAATAAATAAAAATTATAAATTCTGGAAAAGTGAATATTGTGAGTCACATATGTGATAATAAACCTAACGTCACAATCACAAGGGAAAATTATTGTTATCTATGACGCAAATAAATAGATATAAATAAAAAATATGCAGAAGTTATTGTGTGTATGAAATATTTTTATTGAAAAAGCATCTCATAATAAAAACTTATTACCCAAGATTGAAATTTATTCACGTTGTAGAAACGGTGTAATGCCAGAGAAGGTGGGGGGGGGGGGGGGGGGGTAGACTGGGTCTTTCGTCCCTACAAAATATTGTTTATGAATGACAGAATTTTAATTCATGAATTGCATGAAAGAAGAAAATTTTAAATGGCTTGATTCTTAGATAGCATTATTTTATTTATTTATTATCAATATTTTGGGAATTTTTCCCTTATTATTAATTAACATTTTTTTAAACGAATATTCTTTTCCCCAAAGTAACCCGGTATTTTTCGATAGTAAGGAACTGATTAATTTTTTCAAGTCTTATAAAGGTAAATTATGTATATTAAAGTAAATGTTAGCATGAAATACTAGAATGAAATATTTCTTGGAGTTTTCCTGAATTTTCAGGTTTTACTTGTGACATTTTAACCTTTTTGAAGAAAGATGATAATCTACGATCTTCGAATTGATATTTGTCTACTAAAATGTTAGTTTATACGTGTAATGCATTTATCTTAATAAAATCAACGAAGTACAGTTGCAGTTACATCTTGTTATGTACACGATATATGAAAAATGCAGATATTTTATTAAAGCTCTTAAAATGACTGAATTATTGCTTTCAATTATCAAACTGGAGTTGAAATAATCAATTGTTCTTAGTTATAGAATTTATTTAAAGAACACTAACTTTAAATGAATTTAAAAAATATGAACACTTTCAGGTAATTTTGTTTTATTGTCCGAAACATTTGGCGTTACGTCCTTTTTAGTATACAACATAGACTGTTCATTTATAATTGCGTTCTACATGAAGAATAGGCGACAAAGTGAACAATTATATATGGAAAACAATATGGTTAAAAATATACATGTATGCATATAATAAATACTGTTAGTAGACATTTTATTTCGCTTGATGATGGGTTATGCTTAACAATTTTTATCTCAAACAACACTTTCGCGATTTTGCATTTTCTGGTATTTGTTTACCAAATTTTTATTCTTCTGTTTTTCGATGGTTTTTTTTTTTTTTTCTTTTATATAACTAAGAAAAAGGTACTGACTTCGTGAAATTTTTCGACTTACGGTTTTCGATGGCTTTACACGTTTCAAGATATCCTAAACTCGATTTAATCATTCTTGGAAAATGTGTGTTTGCGTGTGCATTACCAAAATTTTGTGGGCACTGTATCTCACGAAACAATGGAAGGAGTTCTACAAAACTGTATTTGGTAGGACCTAGGCATAAAATGGTGATTATTCTTTGGCACACAGAGCTGCCAACCAAATCCGGAGAATTGTTAGTACCGACCCGTTTTTCACACAACTTAATTTTTAGAGTAATCCTCTTCAAATTCATTTACGATGAATTAAGAAGTAAAATACTCTAATAAAAGACTGATGTGAAAAAAGGGGCGGTACTAACAATCCTCTGGATTAGGTTGGCAGCTCTGGACATATATCGTCCAACAGATGGCGCGAATAAGTGAAAATGCTTCATTAAATAATGGGTCATCTTCCGCAGGTTAACTACTAAGAACTGCTATTATAGAAAAACCTTCCAGAGTCCATCCCATGGTTGCACAGAAAAACAATACTTTATGATCATTCCGCCGGTAATGCGTAGATACTGAGATCGTGAAAACGAACTTATACACATATAGAAATTAGAGTAACATTGAGTTGAGTGAGTTTACCGTCGCATTAGAGGTAAGCAATGGGCAATTATCGACGATGTGGCAGACACAAAGACAGGTGGTCCGGAGACATGACATCATAATTTTGATCCTCCGCGCAGAGCATGGTTCCCCTTCCCCTGTTTCGGTAACTCCCCTCCCCTCCCCTCAGAGGTATTATTTTTAGAAAATGGAAGACATTGTAGTCATGACGGATTTTACGTGCACTAGCCGCCATTAATATACACGACAGTCTAAGGTCGACTCGAACCGGCGCCGCCGTGCTCGAACCCGTAATTCTACGCTCAGAGCTCGCTCTACCAGTCCCCAATTCAGAGATAGGAATTTATATAATCCCATAAAGCATTCTTTTACAGTACAAATTGCAAAAGTTTTCTCTTACAATGAAGAGATTAATATATTAATTAACCCATCTGAATTATTTTGGAAGTTACAGATGAGATAAATGTCGTGTATAACAACCCATGCGACCTTCTGGGCGGATGACAAGTGCTGGCAAGCCTCCAATTTCAACATGAATACACCTCTGTCATTATCATTTAGGGTAATTTAGATATAATAGTTGGGCAAAGATAACCCTTTAACAATCACCTTAATCGATTTGAAGCCGGACAAAGGAATCAGAAATGTGATAATTTGTCACAATCTAACGAAATTCGGCTTTCACAGATAATCGTTTGGGTTTACCTCCAGACGAGTTTTAATAATAACTAGAATTTTGACCACTAGAGCTTTCGTAAATCACGGGAAAAGTATAGTTGGAAATCAAGATAAACCGGAAGAAACAAGCCGAAATTTGTTTGAACACGGTTTAATTTAAAAATTTATTTATCTGATAATAGTTAATATAGTTAAACATAAAATTCATGTGCAGGAGAAGTATTCACACAACACAAAAACAATTCACTACAGATTCCGTTTGAAACATTTAAATATCACCAGACGTTTAAATTAATTTTAATGGGGGAATAATTCAGATAATGAACAGAAGTTAAAAATTGTATTATAATATTTGATATTTCTGTACAAGTTCGCATGTTTGTACAATAAATCGTACAGTAATAAAAAATATATAGGTTCATTATTTTTTTTCAATAATTCATTACAGACCATTTAGTTCCATAAGACGTAATACATGTAAATTCTTTTATGTTTTCCTGTAAAAGGACTATAAATAATATGCACATTTTACATGATGATGAAAGTTTACAAAAGCAGTACGATATACATCAGTTTTGTTCCATTTTAAACAAATTTACAAATATTAAAATTAACTTCTATTAATTTAAGATCTTAGGCTGTAAAGAGTTCTTGTTTGTACCCCGGTAAAGGAACTACACTCATGAAAATCTATGCAGTTTGAAAAATGGTGACCTATGAGCAATCTACTAAATTTGAGTACAATCGAATGCGGTGTTTAGATGCTATTGTATTCGCTAAGAAGTATACATCACGGAAAAATAATAGTAATAATAAAATAGCATACCTCAAACAATACTGAAATATCAAAATTTTTTTCATCATTACAATCCTCTTCATACATAATAACAAACGAAATAAATAATAATCGTAATAATAAAATAAATAATTTTTTTAAAATACTAAATATTTTGAATCAGTTTTTTTTATTTTTTTTTTTATTTCCCTAACTATAATAATAAAATATAAATATAAATTCCCTAAATATAAGGGTATGAAGAAAAACAGTATATATGCTTTTATTTCGTAATTTTAACACGAATTAATTTATTGACTGTTGATGGCATCTTTTCTTGTTTTCAGATTTGATAAGTGATGTCGGCTCGTATATATTTTCAATAAGACTATGGCTAATGCAGGACTCCTGTTCTAAGCAAGAATAAATTCCCTTTTCTCAGACCTAATTGATGTTTATCCTTTCGTAACATTTGTAAGAGGATTCAGAGTCGACACTCATCTTAATGTACATCAAACAATTCTCTGGTTTTATTACTTTCTTCTATATTCAATAGAGAAAGGATTGAATTCATAAAAATATCCGACTTTTAATTTTCGATAGATTCACACGTTTTGAAAAATCAAGAACACGATTAGATTATTTTTAGAAAATGTCTGTATCTGTATGTGACTTAAATATTTTACCAACTCAAACGCGAGAACTAATGCGCGACAAAATTTGCAAAAAGTTTTGTGCAATTGTACCTTGACAGTGTCTATCAATTTTTGGTGCAAATCGCCTGATAGGTGGCGCTGATATCCCTTTTCTTTTTCATAATTTTTATAATGTGGCAGAAAAGAAAAAATTTCGTACAAAAATACACAGTAAGAATTATTTTTTAAACAATCATTGGAAAATAATAATAATACATATATAACTAACAGTAATAATTAACCAGATTTTTTTTTTTTTTTTTTTGTTTATGCAGGAACACAGCTGCGTGAATTTGTATAGAAATATATGGAAGAAAGGTCCGTGATGGCCACAACAACATACAAGTTTTGGTAACATTATTTTATCATCAGGGTTCATACTCATATATGGGGAAAAAATTCCCTGAGTTCTCCCTGAATTCCCAGACAATTTTCAAGATAATATTAGCGACATATTACAAGAAATGCTCCTCTAGACAGGACAAAATACACAGCTACTTCCATTGTATGGTGTCATATTACTGTCGACCATGATAAAAATTCAGGTAGAAATCATTGTTCACGTGCATATTTTCAGAATACTTAATCAATTGAATTTTGATAAGAAGCTAAACAAGAAAAATATAACTTGAGAGAAAGAAAATATTTGTTTTTCCAGGTTTTATAACCGATTATCCCTGACTTGTAATGAAAATTTTTATTTTAACCGACTTTTTTTTAACAAATTCCTTATTCCTTGATTATTCCCCGTTTTCCAGGCTTTCCCTGATGAGTATGAACCCTGATCATTAAAGGGATATAAGTTACCATTCATCAAGGACAGCCAAAGTGGCTTAAAATGATCCCCTTAACCCTTTCTGACCCGAAACATTTTTACCTTGAAACATTACATTTTTCTGTTTTTGCAAACTGAAAGAAAAATATTGACTACTAGCAGCTTCGCTGGTCGCTATTTTTAAATGAAATTTTTTCGCCCCTCCCTCCTTCCCGCAGCTCCTAATAACAGTATACTTTCGAAAACATCCTCATTCTACTTGCAGGCCTCTAAAACCTATCTGTACCAATTTTGAACGGCCCAACTGTATTACTATTTGTTTTTGCCCTAATAATTTTACAAAACCGAAATTATGCAAAATCGATTAGTAGGTATCGAAAACCTCTATGTACCAATTTTGAACGATCTAAATCTTTTTTTTTTTTTTTTTTTTTTTTTTGGGGGGGGGGGGGGGAAATATGTAATTAGAATTACTCAATTATGTCTTTTTTATTATTTTCATTCCGTTTTCACATTTAGAAAATTTGCAACAATTAAAGTAGTTCTAGTAATAATAGAAATGGATTTTTAGAATTTTTAAATATTCCATTTTGAATCTATAAAGTGCGAAAAATGCACTTAATTATTTTTACGTCATATACGGGTTTCAGGGCAGTTTTCACACGAGTTTCGTAAAAAATAACGGAAAACGTCGAACACCTAGGCCGGCGATAAAGATCTGGTTTCGAACCACCATCTCCTATCTACCAACTTGTCAAGCACAGTACATTTCAGCCACTAAAAGCTTCAAACCAGAAATCATTATTTTGTATACAGAATTAATACATATTCTTCCCTGTTTGTTTATATAGTATAATTTAGAATTAACACATATTCTTCTTGTTTGTAAAAATTAAAAAATAACACATATATAAGGAAACATTTTAAAAGCTTTTTCCAAACGTACGACCAATATATTATTAAATTCAATAAGATACATATTGAAATAGACTGTTTAATATAAACCTTTTAAATTTATATTTTTGTTTTCAGAAGACGCGAAGCTCGTTTGTGTCCGCAGAGAATTTTGATCTTCTATTTTCCTCCTTTCTTCATACTGTTTTGGCTGATTTAATATAAGTTTCTCTTCTTAATGCACTTAAAATATGATTTTAATACATTTTTATTCATTCATAAAAGCTTCGCTTTTACCTTTCCACTAAATATTGCCTTTATTTTTCAAGAAAATATTTATCAACATTTACGAATAAGTTAAGTAGTAAAAAAAGAAAGTAAGATATTTTTGAGAAAAATTGAGCATTTGCAAAAAGTAAACAAAGAATTTCAGCCGGTGGTAAACAATAGCGATAGGTAGTGAAAAAAACAAAACAAAAAGTAAATATTTAGATTATATTAAATCTTTCAAATTTATATAATTATTGAAATTAAAAGATAGATTGAAGAAACAGAAAATAAACGAAGAATATTCCGCTATAAAAATGGATAAATAAATAAATAAAAACAGTACACAAAAGATATATGGACGTTTAAAATAAAAATAGTTTATCATTAGTTTCTTCTGTAATTTTTCACCCTCCATTTATCATTTATATTATGAAATATTAAAAAACTAGAGAGAAATCAATCTAGAATGAAGGTTGAATAAATAATTAAAAATAAATTAAATTACAAAAAAAATTATTAAATTTTTTGAATATATACAGAGGCTGTTCGCACATTTTTTAGACGATTTTGATGGAGTGTACTGAAACAATTTCACTCATATTTCGTGTTTTATTTGTTCAGTTTGATAGCCCTTGTTCTTAACTAACATTCTACATCGTAATTTTTATGATAATAATGCTTTTTATAATATCGGAAGAGGTTCCTTTTTTCTACTCCTCTTGAACGGCTTTCCAAAGTCCACAAAGCGTTGTAGGTCGGTGTTTGGATAATGCTGATTTTAAGAGTCGAAAATCACAAAAATCCAACAGTGATACATCAGGATATTTAGCAGGAATATCAGTGAAGGAAGGGTATGGTTTTAATTCCCGTTTTTTATTCCATTTTTTTCTAGAAAAGCAATTGCGGATTGTGATGTGTGGCTGCTTGTTTTGTCTTGATACAGTTCAACGGATTGATAGCATTGTGGATAAAGATCTGGATTTTCATTTTTAAAAATTGGAATTAAAATATGTTCTTGATAGTATTTAGAGCTGATTTTGACATTTTTGTCACATTTCTTTTGCTTTTATCTTGCGCTTGTATGAAAAACCATTGACAATCGTAAATCCTTTAGAAAAACTTTCTTTTGATTCTTTGAACCATGTAGGAAAAAAAAAAAAAATTCTACACTTTTGTGATAATAAATTGATCTTTTTTTATTGCAACCACTTAAATAGACCCAAGATTCATCTATTGTTGCGACATTTTCCCATTTTTCTCCTGATAAATGCTTTTCATATAGTTTTCACTAAAAACTAACTTTGGAAAGAGCGGAAACGCATCTTTCCATCCACTGCCTTTTTAAAAGCGCATTTTTGCATCTAAACAAAAAATCTAAATATCAAAAGATAAATAAAACTTCCAAAAATATAACTGTTGTGAAAGTAAAATTCTCCATGCAAACGATTTTTTCTTACTGCGAAATAAAATCGTCTAAAAAATGTGCGAACAGCCTCTGTATACACAAATATGCTGCTCTTTCTCTTTTATCTTTCTGTCTATCTTTCTATCTTTCTATTTTATTATTGTTGTTGTTGTTGTAGTAACAACCAAAATATATTTTTTACTAAACTTATATAATTTTTACTAAAATAACACATTTTTTGCTTAAATGTTGTTTTCCCATACATGCACAGAATAAATAAATGCGTTCTACAAATCCAACCACAAATAGTAAATGGTGGGAAATAGAGATTAATGCTATTGTTGCTCTAAGAGCCTAAGTCTGGGTGGAATGGTCTCGGTCGGGTCTTTCTAAGAGGGCGCCGAGTCCTATCTAGTCCGCATTCACATGAGTTTCGAAGTAATTCACGGAAAACTCCGAACGGCTATGACGGCGATCGTGACTTGGAATCAAACCAGATACGTTCCACTTACCAGCTTACACTGTAAATGAAAACGTCTTAAATTCAGTTAATAAAGTGTCTTAAACGGATGGTCATTTTTTAAGCGAAAAAAATATGTCTTACTTTTTAAGACAACTTTCTGCATCTGAAATTAAGACACTGCAAATGTCTTAAAACACCGCCATCTTTTTTAGGTTCAAAAACACCGCCATGTTAGGCTTAAAAAAATCTGCCATTTTTAAAGCCTTTTTAATAAATAAATAAATAAATAAATAAAGGTGGCGTATGATTCTGCTTTTCTGTTTAAAATATATTTTAGAATTATCTAGAGCACTAATAAAATATAATTATTAAAAAAAAAAAAAAAAAAAAAAAACGCCACCAGTTCCTGGAGTTGAACTCACTATCTTAGGTACTGCAGAAGAGCGTACTTGCCAATCATGCCACGACGTCACATAGAAAGTTTCGATAATATACACTTTAATATTCGCGAAATAAATTGTAGTGATATAATATAACCAGTATTTTTTTCTTAAAACTATCGAGATTAAATCTAAAGCTCAATGTATATTAATTCTATTAAATTTAATGTGTAGAAGTTTAGAATTTCGTAAAATATAAACGAATAATATATCAAAACCTCAGACTGTGATGTTTTTGAAAACGATTTCTTTTTATAAACTGCTATTTGAAAGAAAAAAAAATGCATATGATTATGAAAAAACCAGAAAAGTTTTGTTTTACTTCCAGGTACAGATAAAAATGTTTAAAAAAAAAGAGTTTTAAATCGAAAAAGACAAAAAAAAAAAAAAAAAAAAAAAAAAAGCAGCTATTTACAAATTGTGTAAGATTAGTTTGAAATTCACTTTCTTAGCTACAAGTTATTCGTAAGTAATAAATTATTCTTCTCTACAAGTTCATCTTACTGTTTCTTCATTCAATTAAATGAACGACCTTTAAATAAAAAGTAACATTTTTTATTTACATATTTATTTATTTTGTAACCGAATTATTTTTGCTCCGAAAAATGTTTTTTATTAAGTATTTCAAGCATAGTTCCACGCAAATAAGATAACGTCATTTACCATTTATGCACATTTGTTATGTTAAATATAAAACTTTTCTAATAAGCTCATTTAAATTTCACAAATAAACGTTTTAAATAACTCGATTTTTGTAATTTATTTTATTATTTTAAGCTTTATTTAAAAAAAAAAAAAAAAAAAAAAAAAAAAAAAAAAGTAGATAGCATATTTAATTAAATAAAAGTCATTAAAATAAGTATTTTTATCTATTATTTATTGAAATTTGATATATTTAAATTGTTTTATTTAGGGGAATTGAAAAAATCTCAAACTAGAAGTAAAATCGGAGTCCTTTCACACTTGACATGATTTTCAGAAAAATCTCACAAATAAAAATACTTATTAAAAAATTTTATTTATTTATTATTTATTTTATTTATTTTATTTATTAAAAAAGAGAGATAGAGAGAGGGCTTTAATTTTTTGATATTTGCATTATAATTTCAATTAAACATTTTTTTTTTTTTTTTTCCGCTGCTAAGTTAAAATATTCTTAAAAGTAATCATCATTGTTTTAAAATAGTATCTTGATATGAAAAAAAAAAACAAGGCGACGAAGATGATTTTGATTTTGATTGATAGATGGCGCAACTAATAATAATTAACGATGAAATGTGAAATGATTTATTTTAAATGTCTTACTTTAAGACATATTTCAAATTTAAGACACTTTATATCAGTGCATTTGCCCCACCAGTTTATTAAGACACAAAAGTGTCTTAAATTAAGATATTTATTATGTTTGCTCTTCATATTAAGACATTTACGTGTCTGAAATGTATTTTCAGACATTTTTTTGTCTTACTTTAAGACACCTTTATTTGCAGTGTAAGAGTAGAACCTCGACTACTCACAAAAAATAGAATATATATATATCATGATAATTTGCACTATTTCATAACTTAAATAAATTCTTTTAGTTAAAAAGGGTCACTTGAATTTCTAACTTTAGTTTCCAAACTTAGTTATAACTTTGTTCTATTTATTAATTTGAAAATTACAAGAGTGAGATATTTACTTCTGGCTTATTAAATATATGTTCATAAAGGAAAAGACAAAAAAAAAAAAAAAAAAAAGCACACCTGTGCATTGAAATATAACAATATTAAATATGTTAAAATTTTTTAAAACCCGAATAAACTACTACGTCAGAAATGCCAAAGAAAAATATTTGAGATATGCATACAGCTGTTTTTGTAGCCTTAAGCGTACCGTCTTCAGTGCAAAACCTCTTCTTGCTGCACTCAAAACGGTACGCTTAAGGCTACCGAAACAGATGCATGCATATCTCAAATATTTTTCTTTGGCGTTTCTGACGCAGAAGTTTATTCGGATTTTAATATTCCAACGCCAAGTCTCCTGTTATTATATGTTAAAATTTCTTGAAATTATTTAAATCCAAGTAGAATTAAAAAAAAAAAAAAAAACTAAGGAATTTATAAAAATTCTCTCCGATAATTAATTTTTAACTTTCCCCCCATTGATTATATATTATTATACTTGAAAATAATCTGGTGAGTCACTCACACGACTTTCTCTTACCCTGAAATTTAATACTATAAATACAGGTTGCAGATTAAGAGGTAAGATAACGAGAACTGTCATGTAAACCTATGCTAAACAATTCAAATTAGGCTTCAGAAGAGTTTTATACGATAATTAGTTCTGTGTGAGGGTTTCATTAATGCATCTACATTTATATAAAATTTAATTCGGTTATTAAAAAATAATTGTGTTTAAAAAAAAAAAATTATTAAAATTATTTAAAAAAATTATCTTTTATGATAATGCCGACGATTTCCATATTAGAGAAGTAGTGTAACACTAAATATAAAAAAAAAAGTCTATTTTACTCTCAATATTAAAAAAAAAAAAAAAAAAAAAAGCACGATTTTTTTTTCTAAGTTTTTTTTTTCGTTAAAAGTAAAAAAAAATCTATAACTTTGTTTTAAATTATCACAGATTTATAGTTCAACCATTCGTTTTAAAGGTACTGGCGAGCACTTTTGAATGATACCCAGCATGAAAATTTACTCCCCTCGATGGGGGACTCCCCCCCCCCTCCCTAGTGGGTAGGCGAGGCTTCTACAACATGCACAATTTTTTTTTTCCCAATTGACTATCTCTATTACAAAAAATATATATTCGTTCCATTTGATTTAGTGCAGTCTATAGCTGTTAAACTCTACTTACCTGCAATTTCCCCCATAGACGTAATGTATTTGAATACTTTTGAATGTCCCTGTACACAAACCAATTGCTTCATGTCAACGAAAAGCTTACTGTAGCATCCCTATATGGTACACATTTAGAATACCGAGTTTGAACTTTCTGCCATAATTTGTTTTTGAGATATGCTGATAACAGACACACACACACACAGACCATTTGCTAGAAACATGATTTTCGTATTCAGGGGACCTCAGAACATATAAATATAACAAAATCTCACTTTCAAAAATTTGACCCAAAAACAATACTTTCTCTACCTTATGGGTAAGAGAAAGTAAAAAGTTGAATTTATTCTCAATATTACAGAAAAAAAAAAAAAAAAAAAAAAAATGTTAAAAATGTTAAAAATGAAAGAAATCGATAACTTTATTTTAAATTATCGCAGATCGATGATTCAACCATTCGTTTTAAAGGTATTGGTGAGCTCTTTTGAAAGATACCCATCATGAAAATTTACTCCCCTCGAGGGGGGGGGGACTTCCCCCCCAGGGGGGAGGCGGGGCTCCTACATGCACAAAATTTTTATCCCAGTTGACTATCTCTATTACAAAAAATATATACATTCGTTTCATTTGGTTTAGTGCAATTTATAGATGTTAAACTCTACTTACCTGCAATTTCCCCCATAGACGTAATATATTTGAATATTTTTGAGTGTCCCTGTACACGAACCATTTGCTTCATCTCAACGAAAAGCTTACTGTAGCATCTCTCTATGATACACATTTAGAATACAGAGTTTGGAATTTCTGCTACTATTTGTTCTTGAGATATGCTGATAACACACACAGACATCCATCCACACAGATAGACAGACAGACACACAGACCATTCGCTAAAAACATGATTTTCGTATTCAGGGGACCTGAGAACATGTAAATATAACAAAAACTCACGTTCGAAAATTTGACCCTAAAACAATACTTTCTCGACCCTATGGGTAAGAGAAAGTATAAAAATAAAAAATATTTAGCTGGAGAATAATTTTCTGCTTTTTACTTTTTGAAATTTAAACAGTTCTCAAAAATTTTAATGCGCTTTTTTACATTTCTATGCATAATATATGCAATTTATTATTATTATTATTATTCTCAAACAATAATTAAAAAATTAAACGTCCATCATTTTCTTAAAAAAAAAAAAAAAAAAAAAAATAATAATAATAATAAATAAATCATCAGTATTATAACATGTTACTAATAGTTACTAATTGACTGCTGCTTAATATATTAAGCATTTTTTTTTTAACATTTATTACATATTTATAATGCTTTTGATTTTTGATTGAGTTATTTTTTATATTATTCCATTATTGAATTTTACTGAATACACACCACAGAAACAAATTATTTTGATCTAATATTACGCACGCATTAAGAAGCAATTAAAAAGGCTTTTTTACTTTCTCTTACAAATATATATATGGCAGAGAAAGTATTGTTTTTGGGTCAAATTTTCGAAATTGAGTTTTTGTTATATTTACACATTTTAAGGTCCCTTGAATCCGGAAATGAAGTTTTCAGCGGTTAGTTTGTGCATGTCTGTTATCAACATATCGCAAGAACAAATAATAGCAGAAAGTCCAAACTCGGTATTCTAAATGTGTATCATATACGGGTGGTACACTAAAGTTTTTGTTGAGTTCAAGCAAATACTTCGTATACAAGGACATCCAAGAGAATTCAAATGCATTATGTCTATTAGAAAATTTCTGGTAAGTTCAGTGTAACATGAATAGGCTAACTTAAACAAAACGAAATGAACAAAATTTATTATATGCATAAAAGAATGTTTTGCGTAGATTGTTGCACGGAAATCATTCATCATTCATTTACAGGCTACCCAAAATGTTTGGATATATTACGGCTATACTTGGAAATTGCAAAAATTGTAATTCCTTTTCTGTTGGATGTTTTTCAAGCAAGACTAAATTTAAGCACACAATATTGTTTATAATGCATATTGATTATAGACAATATACAGGGCTACCCAAAATTAAATTAAACGTTCTTTTCTATTGAATGCAATTGATGGAAGATCTTTGATACATTTTACTATGTCGACGAGGACTGCTCAAGTAGCAAAATTAATTTTTCATACGCATACTGTAAACAAAGTATTTTTTGAATTTTCAACTTTTTTTTTTTCTTTATAATATCACGTTTTGAGGTGCCCTGATTAAGAAAGTCAAATTTTTAGCGGTCGATCTGTATGTATATCTTTTATCAGCATAACTTAAAAAAAAAAAAAAAAAAAAAAAGAGTAATAACTACAGAAAATTCAAATTTGATATTCAAAAGTCCGTATTAGGGAGCCACTTAAAAAATTCTTCAAGACTGGCAACTTTGAAGGCAAATTAATAACAGATTTGATTTTTTTTTTTTTTTTTTCAATAATTGTATGCTCTATAATTGAACGGGGGTTAAGGTAGGCGGCAGTCCCCCTCACATAGAATGACATGTCAGATAGAACTGTTCTTAAACTTATTTTAGGTTATTTCAAATATATTACATTGAATTTTATTATCTTACGCTATTGATCTCAAGACTTAATATGCAATCTACTTTTATTGTATTGAAATGCAGGGTAAGAGAAAGTCGTGTGAGTGACACACCAGATTATTTTTTCCCCTAAAAAAAGAAGAAAGAAATACACAAAGATCAAAGATATATACATACACATTTATCGGGCTATAATTCAAAATAAAATATTCCGTGTCTTATGTTTTCAATTCATATTTCCTTTTACTTATAAGTTTTTAAGCTCACAAAACTGGCTTGTTTTCTCCAAAAAAAAAAAAAAAAAAAAAAAAAAGCTTTTTTATTTTTTTCCCCTTTTAATGCAATTTTAAAACGATTTTTATATTTTCATTTGCTGCAAAAGTCTTTGGATTTTATGAACTTATCCTTCTAAAAGTATTGCTTTTATTTTACCAGAAAAGATTTATCAACAGCTATTGAACAGCTTTAGAGTGAAAAACTAAAGAAGATATTTACTCAAAAAAAAGCTTAACATTTGCATATCTCAAACGCAGAATTTTAGCCGAACGCAGCAATAGAGGGGGGCAGAAGAGGAAGGGGGGCAGATTGGAGTACAAAAAGTAAATATTAGATTATGTTAAATATTCAAAACATAATTATTCAAATTAAAAGAAAAGTTGTTACATGAAATAAAAGGAAACGATTTTTCCTTGTAAAGAGTCATCCGCAATTTCCTCTATACTTACAAATAATTTTCTTATTCTCTCTCTCTCTCTCTTTTTTTAACTTTAGCAAAGTTGAAAAGTGTTAATGAACTCTGTTTTAGTGCCCTGCATCTGGTCGGATAATGTGATTTTAATCGAACCTGATCCGACCTGCGGATCGGATCAACAATTTTTTTTTCACTTGCGGGTCGGGTTGACTGATCTTTTTTGTTGCGGGTCGGGTTAATTGATTTTTTTTTTTTCTCGCGGGTCGGGTTCAGGCGGGATTTAGTTTTCCCATAAATCGAGTCGACTTGAGAACATCTTTAAGAAAAATTTTACAATTTTAAGCATAAATATGTAGACATGATTATAACTCAAATATAGATATAAAGATACTGAGATAAACTGATATAAAGATGCTATATATACTAGACATGCGTCGGAGCTCCGTATTTGTATTCGTATCCGTGGATATCCGCCATAAAAAATAAATAAATAAATAAAATAAAATAAAATAAAATAAAAATAAATAAAAAATAAAAATAAAATAAAACAAAGTAAATAAATAAATAAAATAAAATAAATAAATAACAAAATAATAATAAAATAAAATAACCGTACCTGTTTTCTTTTCTTTAATGTATCTAATATGGATCTTTTGTAGAAATCGTATGAAAATCAGAAAGAATGTGCTATAAATATTTATTGACTATTGTTTATATATATATATATATATAACAGTATAACCTCGCTTTTACGTTATCGTAATTTATTTTATTTGTCAATTTACACCTCTCCCCAATATTTTAAATTAGTTTCAATCCTTGCTTTTATGTTAACGAATTTTTAAACCCCCCCCCCCCCCCCAATTTACACTTGTATATACAGTAAATATAGAAGAAAAACTTTCTGTGATCTAATTTAAAAAAAGTAAAATAAATTAAAAACATTTAGGAGACTGATTCCACCGAGGCAGATAATACTATTCTTTATTGTCTTTTCTAGAACAAGTACACAATGCACCAAGATTGCAATTAGAGGAAGATGATTTGCTGATCGTGTTAATTTAAAGTGATGGTGTGAAAGCAGATGTTTAACTGCGAATCATATTAATAGCACCCAAATTATTATAATAAAGTAAACATTCACATCAAACGAAAGCAACGGACAAAGATGTATTATCAGAATATAAGCATTAAACAATAAACTACTAACACTTAATTTGAAGCATATTTTTGCACGCTTGAAGTTCACAAGTCACATAAGTGGTTAAAAATTTTCATTAATCCATTTTTCAGATTTTTAGATTTTTATCTTAATACAATTAATAATTACACATTTTTAATTTTTTTTTTTTTTTTTTTTTTAAATAATTTACCAACTGTATGACAATGAAAATTTATTTTATAACTTTTGGGCTCAGGTAAAAAGAAGTCGGGTGTTCGGGTCTAAAGAAAGCGGGTTTGGATCAAGTGCGGGTCGCAAAAATTCTCTGTTGCGGGTTCGGTAAGACGCTACTCTGTTCTTCTTTCTGTACACTTCTCGTTTTCGTAAATATTTTTAGAATGCCTTTAAAGTAATTTTTTAAACTATATACACAGCTACAGGAAAACAATTTTATGTTTTCCTTTAAAAGTATATTTTCTCTATCATTTTGGATGTCCTCACACACGAACTATTTTGTTCGATACCAACAAAAATTTTCAATTCATATCCTCGTATGACACAGATTAAGAATATTGAACCTAAAACTATCTTTATAAGAGAAGATAGTTTCGGGGAGAATTTTCTTTTTAAATTCTTCTTTAATTCCTCTCTGTTCTCCTCTTTAAATTTTTGATTTAGACCATGTAACACATTCATTAAGGTGTTGTTTTCACCAATATACATGTAATTAAAAATTACATTATAATTTTAAACATTTTTAAAAGGTGAAAATAATGCATATAATAATCAAAACGTTTATCTTCAAGTTTATAAACATATTTTTCATTGTGGTGTTTTCTATCGAATATAGTATGATTAATATTAATGACTGATTTTTAGAGCTACACAAAAAATATTCAAATACATTAAGTAATATAAGTGGGAACTGTTCCAAGTGCATCCTTGTGTCATGTATTTCTAATACATCTCACTTCGGTTTGCCTATTTATCCATCTGTTTATATGCGTTCTTATTTCGGTGAATAATTTTTTAAATGCTTTGAAACTCATATGTTATACAGGCTTATTAAAAATAACATATACGTGCTTTAAAGTGTTGTTATGAAAATATAATGCATTACGGGTTTAACTATGTTATGGGTAAATATATTTTGAAAAATGTTATACAATTCATACATACCGCGTGATTTGTCTTTTTTGTTTCTTTATATTCTAATTGAAGTGCAATACGGAAACGAACCTTACGACACGTTAAAAAAAATTATGAGCATTTGAAAAACTCAACTGAAAGTGACATAAAAATTTCTAAAAATTGAAATACTTAAAATAAAATCTATAAAATAAATAAATTTGTAGAAATATATGCAGTCGAACCGCGGAAATGTGGATTTCAAGGGGATAAAAAATTGTTTCATGTTATCAGCAGTTCACGCTAACAATAACTAATCTCCATTTTGACAGCGATTGTGGAAACAGTTCATGTTCAAAGTAATTCACGTTAACGAGGTTCGACTGTATATATATTCTCCCCCCCCCCCTCAATAATTCCATCTATTCTTTCGAAAGGTACAGCGCCCACAAATTAATTCTGTTAACACACAAAGAGACAATATTGTCAAAAAAAAAAAAAAAAAAAAAAGGTCAGATCGCGTCCAGAACATCTCAAAACAAATATTCAATCTTTTCTTTGTATATGTATATAGAAGAAAGTAAAAATTAACAAATACCAGATAAGAAAACTTAAATTTCGTTGTTAATAAACTGCACATATTAACGAGGGAGGGGGAAAAAAATAGAAGGCAACATAGCTAAAAATAAACAAAAAACAATAATTCATCAATTTCTTCATATTTTCTTTTTTTTTTTTTTTTTTCCCTTTACCGGATAATAATTAATGAACTCATTGAAGAATATAAAAAGACCTTATACTTAATTATTTTGCCAGCGACAAGGGAAAAAAATCTCCAAAACTCAATTCAGGGCATAAATTGAGGCAATTAAGAAGGAAAGGAAATTATTTATAGGAAAATGAGTTATATAATTATTTATATTATTATTTTATAGTTCAGTAAATGATTTTATAATTCATACTTGGAATGACGCAAATAAACCCATTTTCTATAAACAATATAGAAAACAAAAATATGCAGTAAAAATGTGGTTATTTCTTAAACACATACAGTGTGTACATCCTCTTGCAAACCTAGTAAACAAATCTGGAATGATTCTCGACTTTCAGAGCATTCAGTTGTTTTCAGAAGCTTGAACAAACTTCAGTCACTGAATCTATCAGTGAATAAACAAATGTGAAATTTTTTTTCTAAAATGTATTATAATTATTTTGTATGTTTCTGTTAAAAAAAAAAAAAAAAAAAAACTATAAACAGTAAACACGCAATTTCCAGCAACGATTAGCAAAATTTTAAGTATATAAATATCAAATAAATTGAACTAGTGTACAATAAATTATAAAACTTAAAATATTCTTTACACACCATAAAATTAATGTAAGCACTGCCGGTTTCGAAAGGACGTGGCTTTCTCCTTTAAGTGCAAAAAACACGTGTTACTACATCGGAAGCAAAAATAAGACTGATTTTTGCACCTGAAAAAGAAAGGCCACATACTTTCGAAACAGGTAGTGCTTACATTTATTTATGGCATTTAAAGAAGATTTTAAATTTTATTATATAAATATCATTATCTTTTAAATAATTTAATGCACTTCAGATAATTAGCCCCCTTACCATATGGCGTAATGTATGTGAATTCTTTCATGCTTCTCTGAAAAAGAACTACAGCGTTGGCCAAATAATTCGCGATTTTTTAAAATTGTTCCTATTTTCAGAAAAAGACACATTTTTAATGCAAAATTATTTAGGTAGACATTACTAAATTGTTGTTATCTTGTACATAAACTACAAAAAATTATCAAAAGGAGATAAATAATAATTTAATGTTTGGTATGTCCTCCTTTGGCCTTCAGGAGAACCTACACTCATTTTGATATCCCTTCAATGAAATTTTTGCAAAAAATCTTGAGTTTGTCGTCATGGTGCCACACTTGTGTTAGTCTTTCTGCACGTTTTGATTCTCTCTTTTAGTTTATGTAAAAATTAACAAAAATTAGTAACGTCGAAATAAATAATTTTGTACAAAATATGTGTCTTTTCGTAAAAGTATGAAAAAAAAAAAAACCCCTCACCAATAATTTGGCCAACAATGTATAAGTAATATGCACATCATTTTTTATATAACAGCAAAGCGATGTAGAATGTACCATTTAAAAATAATTTAACATTATTAAAGCAAACCTCAATATAATTTGAGCCCATTTACAATAATGTATGAAAATCCTACTTTGAACTTTAATCTTACACTCATAAAAATCAATATCATTTTTGCGACGTTGAACTATTACATGCCTATCTAAATTTATCGAAATCAAATGTAGAATTTAGATACTAGCGCACTTAAAATAATTTCAGTCCATATGCGGTAATAATAATAATAATAAAAAGGAATTATTTGTATCACTAAAAAGAGATATAAATTCTATGCTCATGAAAATTTATACAGTTCATCCGACGGTGACTTAAAACATACCTATTAATTTTGAGCTCAATCGAATAACGCATTTAAATGCTTGAATTCAGGAAACATACACTAAGCGACAAAAAAAAAGCCGCACTTGGATGTTTTCCTTTTCGCCTTCTACAACCGCCAATTTTATCATTTAAAAAGCAAATTTTCGAGCAGATTTTACTATGTTGTCCTCCACATACACTTTAGCTTTGAGTCTAGTGTTAAAAACAAAATGCAATTGTCAAGAAAATTGTACTTTTAAAATTTATTTCAAAAATGGTAAGAATAAGGCAGTTAACGATGCCACAAAAAGTATTAATTCTTGAATGGAAATCAAAAAATATTTTAATACGTGAGATGGCAAAATATTTAAATGTTAACGAAATATTGGTAAAATGAATTTTAGCAAAATATAAATTTTTTTGTCCGTTTAAACTGGGAATTTGGCTTTAGGCGGTCATGTTGCTCATCCAAGCAAGATAACCGCAAGTTAAAATGCGAATGTTTAAAAAATCGATTTGTATCATGTTCAGAACTTAAAAAATATTTTTAAAAAGTATATAGTAAATTACTTTCTTCAAAAACAATGCGGGAACAATTAAACAAAGCGGGTTAAAGAACAGAAGATCTGCGAAAAAAGCCATTATTAAGGAAAAGAATTAGAAAAAAACAATACTTTAGTTGACCAAAATTTAAAAACATTATCAGTTAATTATTAGGCTGAACTGGTTTTCTCTGATGAATCAAGTTTTCTTTATTTCTATCAGTTGAAAAAAGCTAGAATGAAGACGAAAATGTGACCGACTTAATGAAAATTTCACTTTTAAAACAGTGACACATTCTCCGTACATTATGGTACAGAGGTGCATAACTTTTCAAACACTCGGGGAAATTTTTATGCTCAAGGGATCAAATAACTCGATATAAAACACAATCTGCATAAAAGTGGTGCCTGACCGACTATTTTGGAGGTATCTTAGACATTTCCGTAAACAGCATTTGAAGATAATAAGGCACTTTACTACACGGCGTCTGTGGGAAGTTTATTCACTTCAAATTGTCAAAATTTCTTATACATTCCCATGAGAACCTATAATTCTGTAAGTAATCATACCTTTTTTCACTTTAAGTTAAATAGCACAAAGGATATAGTAGAATTTTTTCTTTACCAGTCATGGAAATGGTCAAAATCGCGATCCGCTCGAAAATGTTTCGTCTATAAAAAGGCGGGGGAGAGGGGAGAGGATTCGAAATTTGCAGCCTATAACTCTGCCAGAACTAGAAAAAATTATTTGTGATATTTGGCACATTGAAATTTCTGAGATTTATATTAAAATAGTGTATAAAACTATGTCATTGCGCATTAATGCAGTAATTCCATATAAAGGTGGAATTAACCCAATGCAGAATACATATTTTTAATAAAAAATTGCTTAGATCTAACAAATAAATAGTTTTATTTCATATATTAAAATATAACTTGTTTATTTCATATAATAAATCATAATAGAATGCAAAGTGTATAGCTATTGCATTATCTTCAAAAAGAAATTTTCATGCAGATTTTTAAAAAGTACTTCGTAAAGTGCAATAAAGCGAATTATTAAATCGAAAATATCGGTATCATTTCATACCTTTGGTATTATGCAAAAAAGACAGTTTTGTTTGTTTTAAGCATTCATTTTAAAGTTATTACAAATAAAAAAGGTATAAGTCATTTTTTCTGCAGTGCGGCTTTTTTTTTGTCGCTTAGTGTAGATACACCAAAATCTCATAGAGCAATTCTTTCATGATTACAATATTTTCTTTACACAGTTTATGTTCGTAAACTAAAAGAAATCCGAATCATTACAGGATAATATGCACAATAAACATGACAAAATTTATAAATACATAAAGTTCTATAAAAGTTTTCAATGATAGTGTTCAATGTTATAATTAGTCTATCTGTCCGTTGTGTGATCACGTAGGCAAAGTGCATTGAAGGTTAAACGAAGCAACGAGTGCGTACAGTTGAAAATACAGTAAAGCACCGTTTATACGTCTTTCGAGGGACTGACGTAAAAGGACGTATAAATGGAAAGACGTATAATCGAAATTTTAATAATAACACTTTGATTACTACAAATTGAAGGACACTTAAACAAAAATTACATGAAAATACTAATTCATAAAGTTTCTTAAGTTAGTAAATGTACATTATACTTTTTTTAAGACAATAATTAATTTAAAAATAAATAAATAAGTAAAAAGATTTAGTAAAAAAAAGTGAGAAACATCCTACTATTAATGCATGACTGGGTACTAATTATATATATCATATATTTAGTATTATATTAATTAGATTTTTTAAGAATTATATGAACACATTTTGAATATTAATTATATATATTGCTTATCTTTAACAACACTAAAAATCTTTATTATTTATCTGATTTGCTGCTTGTCTGAGAGTAGAAAAAATTCTACTGTGAATTCTACTCTATTCTACCTTAAATTCCAAAAATTGTACTCCATTTAAGATGCTTTCTAGGAAAAATAAGTCTTATTTAGAAGGAAAAATAATGACAGGTCGAGAAATTTTGTGAACTTTTGTAAAGTGGAAAAGACGTATAACCGATGTTAGCGGCGTAAAAAAAGAAGAATTTTTAAATTAAAATGAATAGGAATGAATCGGGACTAACTAAAAGGACGTGTAAATGTAAAAGACTTATAAACGAGAGACGTACACTGTTAAAAAAATGCAGAAAAAATACAGAAATTCTCTGTAATTTCAGAAAAAAAGTCGTAAAATACGTTTTGTCTACGTAATTTTTCCGTAATTTACGCCTTTTTTTCTGAAATTACAGAGAATTTCTGTATTTTTTCTGCATTTTTTTAACAGTGTATAAACGGTGTTTTACTGTATTAACAATCTATGCAATCGGCATGATTTTTCGTTCTCATGACCGCTGTTAATGTGTTAATCGTGAAATTGCATTAAGTGGACACATCAAAAGAGAATGAATGAAAAGCACAGAATATCCTTTAACCTTCCAAAGCTATAAAATTTATAATTTGAGAATGGAAGTAAGAGAGACGAGAAATAAAAATAATAACACACTTTTTATTCAACAGTAATATTTGTAGCCTTAAGAATGCCTTATTCGCACTTACTTATTAACATACTGATGTATAATTTGATATTTTTGCTGTTACATATTGTTTATTAAATTAACTTTTTGCCTTTAATTTCTCATTAAAGCAAAATCGTGCAAGATAAATATCGCGGCAATTGAGAGAGACCTGCTATAGTGTTACATACATTTCATTATTTTTTTAAGTATACCATTTTAGTACTTAATTAAAATTCTTCGCCCAATCTATGGAATTAAGAACTTCATACCGCTAAATATAAAAACGTAAATTTTTCTTACAAAAAATTATATAATTCTGATCGTACTTTTAAACTTTTCTTGAACAATATTTATTTAAGCATTAATTATTGAAAAATAATAGTATGAAAGAATTTTCAAAACACTACGAATATTGACGTTTTGTCAAATTTAATAAAAACACAAAAGTAATCTGACTATTTCGAAGTTTTATTTATTTTATTTACGCAGTAGAAATATATTTTTCTTTCTTTTTCTTTTTTTCGCCTCCTTAGATTTGAGTTTGAATAGATTTGATTATTATTTATTTTGAATAAAATTATTGATTTCAGTATATTTTCCTTGTGCTTCAATTGTTGATGTTTTTAACGTTGAAAAACTGAAAAGATTTAATATGTTTGTTTATCAAAAACATAGTTTTTTATTCAAAAAACAGTTTTTCATGTTTTTAAAAAAGCATTTCGAAATGTACACAAAGCATATTTAATGAAAGCGCAGAGCATCAAAGAAAGAAAAAAAAAAGGGGTGTGGGGGGGGGATTGTCTACTTTATTATTATTTAGTATATACTAATGAATATTTTTCATAAAAAAATTTTTGAATAAAACAACAAATCAAATAGGTTCTACATATACAGAATAATAATGCCTTTTTATCACCATTCACCTAAATAAATGATATATTCGGTAAAATTTTGAAAGTTCCTATTCAAAAGGAAAAATTCAAATAGGAATTACATACGAATCATTAAGATTTTTTAAATATATATATAAAATCTCTGAGTGTTCATGCATCCCCCCCCCCTTTCTCTCTATCTTTTGAATGGTTATTTATAAATGAATCGGAAAGCATTCATTAACTGATTTAACAACTTATGTTTTAGAAGCATCTGCATTATTTATTTTGATGAACTATTAATATCTTGTATTGACAATTTAAATGTTTTATTATATCCTAGTTTTGAACAGTCTATTATCATAATTAACTACTTAAATACAATAGGTTGTTGGTTGTAGGATTTAAGGCCGATTGACTCCTGATGTGTCCTAGGCCTAGAGGGGGAATGCCCTCCGTGGGGGTCTTTCTAAGGGGTCCTAGCCCGTATTTACGCAAGTTTCGGAGGAAACCACGGAAAACTCCGAACGGCTAGGTCGATGAGCGCGACCTGGGATCGAACCCGGCACCTCCCATCTACCAGCTTTGAGCGCAGAACCGCTCGGCCGCTGGTGGGCCCTAAATACAATAGGAAGGACAGAGAAAGAAATATGATGAAAAATTAAAATCTTTTTTTTATAGTGCAGTGAATTTTTGTAACTATTTTTTTATTATCTCTTAGGCATATGAAAATAACGTCGATTAAAGCACAATTAGTTTAATTAATTTCTTTTTTCTTTTATATTCATAATAACCAAAATTTTCATCAACAGAAACGATCACATAGGAAATGACCAATGTTTTGAACGAAACTACGTTATTTATTTTGATGAAGTATTAATATTTTGCACTGTACAGTGAACTCCCGATTAACTGCGAGCGCAAAAAGAAAGAGCAGGAGCAAGAAAAGGTGTTTTCTCGACAAGAAACAAAAACAAGTAATTATTTTTTTTAAAGAAAAAAAAATGTTAATATAGAACTGTGTTGCTTTTGCTTTAGTTTACGTACAATACAGAATGGTACCAGGCATGCCAACATTCGAATTTATTCTGAAGCATTGTTAGTACCCACCTTTTTTCACACCACTTTCCTTGAAATGTTTTTTTTTCTTCTTCTTTAATCGTTATTACATATTGGAGATAATTTCTCTATAAAGTGGTTGTGTAATAATTACAAGATAAAAAGAACTTTTTATATACCATGTTTTTAAATTTTCTGTTATAAACGCTACCGAAGGCAGCACGGAACCGAAATAATTGGCTAAAAGTATTTTAAAAATGCATTGTCACCATGTTCTGAGCTATTCTGAAAGTTTCAAATGTCTAGCTAGTCGGAAAGTTATATGATTGTTGAATCATATAAACGCTACCGAAGGCAGCGGGGACCCGAAACAGTTGGCTAAAAATATTTAAAAAATGCATTGTCACTGTGTTCTGAGCTATTCTGAAAGTTTCAAATGTCTGGCTAGTCGCGAAGTTAGTTAAAAATCGATTGAAAGATTTGTACTGGACAAACAAACAAATGAACAAGAATCGAAGTTAATAGTTAATAAAGACATGGTAAAAAGGGCGGATATTTAGAATGCTCCTGAATAAGTTAAAATATTAGCATGTCTACGGTACTGTTTAATTTAGTTCTTAAATTAACTTACAGTTGGTACCTTGGTTTCAATGTAAATACACTTTTTTGTTTATTGTTTTTACATCCTATAAAACACAAATATTTTTAGTATTTGAGAAAATTTTCATTGTTTGTATAATGTTTTATATACAATACAATCGCGTTTTCGGAATATAATATTTTTTATGCCATTTACCCCCATTTCCAGCCTTTCTGCGGTTTATCCGCGAAACCAGTAACACTCAATTCCGTGGATAATCGGGAGTATACTACAATGTTTTTAGTCGAAGTAGATAAGGCTGACTTTAGTTTTTAACTGAGATTCAGAGAAATATTGTTTAATTGAATTTATGCACAAATCTGGATATATATGCGTTTCAGCACAGTCCTAAATAAATTCATAATTCAAAATTTGGGTGTTCAAAGAATTTTAATAGTTCAATTGATACGACATAAAGTTCTTTTCGTGGATAAAATCCGAAGACAATACATTTAGTCTCCAAGACTTATTTAAAAAAAAAAAAAACTTCAACCAGGCCCTTTTCGCGAATGCGTACCGGCCAGATATGGCCTGAAAATCTCGATGATCTAAAGTATGTAGTCGAGTCAAAGCTCTAAAAAAAAAATCGCCCAACTGATTTCTTTTATTTTCCTTCTGAACAATTTGGTTAAGGGGGTAAAACACTTTTTTTTTTTTTTTTTTTTTAATTATTATTATTTATTCATCTACAATTGCATTAATCGAATAGGCATTAGTTGCTGTTTTTCTGTTTAAGATGCTTAAATCCTCGGTTGAAGAGTGAGCTTTCGACATACAACAGTTGACTAATATGTCCTGTCCACTACCCGCTGGGGTTAGGAATTTTCTCCCGCTTCATTGGAATTAAATGATCAGGGTGTTTACTAGGGAATGAATGACTGGGGTAAAATCTAATAAAAACCTCTGTCAACTAAAAAGTCTCGTAATTATTTCACGAGCCTTCTAAATTCATGCCACAGTTTTCTGAATTATGTCTTGCTTTAAATTGTTTATGATTAAAATCACACTAAGAGAGAAAAAGAGATAAGACGGAAGACTGCAAATGTTTTTATAGCGCGGTGCTTTCTCTTCATTTGCATGTAATCAATCATGTGAGACATATTTTTTAATTTATCATGACAAACAACTATAATAAAAATAATCTGGTGTGTCACTCACACGACTTTCTCTTACCCTGAAATTTAATACTATAAATACAGGTTGCAGATTAAAAGGTAAGATAACGAGTACTGTTATGTAAACCTGTGTTAAACAATTCATATTAGGCTTCTGAAGAGTTTTATATGATAATCAGTTCTGTGCGAGGGGGGCTACCGCCCCCTCAACCCCCCGTTTCATTAATGCACCAACATTTATATAGAATTTAATTCGGTTATTAAAAAATAATTCTGTTTTAAAAAAAATAATTTATTAAAATTATTATTTAAAAAAAATATCGTTTATGATAATGCAGACGATTTCCATATTAGAGAAGTAGTATAACACCAAATATCCAAAAAAAAGTCCATTTTATTCTCAATATTAAAAAAAAAAAAAAAAAAAAAAAAAAAAAAAAATCCATAACTTTGTTTTAAATTATCGCAGATCGAGGTTCAACCATTCGTTTTAAAGGTATTGGCGAGCTCTTTTGAAAGATACCCATCATGAAAATTTACTCCCCTCGAGGGGGGTCTTCCTCCCCAGGGGGAAGGGGGGGGAGGCGAGGCTCCTACATACACAAAATTTTTTTCCCAGTTAACTACTCTATTACAAAAAATATATATTCGTTTCATTTGGTTTAGTGCAGTCTATAGACGTTAAACTCTACTTACCTGCAATTTCCCCCATAGACGTAATGTATTAGAATTCTCTTGATTGTCCCTGTACACGAACCATTTGCTTGATCTTAACGAAAAGCTTACTGTAGCATCCTTATATGATACACATTTACCGGCTAATTCACCGATAACCTTCAACTACTAGTTCAACCCCAGGTGCAAAAACTCTAGGCTTGCGACTCAAAACCTGGGTTGAATATTCGTTATTCACCGTTAACTTGCAAAGCTGGTTACTGAACCTGAAGGTTTTCAGCGTAGATTGAACTGCTGAAAGTTGATTGGTCGAATGAAAGCACGTGATTTAATACCCATAAGAAGACACTTCGCGCGTGTTTAAGATTTGTTTTTCTTTATTTCATGGATCCGAAACGTTTATATATAGATATTGTAAAAAAAAAAAAAAAAAAAAAAAACTATTTATTATTTCATAAGAAATAAAACAATTTGTAATAGTAACAAAATGAAAATTTTGTATATTTAAGAACATTGCTTTTCTTGTGAATAAGTGGGAAATTAATGAGTATTTTTTAAAAGAAATCATAAAAATATTTTAAACGAATTTTTGAAACGTATATTTTGATATATTTAAAACAATGCTATCGATTTTTTTTTTTTTTTTTTTTAAATAAAAAAAATAAATAAATAATTCAGATCAAATGCGCTTTTAGGATGTCTGTAGGAACCATTTTAGCGATTTTCTTTTTCTTCAAAATTAAGTTACAAAATATGAAATCATGTGTACTCACCATGGAAAATAATTTTATTGATTACAATTTTAATAAAAACAAATTGCACGGAATAAAATTATATTGGAAAACACAGAAAAATGTCTTGTCAATAAATAAGTTTATCTTTTAATGTTTAAATGACAAAGGATATAAACTGTTAATTGAACAAACATTAGACAATCTTATAATTTAATGCGTTGTGAGAAATAATTTATTTTTCTAAAAAAAAAAGGGAATCTTACATATTTAATGGGAATTTTTTTATTCTCCCATCATGATGTTTTAAATTTAAAATAATTTTTTTTTTTTTTTTTTTTTTTTTTTAAATATTAGAATTGCATTAAAAAAAAAAAATATTGTAGATTT
The DNA here is from genome assembly GCA_963930645.1 of Salticus scenicus. Taxonomy (NCBI): domain Eukaryota; kingdom Metazoa; phylum Arthropoda; class Arachnida; order Araneae; family Salticidae; genus Salticus; species Salticus scenicus. The sequence continues at coordinate 190,823,422 of OZ005652.1, forward strand.
TCTATTTTCTATTCATATTATAAACGATAAAAAGATACATACATTCAAATTATTGAAATATTCGCGTTTAGCTAGCATGTTTAATTTTTTAAAGGGAAGGGGGACGTTACGAAGCTTTTTATTATTATTATTATTATTACAGTTGTCAAATTAAGAAAAATTGCATACATATCTATTAAAATATAAGTGTTAATTGTATCTTCTTCAAAACTATTTAAATTAGAAAGTAAAACTTATATATATATATATATATATATATATATATATATATATATATGCGTGCGTGTGTGTGTGTGTAATCGTTCAATGCCTTGCTCAGTTAAAAAAAATTCCGTTTAATTTTAAATTAAAGCCCCAGTAGTAACCGAGTGGTTCTGCATTCAGAGCTGGTAGATGGGAAGTGCCAGGTTCGATCCCAGGTCCTGCTCGTCGACCTCGTTATTCTAAAATGTCCGTGGTTTTCTCCGAAACTAGTATGAATACAGGCCAGGACCCCTTAGAAAGATTCCTACGAAAGACACTCCACCTGCTGGCTTAGGAACCTAGAGTAGTTACAATCGGCATCAAAATCATCGAAGCGTTAACAATAATTCGTAATTAAAAGATAAATACCTAAATCTGTTTTGTTAAGTAAATATTTCTCGAGTCATAATCTTAGTCCTTTGCTGTTTATAAAAAAGTAAGTTGATGTTAAAAATTAGTAATCAAACTTAAAAAATAAATAAAGAAAGAAAAAAAAAAGTGTGGATGTGTGCTTCCTTAATTTTATATCGCTATTGTTCAAATATATATCCCAAACGTATTTAGATATTGCTTTATGGATCCATTAAAAAGAAATATTTTATGTTTAAATAGTGAAATTTCATAAGAGTTCCAGGTTTTTAAAATATTTTTAATTAGGTTTTAAGTCTAAATCAAAACAAAAACTATGATAGATAGGCGGGTGTGTCAACAAGATGTCATTATTATTTTTATAAATTTTATTCCAGATCAGTGGTGTTAAAACCTGTTTAAAAATTAAAAAAATATTTTTGAAAAAATTTCAATATTTTTTATATTGTATACGTATATATAGTACATACAAATTACTGAATACATGCAATATCACTTTCTATCGTAAACAGAAAACAATAACAAAAACACAGCGCAAACGAAATAAAACAATTTGCGTATGTGCACTCGGCTTTTGTTAACACAAAAGTGATTATTTTTAGAAATTTATTCTCAGTCTTTAATAGACTATTTTTTGTTAATCAATGCTCTTGGTTTTTGTGATAAAAGCACCACAGTTATATATATATATATATATATATATATATATATATATATATATATATATATATATATATATATTATACGCAATGTTGCATGTATTAGCAATTCCCTAATATCTCTTATTACTAACAAGGAAAATATGAATATTTAATTTAAATGTTGAAAAAAAAATCCCCCCCCCCCTTTTCTGAATGAAATAAAATAATAATCATAATCATAATAAAATGCTTATATTTTGATATGTATATGTATATATATATATATATATATATATATATATATATATATATATATATATATATGTGACGAATTCCCTTACTTGAATCACATAATAGCTATGAAGGGAAGAGGCTGGCACTCAGTAATAACTCCAAAATTGCAGCACATGTTTTTATTTATCCATCTGGAACATATAAGGTACAGTCCATGATTGTGAGTTGAGCAAATGGATGCAGTGCAGTGCAGCCGAATGCGATCACTTGACCCCTCTCGGGCAGTTATTTGACGTAAGTTTACTAAGCAAGAGCACACCAGAAGAGAAGAGCTCCTCTGCCCGTGTTTTCACTTAAATACTGGCATTTTAGGCGGGAAATCACACCACTCCTTCCTATGCTTATTGGATATTAACTTAATGATTGACAGATTAGCTGAGGTCCAGATAACTGGGATTAATTTCTATGCAGCTCCAAACCACAAAAAGCTGCAGATTGCACTTATTCATCACTTTCTTGTCTTAAAGTTGGTTCTCTTTTATGACTTTTGCGTTATGCTCACGCATTGTACTAAAACTTACTTTACAGGGGAAACTTTAGAATTAATTTTAAGTTAAGACTTTCTAATGGGATTTTCTTTAAATTATTGCTCACTATTAATTTAAAATAATAAAATAATAATTTAAAAACTTACCTCTCTTTATCCTTTTATATCCCCCCCCCTCCAAGACAACGTTCCCCTGGGCTTGCCTGCAAGTCCATGGGAACTCATTCCGAGGTGGCAGATAGTCCAGGAAAAGATGGTCTGTCTTATTGTGTAGAAGGAGAAGTGCATATATTTTCCCTTTAATTATTAATTTAGTCCCGTTTATCGATTTTTTTTTTTTTTTTTTGTAGAACTGCACATTCCACGTGCTCAACCCTATACATACAATATTTTCATAGGAGTAATATAAAAATATAAAATAAAACATAATGTAGCACTCTTATACAATATTATCTTAAAGCAGAAATTTCTTGTTCCCAACTAGTTGGTAAAGCTTATAGTCTTATTGTTTTTTGTTCATTTGTAATGAACTATGATAACAAGGTCCTGTAAATATGTTTTTTAATTGCTCAGTAAGAAAAATAGTTCATTTCTTTGGCGCAAAAGTCTTTTTGGTTTTGCACAGAGTCTTTAACATTACATAAAAATATAATGACGTTGAACAAGATATTACACATCTGCAAGGAATCTATTTTTTAAAAGAAATATACGGAACTTGCAGTTTTCTCTACTGTCCATATATTTGAAAAAATGGCACCATACATACATTGGTATCATTTCAGATCATTGACACTTTTTCCTGGTTAATGTAAAATACATTTTCAAACAATTATATAAAAATACTTACTAAAGATACAAACAATAATAATATTAATAATAGCAAAAATTTTTTAAAAATTATTTACACCTAAAACCAAGTTAATTACTTTGTTTGAGTAATTATTTGTTTTCAAAGTATTACAGACTGCTATAAACTTCAAGTTTGGCAATCCACAAAAATTATATGGTGGGTACATTAACCCTTGAAACTTGAAACTCTGAGAATGACAAGCCTTGTCAAAAGTAATTTGGGATAAAGGTGGAAACTGGCTAGCTTCTACAGAGAGGGAAAACAAATCAGTTTTCCCGTGTTCTCCGAACACATCACAATGGTGAAGATCAGGAGACCATGAGAAAACAGACAGCTTATAGAAAGGGGGCTTAGGAGCGGAGGATCCTCATTTCACAAAACCATCTACATGATATTTAAGAAAAAATTTAAATAAACCAAAAAGGTATATTTGTAAAAAAGAAAAGTTAAGGGCACGCTAGTGCCACTGAGTCAAAGAAAGGAAGATATGTCTCCCGACATCCCTCCGATTTCTTTAACTCAGCTAGGATCCTCATCCAACGTGTATGGGGAAATAGGAAAGCAAAAAAAAAAAAAAAAAAAAAAAAAAACTTGGGACTGGAAGCTGATATCTAACTAATTTATTCATGACTTAATTTGAAATTTTTAGGATTATTATAGTATCTTAACTTAGATGAATGGACAATTTCTGAATTTCTCTTAAAATGAAGGCTGGGTTTGTCTATCTCAAAATTAACGTTAGATAATTGTCTTAAGATTTTATATGGGCCTGAATAAGGTGAACTCAATTTACGTGTGTTTGGATATTGAAATTCCTCATAAATCACTTCATCTCCAACTTTAAATTCCACAGGGAGAAATCGAGCATCGTATCTGACTTTGTTTTTATTATGATATTGTATTGTTTTTTCTTTTGCTATTTTTCTAGCTTCATCAACTGAAGGGTAGTAATTATTATTTGCCAATAAGGGGTCATATGGTAATTCTCCTAATAATAAATATTTAGGTGGAAACTGAGTTACTGAATGAGGTGTTGAGTTATATTGATTTAAAACTTCTTCAAGTAATTTAGTCCAGGGAATTTTGTTTGAAGAAGAATTAACTTTACACTTTAAACGCGTAACAATAGTCTGATTGAGCCGCTCGACTTTCCCGTTGCACTCGGGATGATGGCTACGTGTTAATAGGTGTTTAACATAATAATTTCGAAGAAATTTTTTAAAACGGGATGAAGTGAATGCTGCATTTCTGTCAGTTAACAATTTTTTAGGCACTTGAATTTGAAATAATTGTTTTAAAAAGTTTGTATAAGTTTCAGTGGTAACGCTTTTTGATGGAAATCCCCACACATAACGGGTTGCATGGTCCACGACCAAATGCAAATACTTTTTTGTAGAATTATAATAATTAAGTCCACCAACAGTGTCCAAAGACAAACATTCAAAAGGTTTATCTGTTGGTGGTACTTCTTGTAACGAGCCATATCTTTTTTGTTTACATTTTTTGTTTAATTGACAAATATGACAATGTTTCACAAAACTTTCAATATCTTTATTAATATTAGGCCAATAATACTGGGGTGTAATTAAATTTACCATTTTATAAATTCCAGGATGTCCAAATTGAGTGTGGGTTTTCTCTAGTAGGGATAATCTTAATGACATAGGGACTATTATCTTATACAAACCTTTCTTTTTAATTACATTTACATCATCAATTTCAATAATTTTCTTACCACTAATAATTATATTTTCTTTTTTCTGATTGTCTTTAATTTCATTTAAGTCAAGGAGGTGTACATGGTGTGACACATTTTCTAAAACAGGCAATCGGGATAACATATCAGCTTCAATATTAGTTGAACCTTTTTGATATTGAATTTGGTAGTCAAACATACTAAGTTTAAGGGACCAGCGGAATAATCTTCCTCTTAAATTTTTAACATTTTTTAGCCAAGTGAGAGCCGCATGATCTGTATGTATGACAAATTTTTGACCGTGCAAATAATGATAAAATTTATCTAAAGCATCAATGATTGCTAAACATTCTAATTCAGTAATGGCATAATTTTTTTCATAATTACGTAAGTTTCTAGAATGATATGCTACTGGATGTAAATTGCCATTCTCATCTGCCTGCTTAACAACACATCCCACACCATGACTCGAGGCATCAACAAATAAATGACAGGGACTTTTGGGATCATAGAGTCTTAAAATGGGTTTACTTATTAGAGCATTTTTTAATTTTTGGAAGGAATTTTCGCAATTTTGGTGCCACACATAGGGGACATTTTTCTTTAGCAAATTATTTAATGGAGCCCTAGTTTTTGCATATTGTGGAATAAATCTAGCATAAACATTTACGGATCCCAAAACTCTCTGTAATTCCTTGACATTTTTTGGCGGTTTCAAATTTTTTATGACCTCAATATTGGGATTATCAGGCGTAATAAGTCCATTAGTAATTTCATATCCTAGAAAATTAATTTTTGTTTTGACAAAATTACATTTTGATAATTTTAATTTTAAGTTTTCTTTAATACAGATTTCAAAAAGTTGCTCTAAGTGCTTGAAATGTTCTTCTTCTGACTGTGAAAATACAATAATATCATCAAAATAATTACATGCAAAATCTATTTTGTATTTATTTAAGATTCTTCTAATTGTTCGATTGAAGATAGCGGGGGCATTCTTGAGGCCAAAGGGCAGGTATTTCCATTCATATAATCCAAAAGTTGTAGCAAAGGCCAATTTTTCAGTATCTCTTAGGTGGATAGGAATGTGCCAATATCCACTTGCCAAGTCGAGGGTGGAAAAGAATTTTGCTTTAGCTAATTTATCTAATAAAGTATCTATTCGGGGAAGTGGTTCAGCATCGGTTTTTGTTATCGAATTAAGTTTACGGAAGTCAACACATAAACGACTCTTTTTTCCTTCTTCCTTCTTATACACCAGGGTTACAGGTGCCGAATAAGGGGAACAACTTTCTTTTATTATACCTGCCTGTAATAAATTTTGAATTTGGGTTTTAATTTCTTCTTCTTCCTTAGGGGATGTTCTATATGCTCTGAGTGAAATAGGTAAATCAGAATTTAAACAAATTCTCTGGGGTTCCATACGAATTCTTCCAACGTCATATTTTGATTTAGCAAAAATTTTGACATATTTTGATAATAAAGTAGGAAGTTTTCCTTCTCTAGCAGACTGAGGAGTTACGTGATTTTCTTCAGTGGCAGGAGTGTACTTCATCTTCTCTACCCTATTATTTGATTGAACATTAACATTTTCACTTCTAATTGTATTTTCACTTTCAGGAATTAAATGTAAGGTTTGAGAGCAACTTGGTATATTTTTTAACAATGGTAGAATATTGTTATTTTGTGTTACACATTTTTTAGCACAATCAAAAGTTAATTCAAATAGTCCACAATGATCTAAGCTAAGGAGAGCATATGGTAAGTTATTATTCAAAATAAACATATCAATATTTTTTCTAATATTACCTATTTGTAATAACAGGGAACATTTTTTGGTAATCTTCAACATTCCTTGTGTTTGTACAACATTTATTGGCGAGATATTTTGTGTGGGAAGTCGATATTTCTGAACAAAATGTTGAGGAAGAATACTTAAACTGCTGCCTGTGTCGAAAATTAAAGGAATAGGATTAGAGTACGAATTTGGTTTTTTAACACTTTGACTTGTTTGCTGATTCTTTCTTTGGGTACCCTTCTTTTGAATTATGCGACCGGTCGCGGCAAACTGTCAATATGTGTTATTAACACCTTCTGTCGTACTGTTTCCTACTGTGGACTCTTCTGTGGTATGAGTCGGTTGTTCCTGCTTGAAAGGACATTCTCTATGCCAATGAAACGCGTTAGGGATGTTAATTTTAGTACAATATTTACATGGAAAAGGAGGTAAAGATCCTTGAAAATGTAGTCGTGCATTTGCGTTTGACTGCTGGGGTCTAGGCCCTCGTAAATTGGGTCGGTTATCATGAGTCCTAGTGGGTTGATTTTGATTAGAGTATCCCATATGGGGTCTATTTACATTAGGAAATCGATAACTCCAAGGTTGTGGACGGGGATTGTATTGCACAGGGGCCCTATTGAAGACTTGAGAGTAGTTATATTTTGGATACTGATCCGACTTAGGTGGGAGTGTGTCAGCTGATTTTCCTGATAGTTGCAATTTATCTAATCGATGAACCAAATCCCTCCATTCATTTAGGCTTTTCGGGGAATTAACCACCACAAGTTGTTTTAACGTTAAAGGCAATCCGTCTGTTAACCCATCCAACAGGAATTTAGGTTCTAACCCTAAAGCTCGTCCCACTTGAAGTTTTTTATGGTAGTAGTCTATAACATTGTCACCCTGTTTGAATACAATACTTGAAAAATCATTTAAAGAGGTCTCTCCAGGTGTAGTAAATTGCTCATTAAAAATTTCTACTACTTCTTCCCAGTGCATCATATTTAAGCTATTATTAACATAAACTGTTAGGGCTCTCCCTTTTAAAAACCTTTGTATGTTCCTAACCTTCCAAATCGCGTCTTTTCCATTCTCCTGACACCACGCGTCAAAATACGGTAACCACGCCGTCCATAACATTCCATTTTCAGGGCAAAATTCAATAAGCACATTTTCCTCTTTTACCGGTGTGTTTGTAGAAGAGGAAGAGTTATTTAATTCATTTAAATTACCCTGCTCTGTCTCTGAAATGGCACCTAAATTATCTCCACCTGTATTCTCAGGGACCACTGGATCTTCGGGTGGGTCCTTGGCCATTTTAACTTCTATTTTTTAACTTCAAATTTAGAAAATTCAAAAAAAATTTTTTTTTTTTTTTCCCTCTTTTTTCAAAGAAATTCAACCTTTATGAAATATATTCAAGTTTGAAATAAAAATAAAAATTTTGAAAATAATACCAACTTTGAGAAAATATCAATTTTTAAATTACTTATGCAGAACATTAAGAATAAAAACTAATTTAGATAACCCTTAAATATTCAAATTTCAAATAAAAATTCAAAAAATAACAACTTTGAGAAAATATCAGTTTTTAAAAATAATTATGCAGACATTAAAAACCACCACTTATTTAGATAACTCTTAAACATAATAATATGCAAATTTCAAATAAAAATTCAAAAAATAATACCAACTTTATGAAAAAATCAATTTTTTTTTTTTTTTTTTTTTTTTTTTAATAATTAGGCAGAACATTAAAAACCAAAACCCTCAAATATTATAGTATTTAAATTTCAAATAAAAATAAAAATTCAGAAAATAATACACTTTAACTTTGAAAATATCAAATTTTTTTTTTTTTTTTTTTTTTTTTAAATACTTATGCAGAAAATGAACAATCAAAAATAATTTATATGTTCTTTAAATATAATAAAGATTCATTATTAAATATGGGAGAATTGCAAAAATACTCATTTTTAATATAGTAATTAACACACATTAAGTTCCTTTTTATCTTAAAATAAATAAATAATTCACTCACTTCAGTGCCAGGAATAAAAAAGAAAAATAAATAAAAAAAATTTGCTACTTCCACTTTATGTCTGCAGTTATTTATACTCTGTTATCTTTGTTTAATTCTCCATCCAATGAATGAGGCCATTGACCTTGATGAAATAACACATTTGCTGAAGGAAGAACACCATATTTGTAGCCAAAGCACTTGACCTTGAGGGAGAAGAATGTAGAGAAAAACAAAAACTTGACACACTTTCTTTGAGATGCAATTCAGTCTCTGTTGAATAAGTTCTTTTGCCTGATTGAATGAATATATTATCCTTTATTTTCTTTTCTTCATTAGGTATTAACAGATAAGGAACAATATTTTTCTTTTGAGAAGGCTGCTTTTATTGATATAGATTTAATTTATTATTTTCTTTCCTTCTGTGTATTTAGTTTATTGTTTTTCTTTCTATGTGCATCCTGAGAGGGGCCACGAAATAACATAATTAATTTTCTTGCAGCCATAACTTATTGAGTACCATTATTTTTTATTTTATGCAGGTGTCCATGCCTGTCGACTTATTTTAATGTGACGAATTCCCTTACTTGAATCACATAATAGCTATGAAGGGAAGAGGCTGGCACTCAGTAATAACTCCAAAATTGCAGCACATGTTTTTATTTATCCATCTGGAACATATAAGGTACAGTCCATGATTGTGAGTTGAGCAAATGGATGCAGTGCAGTGCAGCCGAATGCGATCACTTGACCCCTCTCGGGCAGTTATTTGACGTAAGTTTACTAAGCAAGAGCACACCAGAAGAGAAGAGCTCCTCTGCCCGTGTTTTCACTTAAATACTGGCATTTTAGGCGGGAAATCACACCACTCCTTCCTATGCTTATTGGATATTAACTTAATGATTGACAGATTAGCTGAGGTCCAGATAACTGGGATTAATTACTATGCAGCTCCAAACCACAAAAAGCTGCAGATTGCACTTATTCATCACTTTCTTGTCTTAAAGTTGGTTCTCTTTTGACTTTTGCGTTATGCTCACGCATTGTACTAAAACTTACTTTACAGGGGAAACTTTAGAATTAATTTTAAGTTAAGACTTTCTAATGGGATTTTCTTTAAATTATTGCTCACTATTAATTTAAAATAATAAAATAATAATTTAAAAACTTACCTCTCTTTATCCTTTCATATATATATATTACATTTAAATTTAATTATAGTTATTATATACCAGAAGCTACAATTTGTAACTAATTTAATTTTCCGCCCATAAATTATTATTATCGCTTCAAATATTTCGCTAGAGTAAGAGCACGTACACTAATAAAAAAATAAATAAATAAAAATGTTCAAGTTAATTTGATAATGTATAATTTATTATTATTATTATTGTTATTGTTATTAATTTAATTTAACAAAAATGGAACTTTCTTCTACTTCTCTCTCTCTCTCTTTTTTTTTCCCCTTCTTCTTTCTGTTAGTTTAAATAAAATAATTTAAAAATAAAATGTTTGATCATTTTTCTGCTTTTGAAAAGTTATTAAACAGAAATTAAACTTTAAACTGAAATATTTTTTCTTTATTATTTATTTCTTTATTCTTAATTTAATCTCTTGTTATTGTGTATATATGTATTATTTAACTTACTAATTTTTTTCTACTTCATTATTCATTAAATTTAACTTTTTTGTTTTAATTAAATTAAAAAAATATTTAAAAAAAAAAACAATTAAATTTTAAAACTAAAATGCTTACTTTTGAAATATTTACTCGAATTTATACTGAAATAAAAGTTAAATTCAACTAATAATGAAGTAGAAATTAATTGCTGAATTAAAACTTACAACTGGCAAATTGTTTATTTTAAACTTCTTTTTTCCAGACTTGTAAAAAAAAAAAAAAACTAAATAGGACGTAACGGGGTTTGAACCCGGGTACTGTTGATCTGAAATGAAACGCTCTGCGTCCAAGCCACTAGGAGACGAATAGCAGTGTCCTTATGTTATTTATAACAGAGTCCTTAAATGAGCATTTTTACAATTATTTTATTATGAATGATGAATTCACATGATTTAACTAAGAATTTATAGCTCTGAGGACGTCAAAATCGATTATTTTCAGAAAGTTATTCTTTAGTCTTTAATTTTAGGGTTATTTTTGTTTTATTATTTTAAGGTAAAAGCAACAGACCAATCGTCACTGGTAAACTTCCTAATCAAACATCTTTAAAACAATTTATTAAACGTATATAGTGTTCACACAAAAAATTTATAATTTTGAAAGTTCTTTTCAAAAAAGTATAACTTATACGCATCATTTTTATTTTTTAAATCACCAGTTTTTATTAAAAAATGGCGGACAATATCTGAGCGTATTCACTTTCGACCATTCACGCACTGTGATTGGTCAGATAGTATTCGAAGCTGAAACTCGCATCTCTACCTACGTCTAACCTGCCGTTTGAGGTAGGTTGAGTTTATGCACCTGGGTTACGTTTTAAGCGGCGCTACCACAGAGGCGAGTTAACGGTGAATAGAATTTCCTTCTGAACCTGTGGTTTACTGATAAACCAGCGGTGGAGGTTGACGGTGAATTGGGCGGTTAGAATACCAAGTTTGAACTTTCTGCCATAATTTGTTTTTGAGATATGCTGATAACAGACAGACACACAGACATACACACAGACCATTTGCTAAAAACATGATTTTCGTATTCAGGGGACCTCAAAACGTGTGAATATAACAAAATCTCGCGTTCGAAAATTTGACCCAAAAACAATACCTTCTCTACCTTATGGGTAAGAGAAAGTAAAAATTGCTCGGTTGTCAGAGTTCATTTAGGCAACAAAGAACTTTAAAACCTAATTTATTTTTAAAAATCAATCTGTTAATTCATTAGCTCATCAATCAATCAGCATGTTAATACATCATTCTATCATCAAGCAATCAATTCACACAATCATCTAAGTATATATTAATCAATTAATGAGTCAGCATATTAATGAATGATTCTATTACCATATAAGTAGTTTATTTACATCTATGGAACGATTAATTAATTAATGAGTAAATTAACTAGTCTGTCTATCATCAACTGAATAATCTATGAGTGTATTCACATAATACATAGAACCATTACTGAACAAATGTATTTTCATAAAATACAAATATTATATGTATATAATTATTTACAAAAACTTATGATACATTCAATGCTTTTCAACGCATTCAACAGTAGATGAGTGCATACAGTATTTACGAGCAACAATGCCTTAATAAGATAGTAAAAAAAGAAATAATTCCCATCACTAATAAATACGTATTTTCTGAGGACTTAATCGGGTCATCTGAGTCCTAGGCGAAATGGAAAGCAAAATTATGTCATAAACACGTATTTTCGTTCTTCCACGTTCAGAATAACTTATAAATTTTGGTACAATGCTTTTTGAACAAATAAAAATAAAAACCATTCAGAGATAACACAAAGTTTAAAAATTTTTCTTTTACAATTTACACATACAGATAAAGGCTATAATCTCTTGTCTCAGATTTCTTTATTGCATTTAAAATAAATTCATGAATAAATTTTTGACTCGCTTGTTTATCTCCAATTTTTACTTCAAGCTATCAATATAAAAAATTCTCTCTCCTTCCTTTTTACCAACGATATAGAACGTAAAAGAGAGAAAAATCAAAGTCTCATTCTTTGTAAAATAATATATTCGATACCGATGTAAGTTCTGTCAAAGGAAATAAAAATTCATTAACAGAGCAGTAGGAAATAAAAAGGATATTGCATTAAAGAAAGGAGGGGGGGGGGGAGATAAAATAACTGATGCATGCATGGAGAACGTGTCAAAATAATTCGCAGAATATGTTGCCGATAAATTTTTAATATGCGCTTTACTCGAAAAAGAGCCTAAATATATGATAATGGCAGTATAAAAATGTTTTCTGTAGGAAAGAAATACAGCTTTTGAAAATGTTGTAAGGTCGAAAAATTCTTTAAAATGCGTGACGAGTTCAAATAGGAAGACGTTGTTTGAAGATATACAAAAACTGAAAAAAAAAAAAAAAAAAAAGGGCTTTGGGAAATGATAAGCAATAATGTTAAAAGCAATTTCTTATGGATGTATTTAAATAATAATAATAAAACGATATTGCATGTCTTTATAAAATAACATTAAGTCGTTAAACGTGACACCTACAAAGTTAAATTTATTTATTTTACTTATTCGTAGCAAACTGCTTTATCTTAAAATAATTTTCATTTTTAACAATTTTTTTTTTTTTTTTTAACTTTAATGTTGAGAATAAATTCAACTTTTTTTTTGTTTTTGGATATTTAGTGTTATACAACTTCTCTAATGTGGAAATCATCTGTATTATCATACAAGATAACTTTTTTAAATAATAATTTTAATAAATTATTTTTTAAAAACTGAATTATTTTTTAATAACCGAATTAAATTCTATATAAATGTAGGTGCATTAATGAAACGGGGGGCTGAGGGGGGCCAGAACTAATTATCATATAAAACTCTTCCGATGCCTAATTTGAACTGTTTAACATAGGTTTACATAACAGTACTCGTTATCTTACCTCTTAATCTCTAACCTGTACTTATAGTATTAAATTTCAGGGTAAGAAAAAGTCGTGTGAGTGACACACCAGATTATTCTTATTATGAGGACTTTAAATAGAGCACTTAACGGAACACTGGGATGCGTTGTTGCTGTTGTGTTGTCGGGCCTATATTTTTTGCCAACCAGCAGTTTTTTTATTGTCATTCATATTTATTGATCGGGTAGAATTATTTAATTTGAGAACGAAAATTATAAAACATCGAAACACATTTGATTTATAAACAAAAATTGAAAATACATTTAAATGATCACGTGGTAATCTTCATGATCTAAATATTGTGTTCAAGATTTATCATTTACATTCCGTCATTTTTGACGGGGTAATATACTAGTAGTAATAATAATTAAATTTGATTAATATTTTCTTTAACATAATTTTTGATAGTTTTGATTTTGATTCTATTTTCAATAATTCTGAAATAATATTATACAATTTTGTTATTTTGCTGCTGTTAGACCATCATTATTATTAAGTTTCCCCTTTAATATAATCTAAGTCTTTGTGTCGTGCTTTTCTTAGCCAATATCAATTTACACGTACACATAACCATTTTGATCGCCCGATTCGTTTTTTTTTTTTTTTTTTTTAATTGCAGTTTAAATAAAGCCATGAATTAAATTTATAACTCACTGATTATCTCACTCATTATCTCTTATTTTCATTTCAAGGTGTCTTGAATAAAAATTATCTCTCCTTCCTTTTTACTACAGATACAGAAAAAGCAAAAGCGAGAAAAATCAAAGCCTCACCCTTTGTAAAATACATTGGTGTTCAAAATTTAAACAACGTTTTCTCGTTTTCTGCTTTTGCGCATAATTTTTAAGCAAATAAACATATGAACATAAAATTTGGAAGGTATGTTCGTTAACATATCATTAACCGAACTTCATATAAATTTAACATAAGTAATAATTTTTAAACTAATAAATATTCATTTTTTTTTCTCAAAAATAAGCTTTGGAAAAAATGAAAAATTTCAACAATTTTAGAAAAGAAAGCTTAATGAAAAATGGTCATAAGGGTGCATTACAGATGCACACGCATATATGTGTCAGATTAAAACATGATCTTTTTACCTGTATTCCCTTTTATGTTTCTTCTTAAAAAGTCTAATTATAAAAGTAAAAGAAAAGTTGATACAGGAAGAAAAATTGAGATTTAGAGTAACATTTCAAGGCACATTCGTCTTTATCTATCTGTAATGCATCCTTAACACTACTTTTCATTAAGTTTTCTTCTCTAAAATTGTTGTCATTTTTCTCTTTTTCCAAAACATACTTTCGAAAAAAAAAAAAAAAAAAATTAATAATTATTAGTTTAAACATTATTACTCGCGCAAAAATTATATAAAATTCAATTAATGGTATGATAACGAACATGCCATCCAACTTTTATGTTCATGCGTTTATTTGTTTAAAAATTATGCACGAAAGAAGAAACGAGAAAACCGGTTGTTGCTTAAATTTTGAACACCAGTGTAATATACTCGACACCGATATAAGTTCTGTTAAACGGAATAAAGTTCATTAACAGAGCAGCAGAAAATAAATAAATAAAAGAAGAAAATTGCATTAAGGGGACAAGGGAATGTGAAAATTTTCAAAATCGATGCAATTAAAAATATCCAGATAGTTATAAAATGTATGAAGCTATATAATACTTTTAAATTAATATCAGTGCACTGTTTCTTAAACATTATTTAATAGCTTACACAGAATTTTAAACTTATTTTTCTTGGATTCCGAATTTGAGCAATAACCAGTAACTTATACATGCACCACACGAATTTGTTTTCATCCTATCCTTTTAAAAAAATCTGGAGTGACTCCACTCGACTTTCCGAAAATTGAGTAATTAACAGTTTTGTAGATAAAGTAAAGAAAGAGGAGTTGTTAAACAAACAAAAGAGAGAAAACCATAATAGAGTGTTTGAGTATTTTTCTCCATATATTACACGATGTTTTATTTAACGCTACTGAACTTTGAGCCCATAGATGATAATGATAAAGAATTTTTCGTTGTGTCCCTGTAAAAACCTATAAATGCTAGATTCACCAAAATGCTTATATAGTTAGTGCAACAGTGATTTAAAATACTCATATAAATTTTCAGCTCAATTGAATAAGGCGTTTAGATGCTATCGTACTTTTAAAATTTTGGTCCCATAGGCCATAACGATAAAGAATTTTTCTTTGTGTCCCTGTAAAAAAACTGCAAGTGCTAGATTCACCAAAATCTATACAGTTGGTGCAACTGTGAACTATAACATGTGTAAAAATTTTTTGCTCAGATTAATAAGGCGTTTAGATGCTATCACACTTTCAAAAATTTGGCCCCATAGGCATAATGATAAAGAATTTTTCTTTGTGTCCCTGAAAAAAAAAAAACTATAAGTGCTAGATTCTCCAAAATTTATACAGATTGAGTATTTGTGACCTATAATATGTGTATAAAGTTTTTGCTCAATTTAATAAGGCGTTTAGATGCTGTCGCACTTTTAAGATTTTGCTCCCATAGGCCATAATGATAAAGAATTTTTCTTTGTGTCCCTGTAAAAAAAACTATATACGCTAGATTCACCAAAATCTATAGGGTTCGTACTATGGTGACTTACAATATACGTACCAACTTTCAGCTTATTCGAACAAAGCGTTTAGACGCTAGCGTGTTCACTCACAGACAGACATACACACATACATACACACACATACATACACACACACACATACATACATCATCTTAAAAATAGTGAAAACGGACTCATTGGACCTCGAAACGTATAGAAACATCAACATTTTAAATTCGGTTTTTTGACATGATTACAATACTTTCCTCACTATAGTGTTTGGAAAGTAAAAATTTACGAATGTTAACCAGTGTATTTTTCACAAATTGGGTATCTATTTTGAAATCAAGAAATTATTATCCAGGAGAACTGAATACTTTGAGGAGATAAAGAACAGTGGAAATGCATAAGAGACCTCTCTACATTCAGCAGTAGATTGAAAACTGTTTATCATAAAAACGATGATGTAAAAAAGTTATGCGTGAGAGAGTGAGAGCATGATAATTATATCAATTACTGTGAAAATCATTTTATTTATAAAGCAATCGTATAAAGAAATAACAACACATAATATATAGGCAGGGTGGCTTATATTATCATGACTTTAAAAATAGGCTGTTAGAGAACAAAGCCGTGCGATTTATGACAAGAAATTTTTTCGGAAATTTATAATAATCGAATAACATGGCTGACTAAGAGGCATCGGCAGGGAACTCGCTTTGTGGCTCGGCGCGGGCCAGGTATCCATTAATTTTTCACCTGCTGTTAAAACTACAAGTCTACCCGCGAAAAGAAAAAGAAAAAAAAATGTACCAATCTAAATTTTTGAATGCAGGTATTGGATGACACTCTCTTCCTCCAAAATTGTGTTTTCACATTGAAATTAAGAAATTATACCTTTATAGTAAAAACTCTCAAATTGAAACGCAAGACAAAACTTCTTCAAATTTTATATTATGTATATATATATATATATATATATATATATATATATATATATATATATATATATATATATATATATATTGTAAATAATTTTGTAAATTGAGCTATAAAAAATTAAATATCCAGATGTATTCAGTTACACTAAAAAAACTGCAGATTTAAAATAATTTAGAATTCGCATGGGGCACCTTAAAATTAGGTATTATTTTGCATTTTTTTTTTTTCTTCTCCTCCATTAAAAGGTTTTTTTCATCTCTAAAATTACTTTTCGTCTTTTAAAATATGGTCTGTGGATAAAAAATAAGTGTATGAAAATGTCTGATTTAAGAAGCGGTAGAATATAAAACAAAAATACAGTCGAACCTCGTTAACGTGAATCTTAAGGGAAATAAAAAATTTGCTCATGTTATCAGTAGTTCATGTTATCAGTAACTAATCTTCATATAACTAAACCAATTTTCATTTTGTCGGGGATTGTGGAAACAGTTCTTGTTAAAAGTAATTCACGTTAACACTGTTCACGTTAACGATGTTCGACTGTAATTAATTTCAACGTCTCTTGTCCCCTTAAAGAAAGAAAAGAAAAACGATAAAATAAATGGGGAATAACTCGGAAACGTGTGAAAATAATTCGCAGAAATACATGATAACTAATCAGCCTTCGTTCGCCCAGCGGTCGATCTTTTCAAATATTATTATTATTGTTATTCGTTATAATAATTTTAACTATTTTTAAGGTTTTTTATTTTCTAATTTAATTTAAAGTTTTCACTATAATTTGGAGCTTTTATTGAAGACCGAGGAACAAAACCGCCAAATCGTCAAATGGCGATACTTACATAGCTTTACACATGTTTTTATTTATTATATTTTATTTAAACATCTTCTCTTATCTTAGTTATTTCAAATCATGTATAAATTTATTTTTTTCTGAATACATTGTTGGAATTATGTTTTTTTTTTTTTCTCTAAATCACCCTTCTTCCGTTATTTTATTTATTCCCCTCCAAACCAAGGATAAAAGTTTTACTTATTTATTATTATTATATATATTTTTTTTAAGTTCAATAATTTTTTGCAGCAATGACGCCAATTTCGACCGTTCGATTCGGGAAACTTGGACTTTTATTATTAAGAAGATGGCAAGATGAAAATGTTTTATATAGGAAAAAAATACAGCATTTAATTTTACTTATAAGCACTTTTATAATGTACTATACGTTAAAAAAAAAAAGAGCTTTATATGTTTATCTATCTATCTATCTATCTATCTATCTATATACTATATCAGGGCCCGAAATTTCAACTTAGATTACACTCGCTGAAAAGAAAAGTTACTCGCCACAAAATATATTTAACTTACTCTATTTTTTGCGTATAAAATGACCAGAATTTTTTATTGGAAAAAGAGGAGAAATTACGAAATGTCTTTTATTTTATAAGAAAATAGAAGATTGAATGAAAATGGATATAAAAACCGATTCAAATCTACACAAGTGGTGGGAACATTTTAATCTCAAATGATGAATTTCGATCAGAACACCTTAATTTAAATTAAAAATATACGGATACGAGAGAAAAAATCCTTAGTAGGTATATAACGGGAAATTTTTTCACATGTCTACATTTTGTTCATTGAAGAAATCAGTCGCTTTGTGGGAGCGTTTTTGCCAGGAGGACATGAATTAAATTCAACAAACTTTTGCATATTTTTGTGAGGTGGTGATAGTGTTACCATTAAGGCCAATTGTCTGCACTAAGGCTCTAGGCCTGAGTAGGAGGGTCCTCCGTGGGGTCTTTCTAAGAGGTACTAGCTCATATTTACGCTAGTTTCGGAGAAAACCACAGAAAACTCCTAACGGCTAAGCCAACGTGCGTGACCAAATATCGAACCCAGCGCCTCACGTAGACCAGCTTCGAGGACAGAACCTTCCGGTAACTGGTGGGCCTTTTTTTTTTTTTTTTTTTTATAAAGAATATTATTCATGCAAAAGTGAGAATATACTTAAACCCACCGCATATCGACCAGAGCACCACCTTCTTAATGATTTCATGACAATTTCAATTGTGATTCCTTGTTCTGGATCAAAGAACCGTACAAATATAGGGAATACTTTTATTTCTTTGTGATTCGAAGAATCTGAATAGATATAAAACTTAATATGCTTTTTTCAGAAAGTTGTTCTTTTGCAAACCTAACGTAGAAAAAAGTTAGTGTTCACCATTCGATATAGCCAACGGCCGATTGAGCTTCCCAGTTTTGCGAAATTTTTGAAATTAAGGACTAAATCCTTCTTTTTTGAAAAAAGAGGACAGACGACGAAAAACATTAAAAAAAGGAATTTTTAGTCATATAATGTGTTTTTTTTTTTTCGTTCAAGAGGGCAGAGCGTTGAAAAAGTAGACTATCATCTTTTTCAAATCAATACTTTATTTTTTATTTATTTATTAGTAGCACCGTGTAATGTAAGGATTCTATATACATTTAGACCGAAATTTTACTCGCCACAGTAAAATTTTCACTCGCCAGTGGAAATTTCACGCCCTGTACTATATATATATATATATATATATATATATATAGAGAGAGAGAGAGAGAGAGAGAGATAAAGATATATAACTTTCTTGATTAGATTTAATTAATTTTTTCTTTAACTTAATTTCTCAGTTTTGATTTTCATTTTTTCATTTCAGTATTTTTAATAGCGTGACACTTGTACTTTTGCTGCTGTTGTTGCTTAGAAGAAGATCATATTATGTTTCTAGTTAACCTTTTTGTCGTACCATGTTTAGCCATTATTAACTTATACATAAACATTTTAATCTGTCGCCACAGATTTCTTTATTATAATTTTAATAAAGCCCTGAATAAATTTATGATTCGCTTCCTTATATCCTGTTTTTACTTCAAGCTACCAAGAGAAAAAAAACCTCTCCTTCCTTTTCCACCAGGGATGTAAGAACGTGAAAGAGAGAAAAATCAAAGCCCGCTCTTTGTGAAATAATATACTCGCGACACCGATGTAAATTCTGTCAAACGGAATAAAAATTCATTAACAAAGCAGCAGGAGAAAAAAAAAAAAAAAGCAATTAAAGAAAGAAAAGAAAAAACGATAAAATAACTGATGCATGCATGGGGAGCTTGTCGAAATAATTCGCATAATATTTTTGCGATACATTTTTAATATGCGCCTTACTAGAAAGAAGAGCCTGCATATATGAATGGCAAGATGTTTTATATATAGAAGAGAAATACAGCTTTTGAAAATGTTGTGAGGACGAAAAATTCTCGAAAAAGTGAGAGAAGTTCAAAGAAGAACATGCTGTTTTAAGAAAAGCAAAACTGTGAGGGAAAAAAAAAAAAAAAAAAAAAAAAAAAAAAAGCCTTGTGATATGATAATCATTGATGTAATTTAATAAAAGACTTTTTTGTGGAAGTATTTAAATAATGTAAAACAGTAATGATTTTTAGTCTTTATGAAACAATATGATGCCGTTAAAAGTGACACCTTTAAGACTTTGATTATTTACTAAATTTTACTTATTGAATCGATTACTATATCGTTCAAAAAGGCAATGATCAAAGCACTTTTATAATATATATGTAAAAAATAAATAAATAAAAGCTTTTATATATGTGTGCATCAAGGAGTTAAAAAAAAAAACGTAAATAAACTTAACTTTTTCAATAACCTAATTTTTACTCTTCTTTCAATAAATGCGAAATAATGTGATACAGGTTTGTTATTAGGACTGAGGACTATTAGTCTCAATCTACGCAGTTTTACGATACCAGGTTTACGATAGTTTGACATTTATCGAAAATATAATTGAATAATATAAAAGCGATGTTATAATTAAAAAAAAAAAAAAAAAACTAATAGTACTCTGTACTAAACTAAATTCTGCTTTTGCTAAAATTTGACCAAAATCTTTTTTTTTTTTTTTTTTGAAAGAAAAAGAAAAGAAAAGAAAATTAATAGTAATCAGTTTCGAAAAAGTTTTTTTTTAAATAATTTTGAATTACGAAATAAAAAGCGCGCGTGCAAAATGAAATAAAAATAAAACAAGATAATTAAGTTTGATTCAGGATGCCATTGATATAATAGGTAACTTCTATCTTTTTTTTTTTTTTAATTAATATCATAAATGAGGTGATTCACCTTTCCCACTATCGCTCTCGCTACTGACGAGTACAGAAGAGTTACAGTTTCTCATTAATTTATTTTTTATTTTTTGTTACTGTTGTCGTCGTTGCTTACGTAAAGCAGGACTGTCCAACCTAAAGCACATGGTGGGTCGTTTTGGAAGTCTACTTTTCAGGCGGGCCGCATTGTATGTATGTATATATAAATATATGTGTGTGTGTGTGTGAATAATACATATCTAATGTCTTTCAGAGGGTGCGGATGAATATCTAAAACAGAATAAATTAATATTAAATTTTTTTTTATTCGTGAAATAACAATGGTAAATTCAAATATTTACAACTAATCATTAATACTTATAATAATAAGAAATAATCGAGTTGATAATAAATTATTAATAATAATTAGTGCAATATTTTTTTTTCTAGATACCATAATGGATATTTTCAACCTGGAGAATTAAAACGAACTTGTTAATTTTGATGTATTAATTTAAATGTGTGAACAGAAATTTCTCGAATTCCGCCGCGGTCTGCCAAATACTGCACAGTGGGCCGCGGGTTGGCCACCACTGGTTAGAGACGATTATGTTACGTTTTCCCCTTAGGTTCTCTGTTGTACTACCTGGTTCAGCCAATATCAATTTACGCGATACATAAACACTTTAAATTGCCGCCTCAGATTTCTATTTTACAAATTTATGATTTGCTTCCTTTTCTCTTATGTTATGTTCAATCCCCCACACCCAGCCCCTTCGTTTTCACGTAAAAGTTAGAGAGAGAGAGAAAAAAATCGAAGCTTCGCTCTTTGTAAAATAAATATACTCGACACACCGATGTAAGTTCTGTCAATCGGAATAAAAATTCATTAAGAAAACAGCAGAAAATAAAAACGAAAATTGCTTTAAAGAAATAAAAGAAAAACGATAAAATAACTCATGCATGTATGTATGTATGTGAAACGTGTCAAAATAATTCGCAGAATATGCATCTGATAAATTTTTAATACGTGCCTTACTAGAAAGAAGAGTCTAAATATGTATATAAAAATATTTTATTATAGGAAAGAAATACAGCTTTGAAAATGTTGTAAGGACGAAAAAGTCTCTGAAAATGCGGTAAGTTCAAAGAGTAAGATGCTCTTTTAAGAAACATAAAATACTGAATAAATAAATAAAATAGTGTATTATTATAGCTTCTGGAAAAATGATGAGCATTGATGTAATTTAATTAAAAGGCTTTTCTTTTTATGCATGTACAGAAAACAGATAAAAAATAAGTAATGAAGGTCTTTATAAAATAAAATTATGTCGCTAAATATGACACATATAAGCCTTTATTTATTCATTTTAGTTATTTGCAGCAGTTTGCTGTATATTTTACAAATGACGATCAAAGCATTTTTACAATATATATATATTACTAAAAAACAAGCATGTTACGAATAATAACTAAATTTTCTTTATTAATTTAATTTTTTATATTATTGATTTTTCCCCCTGTCTGGTCGATATTAAAATTCCGTGTTTTATTTTTCATCTCAATTCTTAATACCGCATAATATTATTTGTTTATTATTTATATTTGTATTATTTATTATTATTTGTCTACATTTATATATTTATTATTCACATTATTTGTTTACATTTATATATTGATGCATATACGCTAACTAAACGATTTTTTTTTTTTTTTCAGAATCTGTGCCACCTCTGAGTAGAGTCCTGCGCGGGTCGGATAAACTTGATCCGCACCTGACTCGGAAAATGACTCTCGAAATAATAAAATGTTAAATTTAGGATATAAGACAGTGAGTGGGAATTCTATTAGAAAAAATATAGCTATATATAATACAACGTATAAATAGATAAACTGCATAAAACTTACTTGGTCGTTGTCTTGCGCTTGCCAGCTGTCATTGCTCTGAAAAGGAAAACAAAAAAAGTTTTAAGCAACACGTGATCACGCAAAAAAAAAAAAAAAAAAATAAATAAATAAAATAAAAATAAAATAAAAAATAAATTAATAAAATAATAATAATTAAAAATGAAAACTATACTCTGAAAAGAAAAGAATGGGATTAACCCTTCAGAACACTTGCTATCATTGCCCGCCACTACAAAAATTGTATGTCATAAAACAATTTAATAAAAAGTAACAAATGCAAAATATTAACACACTTTTCGGAGGTCCATCAATAGGGGTGGGGTAGGTTTTGGAAGATATGTAGAATAATATTTAATAAAACGTTAGAAACATAATGAAAAAAAAAAAAAAGAAAATTACTAAATAATATCAAAAAACCTAACTTTTGAATCTATTTCTACATTGCCTGCTGATAAGATGGGCATAAAACAAACAAGTTAACACAATAAACAATCAAACATAAAATATGCTCTAAAACATTTCAAAACTCCTTTCCATTCGATCCAATCAGAAGAAAATATTAGATACTTTTTTTTTTTTTTATCATTTATTGAAAAGGTAACAAACTTTTATCGCATTTAATTTCGAATAAATAACATTGCAAGAAAGAAAGAAATTACGCTTTCTCAGAGAATAACAAAATAAAATTTCCAACAGAGATTAAAAAAAAATATATATATATATATATATATATATATATATCTGAAAATTTTTGAATAGCACGTGGTTTTATAAATCCTACACTTCACTTTCTTTCTTATTTTCACACCGTAAGAAAACATCAGTTTCCCGACACTCCCACAAATCCAATCATGCAACCAACACTCTAATTTTTCACACTGCAAAAAATATGCATATCGAATCAGTTATCGATTTAATTTGTAAAGAAACTTAAATGAGAACCAATATAGTATCATTCAAATATTAAATTACATTTCTGTAAAGTGATTTAAATACCGGTAGTAGATTTAAATTAAATGACTTTCGATACTTAAGAAAGTAATATGTGTCATCATTCGCATAAATTTAGGAATTTCTTTTTCTTTTCATACCTCAAACATAAGTCAGATTCTCCCCTTCTTCCTCCCTATGCAGTCGAATGGGATTTTTGTTGCTTCGTATTCTAGGAATATCCTTATTCAAAAATAAAGTTTTTCGATTTCCGATTGTTGTATTCCATCCTTTAAACACTTTCTTTTCTTTTCTTTTTTAACAAGCTTTTATTAGCTTCACCTGTATGTATGTATGTATGTTTGTTTGTAACTTCTCTGGGAGCAAACAAAAAATTTATATTGTAAAAAAAATACTTTCCTTTCGTGAACGATATGGCGTAAAGGTAAGGCGCTGCGCTACGAACCTAAAGGTCCAGCGTTCGATCCCCGTCAGGGGAGATTTTTTAAAAATGGTTTTTGTTAATTCTAAGTTATTTTAATTAAAGATTTAAATGTATGTAAATATTATGGTGTCTCACTCACACGATTTTCTCTTACCCTGAATTTTAATACTAAGATAGATATTTTGTGCTTTTTAGTTCACATTTCTATAAAAACGTGTTCTTTAATTTTTTAAAACTATAATATTATTTAAATCTTAGTCAGCAATTTAAACATCTCGCCCTTTAGGTTAGTGAGCAATTTAAACATGTAGACTTTCATGTTAGTGAGAAACGTTACAAAAATACGTGGTTGCCGCAGGTGCGTTGCCGCTTTGACTGCAGCACTCGTGCTTACTTTATTCGCCTGATGAAGGGTCGTGTGTTTTTTTAACCCGAAACAATTGGTGCGAGTTTATTGCATTTTATGGTGTTTATTCAAAGTTTGTAAGTAATATTTTTTACAACGCCAGTTTTGTGGTGCTTTTTTATTAAATATAAAAATAAGTTTAAATATTTTGTTTCTTTAGACAAATCTGGAAATACAATTTTAAATCTCGAAAAGAAAAAAAAAAAAAAAAAAAAAAAAAATCATTAAGATAAAAGGCGACTTGTTCAAAACGTGGAATAATAAAAGAAAAAAGGGAAAAAAAAAAAACAGAAACCGAAAAATTTATTTTATTTTTGAATGAAATATCCTTACAATACGAAACAACAAAAATCCCTATCACTGTAGTTCAAATTAAGTAACGACTGAAAACAAAACAAGTTCGAAATATTTTTTATAATTATTCATAGATAACAATATTTGATTTATTGTTATCCAGAAGAAACTATATTTTTCCTTTTCAAGGCTATCTGGATCTTTTAAATGCACAGAATTTGAATCATTAAATTTGAAATGCACAGCTAATCTATATAAAAGCAAATAATTAATATTTTGATTCAAATACCACTTTATATATAATATATTTTCATTGTATTAAAGCTGCACATCAATAAGATACACCTTGTCTCCCTTCTCATGTAAACCTATGGGGATTCTGTTGCTTTGTGTCAAAAGGATATCTCAACTCAAAAAGGAAGTTTTTCGAATTCTGTTTTTTGAATTACACTCTTAGGTCACCTGTTAGCCTAATGGGATTTTTTTTTTTTTTTTTTTTTTTGAAAAATAAATAAATAAATAAATTTTATTTTATTATTCAAATAATCTGGTGTGGCACTCACACGACTTTCTCTTAACCTGAAATTTAATACAATAAATACAGGTTGGAGATTAAGAGGTAAGATAAAGAGTACTGTTATGTAAACCTGCGTTAAATAATTCAAATTTCGCTTCGAAAGAGTTTTATATGAAAATTAGTTCTGTGTGAGGGGGGCTACCGCCCCTCTCAACCCCCCGTTTCATTAATGCACCTACATTTATATAGAGTTTAATTAGGTTATTAAAAAATAATTCTGTTTTTAAGAAATAATTTATTAAAATTATTATTTACACAAATTATCTTTTATGATAATGCAGACGATTTCCATATTAGAGAAGTAGTATAACACTAACTATCCAACCCCCCCCAAAAAAAGTTGAATTTATTCTCAATATTAGTTTTTTTTTTTTTTTTTGGTTAAAAATGAAAAAAAATCGATAACTTTATTTTAAATTATCGCAGATCGATGGTTCAACCATTCGTTTCAAAAGTATTGGCAGGGGGGGGGGGGGGGACGCGGGGCTCCTACATACACAAAATTTTTATCCCAATTGACTATCTCTATTACAAAAAATATATATTCGTTTCATTCGGTTTAGTGCAGTCTATAGATGTTAAATTCCACTTACCTGCAATTTCCCCCATAGACGTAATGTATTTGAATACTTTTGAGTGTCCCTGTACACGAACCATTTGCTTTATCTCAACGAGAAGCTTACTGTAGCATCCTTATATGATACACATTTAGAATACCGAGTTTGGAATTTCTGTTACTATTTGTTCTTGAGATATGCTGATAACAGACAAACATACACACAGACCATTTGTGAAAAACATGATTTTCGTATTCAGGGGACCTCAGAATATGTAAATATAACAAAACCTCACGTTCGAAAATTTGACCCTAAAACAATACTTTCTCGACCCTATGGGTAAGATAAAGTAAAAATTGCCCACTAAGCCTTAAGACAACGTGTTCAAAGAGCGTAATTATATATATATATATATATATATATATTTTTTTTTTTTTGAATGAGATATATTTAGAACACGAAGCAATAAAAATATTATAGGTTAACATGGGGAGGAAGAAAGGGTGAATCTGAATGACGCAGCAGGATATTGCAAACAAACAGTACATATTACATTACTTACAAACTTTGAATAAACACCATAAAATGCAATAAACTCGCAACAATTGTTTCGGGTCGAAAAAAACACACGACCCTTCATCAGGCGAATAAAGTAAGCACGAGTGCTGCAGTCAAAGCGGCGCCGCTTTGATTGCAGCACTCGTGCTTACTTTATTCGCCTGATGAAGGGTCGTGTGTGTTTTCGACCCGAAACAATTGTTGCGAGTTTATTGCATTTTATGGTGTTTATTCAAAGTTTGTAAGTAATATTTTTTACAACGTCAGTCTACCCTTCTTATAAATATCATTGCCACTATAAAGAATTATTGAATCTATACTTATAAATCCTCATACTTTTGTATATACTATCACTTTTCAAATACTCAGCTCTCTTACAAACACTCTTTACAAATTATTCGATCGTTATCAACAAGCTTAATTAACAGAGAATAACGCACGAAGAGAAAAATAATTCAGCATACTTCTAAGAACATACATCTAACCACGACAAAGCCGCACATTAAAAGAGTTTCGAGGCTCTATTTCTTTAAAATATTCTTTAATAAACTTCAAAACTAATTAAACTGAAAATTTCTAATGCTTGAATATTCTTTAATTAAGAAGTTTAGTGGACTAATAAGGAATTTATAAATATTTTCGAACAGATATTCGCATTTCATAGGAATGTAGAGGAAATTTTCTAATTTAAAAGAGAACGAAATTAGCATTGTTAAATTAGTGCTCAGTCGCAGCTACGTAGTAAAAATTCGCAACATTCCAATCCTTTAAAAAAGGAGTTATTTTTAAGTTATGATGATTAGATTAGGGGATTAATAAAAGAGAAACCACTTTTATTTATTTATTTTAACTAATTTCATATATATACTTTAATAATATGTTAACACATTTTTAATGAGAATAAAATAAAACTAGTTAGCATAGGTGGACTCTGCTCAGTTCCCCATCATATGTATGTTCTCATAAATTTCTAGTGCAGGGCATATTATATTAATGTTAAGAGAAATGAATTTGATCAAACGCCTGTCACAGTGATGGAATAAAATCCTCACCCAATAGGCTACACACCATTCAGTTCGATATATTTATCTTATTCTAATCTATTAATTTATTTTATTGGGATCAATTTAGTAGTTTCGTTTCCATGCTATTATTTTCAATGCAACAATCCCCGAAATGCATATTTATATGGAATATCGCCCAATTTTGTTATGTTGATAAAATCTTAAATTTTGAATAACTTACGAAATTTTCCTATTAGAATATTTGTAGTAAATGATGTTCAAACAAGTATCATAAATATTATTTTGAAGTTGTTCGATATATTTATGATCCTCAAAACGGACGTTTATGCTCAATTTTAGCCCAATTCTGCCATGTTAAGTAAATCGTAAATTCCAAATAACTTACGAAATTTTTAAATTAAAAAATTCTTAGTCTGGATGTTTATGTTAGTATCCTAAATAATATTTTAAAAGTATTCTGACAATTTTACGATGAAAATATCCCTCAAAATGGACGTTTATACGAAAATTTGCCCTATTCTACCATATTAAGTAAATCGTAAATTTCGAATGACTTACGAAATATTCAAGTTGAAAAATTCATAATCAAGGATGTTTAATGCCAGTATCTTATATAATATTTTAAAAGTAGTCTGACATTTATACAAAGAAAATACCCCTAAAAACCGACGTTAATGAGAAATTTTGAAGTATTCTGCCATGTTAAGAAATTCGTAAATTTCGAATAATATGCGAAATGTTCAATGTAGCACGTTTATAATTAATGATGTTTATCCCGGCGTCAAAACTGATATTTAAAAGCTGTTCTTTCATCTTTACGATAAAAATATTTCTTTTTATGCACGTTTGAAAATTTGCCCTATTCTTCCATGTTCAGAAAATCGTAAATTTCGAATAACTTCTGAAGTTGTTAAATTAGAATGTTGCAAATGAATAGGGTTCTTGCCAGTATCATAAATACAGTGAAACCTCTCAAGTTGGACACCCCTCTAAGTTGGACGCTTTTTCTCGGAACGGAATGTATCCATTAACATTATGTCTAACTCCTATAAGTTGGACACTTTTTCTTGGAACCGTAGGTGTCCATCTTAGAGAGGTTTTACTGTAATATTTTAAAACTTGATCGACCTCTCTGCGATCATTTGTTCGTGAGATATCGTGTACACAGACTAACATACTAACGGACTAACACACTAACGGACTAACAAACTAACAGACACCCTACAGACGGACACCATACAAATTTTGTCATTTTCGGATTCCTCACACCTGAAAACGTGTAAATAAGTCAAAAAAACGAGGTCGAAAATTTTCACGATTACCTAAGTTCCCCATACCTATAGTATTATGGGGAACTAAAATTCAACTAATGATGATTAATTTTAAATCTAAAACTGAAAACTTTTTAACCCAAAATAACTAAAATAAGTGTTACGCTGTAACGAATCATTCGACTCATAGACTACGAATTAAAAACAAGTATATTTTTATATTTCCTTTATTTATTTCAAACAAATTAGCGCAACTTAAGAAAAAGTATTACAATATTTCAATTAAAAAATAGAAAAGCGGTAAAAATTTTCGTTTGCACTCTTGGCAGATGTTAAAAGTGTGTTCTCCACAAATAGCCTTGATGGAGTAGTTGCATACGTATTTTGTCATTCTGCGTTTGTTCGCCGCGCTTTTAGTCGCGTCTTCTGTGGCTTTTCAATATTCAAAATGTCTTCACGGGAACATCTCGAATTTGCAAAACTGGAAAGAGTCGGTAGTCTATCATATGAATGTTTAGTTATCTAGGATTAATAAAAGTAGTGTTTTATAACAAGAACTATGTTACGCTCTTAATTAGATCGAAGTGAATCTGGTTTTGAGCTGGAGAAATGGTATTATTAATAAAATTAAGTTTTATGAGTAGTATCAAAAGGGGGTCTTGAAAAAATAAAGGTGGTGAGGAAGAAAATTATCTCTCTCCTATGGAATGTCAGCTTTCCATGGGATTATTAGAGAAATATTTTTCCATATATACATTACATAAATCTCATAGCTGCTAATTTAAAGGGTTCTTTATCTTTTCTTTCTTTTTTCCCCACCGGAAAATTTTAATAGGAATTGTTTTATGCATTTTCTAGACGTTTTTTCAACGATTAAATAAGGTGAAAATTTTCACTCGGAAAACATGGTGTGGGGAAAAAAAAAAAAAAAAAAAAAAAAAAACATTGGCAGCTATGAAATTCTGGGCCATGAAAATCATGTCAAAAATCCGACTTGAAATTTTGTTGTTTCTACACGTTTTGAGGTTTCTTGATTTCATTTTTTTTCTATTTTTACGCGTTTGAATGAGCTGAAAGTTGGTACGCATGTCACTGTAGCACGAGCCCTATTGATCTTGGCAAATCTAGCACTTCTAGTTTTTTTTTTTTTTTTTTTTTTTAAACAGAAACACTAAGAAAAATTCTTTATCATTATGACCTATGGGCTTAAATTGTTTAAAGTGCGATAGCGTCTAAAAGCTTTATTCAGTTGAGCTGAAAATGAATACACATGTTATAAGTCGTGTCGCAAGAAATGTATACATTTTGATGAATCTAGCACTTATATAGAGTTTTTCCACCGGGACATAAAGAAAAATTCCTTATCATTATGGCCTATGGGCTCAAATTATTTAAATTGCGATAGCGTCTAAACATCTCATCCAAATGAACCCAAAATTTACTTATATAGGAAAGAAAATAAAAATGGGTTCTAAATAAATTAGGAAAATACGCAATGTGATTAAAAAAAAAGAAAAGAAAAGAAAAAAGCGGGGAGAGGAAATGCTGTAAAGTTTCCCTGTTACTTTATTTCGCTTACCAAAGTATTCATGCACATAATAACGTATTTCAAGTTTTTTGTATTTACAAATAAAATAAAATAAAAAACAATAATAACGATATTCGTTATATACACCCCCCCCCTTTTTTTTTAAATGAAGAAAGACATTTACGGAAATACTCAGCCGTTTTGTTTCGAAGTGGCAAAAACAAATGGACAAGATGTATTTTCTACCTAATTACAAAGCCCACAAAATCCTCCACTCCCAAAGGCACGCAAAACGTCGCAACTAAGGAACAACAGATGGACCGAATTGTCCGAAAAATAGTCTAAGATAGCATAAATCAAAGGAGAGGAATAGCAAAAGAAATCGTAGATAACAGCTGGGCAAAATACTTTCCGTAGTTTTTTCCTTTAATATGGCGATTTATTTAGGATCCTTTGTCGCAAAAGTTATCTGCGCCAGAAACACGTTTCAATCAAAACGGTATTAAAGAACCTGTGAAAGAAAAGAAGAAGAAGAAAAAAAGCTTATAGGAAGAATCTGGAGAGTACACAAACAAATGGAAGGATATTAGAAACTGCTTAAAGCTGAAAGAAAATGTAATTTCTTCGGTAAACTTTTATTTTGAGATACAATAGCTTAGAGGCGTTGTCTACGAACATAATATAAATAACAATACGAAAGCAAGAAATAAAAAAGATAACTTGTAATCAAAACAGAAAGACATTTATAAAATAAGAAATATTTATTTACGCACTATTTCGTACCTAGATAATTAAAAAATGGTTTAAAATTTCAAATTTATCTTCTAAAAATAAATAAATGAAAATACATTAGATAGCATATTAAAACTATATACAAAATGTGTACGTTTGCAAACGTGTGTGTTTGTAAACTACCTTGAACTACAAGACAGCTGCAGTCTTGCTTTTGGTTTTGCTTCCGTGGTAAGTTGCCCGCGTTTTTTGCACCCGAAGAAGAAAGGCCACGTCCTTTCGAAACCAGTAGTGCTTACATTGATTTTATGGCGTGTGAAGACGTTTTTAAGTTTAAATATTAAATATTTTAAATTATAAAACTTTTAGGGGAGTTTTTACTCAAAAGCTGTTCTTATTATAGTACTGTGTTTTGTATCAGAATCTAAATTATTTGGTTTACTGTAAGGATATTTTATTATTAAAGTAATTATTTTAATCTTAAAAATATATTAATCTATGCAATTAAAAATATATAAGTAAATAAAATTTAGATGGCTCAACTCGACATTCCACTTTACCACTCATTACATAAAAATCTTACAGAATTTCAATTTTTTTCCCCCCGTAATATATGCTCAGACATCAAAAAAGAAAAGCGCTGTTTAGATTTAACGCAACGACGAATAACGCAGTTAAAAGAATCCTATATAAAAGAAAAACCTTAAAAAAAAAAAAAAAAAAAAAAAAAAATTACCATTTTATAGACTTAAATTATCATTATGAATAAGCCAACTTAATATATGAACTCTAAACCTGCATTTAGTTTGTAATTGTTGAAGTTGCATTTAATATTGAAGGCAATTCCTTAAATTTGTGTTTCATCTAAAATCGAAAAGAAAACTCTATTAATATAAGTATTTATTATCGAGATTTCAACACTTAAACAATCTGCCACGTAAATGAAAATTTTATATAAACCTTAATAAATTCAATAGGCCACAAACTGGTCAAGAAGTAATTTAGCTAAGTGTTTCAGGTTAAATTGCCGGACGAATATAAACTATCATAAAAAATCGATATAAACACAAGCTTCTTTCAGAAGTGCACCCATATTAGCGGGAATTCTTTAATTTTATTTTTAAAGCAAAATATGAGCATCTATAATAAAATAGATGGTTGTAAATATACAATGGACATTTTTAAACTACGCATGTCACACAATCAACAAAGTTTTATTACACTAATTTCTAGTGGCTGTTTACAGAAAGATCAAAATTTCGAAAACTGTTTTACAAAATATTGAGAAAAGAAAATGAAAAGATAATTATATTAAAATATGTTAAAATTAGCAAAAAAAAAAAAAAAAAAAAAAGTAGTGCCCATGGGCCCCTTTTACATATTTTAAACTCTTAGATGTCTGTAACAGACTACTATTTCTTCTTACGCAAAATTCAAAATGGTCTACTAAAAACGGCGAGGACGCTTTTTCCTATATGAAAGAAATAGAATGGATTTTACACAGTGCTGGAGCCAGTCTTGCCAAATTGGGGACTTTTTTTATTCTATCTCACCAATAATTTTAAGACGTGATGTTTGATGTACATAATAAACGATTAAGTTACGAAGTGATTAGGCAACCGTTACAATTAAAATTTAGTGGTGGATACTAAATAAAAAATATCCCCAATCTGGCACACTGGCTGGAGCTATGGGCAGTTGGCGAACGTCTGGGACTCATCCCTAGGCTGAAAGAAATAGGACTCTGGTTCTACCTCAATTTATTGTAATGAAACGTCAAACGGACAACATTACAAACAATATATTACCCTTTTGTAGACTTATATAAAATAAATAAACTTAATATGTGAATTTCACTGTTAAATTTTCAGCTTTAACTGATAAGGGTATTCAAAAAGTAAGTTACACTTGTTCCCCCTACAGATCGTACCACTGTCAAACAAGAGCGAAGCTTGCGTAGACGATAATAGAGTTGAGTTCCCCAACTTCCAAACGTTAGCAATTTCGAATAGTTGCAACAGTTGCATCACAGTATGCGAGGGGGGGAAAATGGTGTGTCAGCGGGAAACTTACTCCAACGTTGAAATACGCGGAACATTACGGGAAAAACTTTGCATAAGCACGGAGATTCATTGTGAAATATCGGCCACATGCAGTGATGCCAGATTAGGGATTTTGTCCCCATATTGGGGATTTTTGAGGCTTCTGGGGACAATTTTGGGGACCAAATGTTTGTGGGGACTTTTTTGGGGAATTCTAAAATTTTTGGGACAAATCTGGGGAGTTCTTCAACTTTCTGTCAATGTTGGCAACGTAATGATTTATCCCTACGACCAGGGGTTTTCAATAGCTTTATTGTTATTTGGGGATTTGTTTCAAAAATTGCCTTCATTTGGGGATAAATCTTATCTTAAATCTACTTAGATCTGCTTGATATATATATATATATATATATTTTTTTTTTTTTTTGAAATTTTTTTTATTTTTCCTTTTTAGTAGAAATCAAGTTGGGGATTTTTTCGACACCCCCCCCCCCCCTGATTTGGGGGAATTTGAAGACCTGCTTGGGGAAATAATTTTCGACCATCTGGCATCACTGGCCACATGTGGCACCATTGTGAAATGGTGCAATTCGAAGACGGTCACACACAGTTAACCGATGCGAAAAGGTAAGGAAAGGTAAGGAACGAAAACAACGGTGAACAAATCAGGCATGGTGCGGCGAGTGGAAGACTTTTTTTCTTAGCAAATGCAGAGAAAAACGTGCACATTGTACAGTAGTTGGGAATATTTATTGGTAGAACTAATTTAATCGTCCGGCACGAGTCTAAATTGGCTGCAGAACCAAGGAGCGAGTTTCTGTCGTTAGTCATTCTACAAATGGCTGCAACGACAGAGAGATTGAATGGTAGAGAAATTGTGCGTTGTTTGTGTGTCATATTGTATTGTAACTCGCTTTTCAATGAAGTATTTATGACCTACAATTGTTTGAATGTAATTTATTTTTTGAACGCTCCTAGTATATAATTTATTTAATTCGTGTTTTACCTAAAGCTGTACAATGAACTAAATTTATATTAATATAAGCAAATAATAGCACAGCCCGCTGTTAATTTAAAAGACATCGAGCACTGTCTAACCTCTCCCAACGAAAATAGCCAGGTTATTAACGGCGACGCTTAAACGATCTGCCACATAAATTAAAACTTTACATAAACTTTCCTAAATTCAAAATGTCACAAACCGATCAAGAAGTAATTTGGCTAAGTGTTCTAATTTATGTTCGTCAGACACTATAACCTATCATATAATCAATAAACAAACTTTCGACTCAGCAACTTTCAAAAATGTACCTATTAATGCTCTTTAATTTTGTTTATCAAAAAGAAAAAACGTTGTAGAGATTCAGCATTTATAATGAATTACACGATCGTAAAAATGCGATGGCCATTTTCGATACCAGCATGATTTCCGCCCATTAAATATTGCATAATCAACGAAGTTTCATTATGCTAATCTCTAATGACAATTTAAAGAAGCGAAGAGGAGAAGAGAAAGATAAAAGCAGCAGAAAATTTTTACGACAGCAAAAGCTGACGCGCAGTCATTATGCAAACTCGATACCGCCGTAAAAATTTATTCTAAAGTGGGAATAATTGAAAACTAAGCAGGCGAATTTTTTCACATCTAAAATGCAACACTTTATGTGAAATTAATGACAGGAGCATAACATTTGCACGAGTTGATTCTATAGGGAATAAATAAAAGAACTTAAGACAGAACTGGTTGTACCTGTGATTCCTGTTGCAATACCATTTAATATTGTGGCGCTTAATACTTTACTGTACCTTCAGCTTAGAAAATTTTCTAACGGCTCTTTTAAAATGATAGTATCCAAGTATCCAATGCAGTCATTTGATGACAGAATTTTATCACGTAATATTGATATCCAACAACTGTCATATTCTAAAATATAAATGTGAAATATGAATGCATCAATTTTTAAAGTTCTGAAATAACAGAAGGTTTAATTCAGAGATGCCAAGTTACTACCAACGAAAAATCAATTTCATACCACTATAAAGAAATAGTAAAACTTGTCCTATTTAATAGCAGATAATTATTACAAAAGAACGTAATAAATTTTTTCAGGTATTATGGTTATGTACAATCCGTGATAACTTGGTACTTCTGGTTTCATTTAATGCTTAAATTAAACATTTTATGCAATTCGTTCGCATTTCATGGAAATAATGTTGTATGTTTTCTCATTAACATTTTTATATAAAGATGTATCATGTATCATTTCCATTGGTAGTCGTCCGCTACCATTTTCGTTAAAGTATTCGTGTGCGCGTAAAGAGCCATAACAGTCAAAATAATTGCACTTTAGAAAAATGTATGTTTAATATACATTAATTTTGAAATGGGAAAAAGGCTAATTAAAAGAAAGAAAGAAAGGAAAAAGAAATAGCTGCAAAGCCGTATTCCAAAACTCTTCGAATATCAGTAAATACCAAGAAAATGAAGTCCCTTATAAGAAAATTTACTGTAAGAAGAAATAAAACATTTCAATGAAATTTAGATTGTCTTCAGACACTGTAAGTGATTTAAGATTAAAATAGATGTTTAAAATTAAAATTAAATTGCTTTTCTCGAAGCCCATTACATTAAAAATTGTATGGATAAACAAATCATACAAAATTATAAGAAAAACAACAACTGCAAAAAATGGAAATTTGCGGTGACGCTCCAGGAGGCATGGATATAATTAAGAGGCTATTTATTAATAATAAACAATGATAATTTTCTATTGCTCAAATGACGCAAATTGTGGACGTAATACCATATTATTTCACAGAAAAATTCCCAAAGGGCAATTTGTTGCAATGGTAAATCTATTTTAAGTGTCAAGCAAAATAAAAATTAATTCATTCTTCTATCAGAATAATACTTCAGAATTAATTTTTAAAGAAATTCGAGATTCATTTAGAGAGAACATCAATAAAGTTGAGCTGCACATGATAAATGCCAAAAACAGCTTCGCCTTATTTAGCAATTAAAGAAGTAGAGGAATAAAAGATTTCTCATTTAATGATACACTGGTACAATCATCTGAAGTCTCTCCTAAGGATTTCTGCACTTTTGGTTTATTAAAAACAGCCTTAGGAAAAACTGCATCCAAGAACATAGAACGGTCTTTATAAAATACAACCCAAGGAATAGAATAAAATGTATATAAGAATTGGCAATAACAGTTCTAAGAAAAAGTTCGCCTTCATAGGAAAAATTGAGATAATTCTACACATACTCAAGAATTAAGATATCAGTTAAATCAAATCGCCTCCCTCCCCGAAAGAAAAAAAAATAAATAAAATAAAAATCTGCATAAAAATACTTATTAAAATCGTTTCCATAAATTGAAAAGGATCATCTGTATACAAGTTTAACTTTTTAATATTAGAACTTAATAATTTTAAATGTGTATTATCTGTAATCACAAACAGCAAATACTTGCACAAAATCATTAATATCGTATGTCATATTTTAAATGACATCGAACTACCCTGTTTCTGTTTCTTCTGTAACCAAAATTATTTTCACGAAGGGAAATTATGTGTCACACAAATTTAAAAAATATTCCAAATTTAACTTAACGCGTCATGAGCCAATAAGGAAGTAATTTCGCTAAGTTTAATAAAAAAGCACCACAAAACTGGCGTTGTAAAAAATATTACTTCAAACTTTGAAGAAACACCATAAAATGCAATTTATTGCATTTTATGGTGTTTATTCAAAGTTTGAAGTAATAATTTGACTAAGTATTTTACACAATGCAGCAGGTAGCCAAACGAATTTCCACAACACATATAATAAATATACTCATTTTTCGACTCAGCTACTTTAAATAAAGTACCCACATTTTCCGGAATTCTTAATTCAATTGGCTAAAAAAGTAATTAAAAAAAAAAAAGAAAAGAAAAGAAAGAAAGAAAGAAAGATGGAAAAGAATAAGGAAGAAAGAGGAAAAACTAATTCTGTAAAGATTCGACATAATAATGAATTAGACGGTCATAAAAATTGGGATGATCATTTAATATTAGCATGATTCTTTTTAACACTTTCCATTAACTTAATAACTTCGGTTTGTCTGTCTGTCCGTCCGCGTTCTAACTTCCGTAAAATTCATGGAATTTCTTGAAACTGATATATGTTATTTAAGTTCACTATCGAATATTCTCTATTGAAAGTGTTCTATGAGAGGTATTCCTATAAACCATATTTTAATACCTTTACTTTAGACATATTTTAATGAAATTGGAATATGTTATTCAAGTGCACTAGCGCTATTGGATGACATTTTTTTTTTTTTTTTAAATAGAAAATGTAGTAAATACCATGGTTTGTGCACAGGAAAACCCGAAAAAATTCGAAAGCAATGTGTTCTATGAGAAGTATTTCTGTAAACCAAATTTTAATAACTTTACTTTGCATAAATGTCAATAAAAGTAAAATGTATTATTCATATGCACAAGAAATTGCTTTCTATAGAATATAACATGATTAGCATTAAGATTTACAGGGCCACACAAAAATATTCAGTTACATTATTATTATTGGAAATTTGCTGGAATTGCATTTTCGCATTTTTTAACAATGTTTAAGAGTGAATATGATTTGAATTAGTGTATCTGTCTATCTGTCCATCTGCTCGTCTCCATTAGTGATAAAGCATTATCACTAATTTAAGTAAAATTAACAGGTGAATATTGTTGTTGTTTTTTTCCCCTTTTAGAAATTGTATTGTGAGAGAATACAGAAAACTTACAAGAAGAACAATGAAAAATATTGTACATTCTTTGTGACGATCAAATGCAATTACAAAAAACGAGATTCATAAGAAGAATGTGTTAAATTTATAAGAAGAATGTGTTAAAACTTTGGTTAGAAAGAGCTGACGAAGTCATTATGCAAACTCAATACCAACATAAAAAAAAATAAGCATCGAAATTCTTAATACTTAAAATGAGCAAAATTATCATTAATTATTTATGCGAAATTAAAGGGTGGAATATACCATTGGCCGAATTTTAAATGTAAGCGTATACAAAAGCTTAAAAAAAATTAAAGAATACTTACAGCCTTCTTTGCAAAAGAATTTGTTATTTCGTTTAGCATAAAAGAATCCTAACAGAAGCATACAAATAAAAGAATTTAGATTTGTTAGTCACCTAAGAAGTTTAACAGTTTAATTCATGAAATTAGATGTTCTAGTTCCAGGAACTATTACTCGTGTTCTCCACAAATCGTGTGTGTATTATAAATCAAAAACTTAATACACAGGATTCCATGAAACTTTATTTTCAGTTCGTCAATGGCACAAATTAATGTTGATTAAATGTTTGGTGTTCATTGCCAAAGAGATGGTGCTGTAATATTGCACTTTTTAGAATTTGAGTGATTATATAGCTATTCCTTAGTGTCTTCAGCATAATAAAGTGGTGGACATAATTATACGACACCTATCTAATTTGACAAATCATGAAAGAAAAGTTTCAGAGCTTAAAAATCTTTTATCATATACGTCAAAAACATAAATTTATTCTGTTATCATACATAACTGTTTTACAGAAATGATATTTTTATAGAGTTTAATAAAAAAAATTAAAAATACCATGGACAAAATTATAAGACAGTCTAACATTTTAATCAAACCACCTGCTTTTGTTCGAAAATAATGTGCAATATGCAAATTTTCTGCACGTTGCTATGACGTCAGCAGTTAACTAAAGCAGACGATACCCGACTTCCCGCATTTACAAATATGCCACGAGGTACAGAATTAAAAGAAAGTGAAATTCGCGAAATTTGGAGATTAAATGGAACTGATGCTTCAATTAATAATATTTCAAAAGTTATTAAACGCTCTAGATGTGCAATTAGAAATGTTTTGAAAAGAAGAATTAATGGATCGGTGATTAAAATATCTGGACGTACTCTTTGCTTGTCCTCGATAGACAGACGTCATGTACTTTCGCTGGCTACACAGAATAAGATGACCACTACAGGCATTAAAAATGCTTTGAAACTGAATTGTTCAAGGAGAACCATTCGCAGGGTATTGCATATTGCTTCCTATGTGAAATATAAAAAAATTGAAGAAAAAACCCCCGCTTCTAAGCCGGCACAAAATGGAGCGTCTAAACTTCGCTGAACAAACTATGGCCTGGACCTCCAAATGGTATTCTGTGTTATTTTCTGATGTAAAAAAGTTTAGCCTGGATGGTCCTGACGGGTTTCAATATTATTGGCATGATTTACGGAAGTTTCCTCATGTACTAATGAGCCGCCAAATCGGTGGAGGCTAAGTAATGGTTTGGGCTGGTTTTTCGGCTCAAGGGAAAACGGATATTTTTTTGTGCATTCAAGAATGAATTCCGAAAAGTACAGGAATCTTCTTAAAGATCAACTAGCCATATACGGTGAACTTCTTTGTGGCGAAAACTACACTTTCCAGCACAATAACGCGCCGATTCATGCATCACACGAAACAAAAAAGTGGCTTTCAGAGCAAAGTATCAATGTTCTCCCGTAGCCTTCTCGCTCCCCAGACTTAAATCCCATCGAAAACTTGTGGGGGATCTTAGCTCGTGCGGTTTACCGAAATGGGAGGCAATTTATATGTGTCGAAGACCTAAAAAATGCTATAAAATGTGCTTTGGAAGAACTGTGTTGCGATATTTTGTTAGAATTGATAGATTCGACGCCGAATCGCCTCTTTCATGTTATAAAATACGATGGCGGCTCCACCAAATATTGAATAACCATGTTAGAGGATTTTCTTTTAGACCATTAGTATCTGCTAATTATGTTGACCACTGTATTTGGAAAAAACGGTTGGTGTCTTATAATTTTGTCCATTATGTTTTAAAGTTTTTTCATTAAATTGTATGAAAATATCATTATTATAAAATAATTATATATGATAACAGAATAAATTTATGTTTTTAACGTATTTGATAAAACATTTTTAAGCTCCGTATCTTTTCTTTCACTATTTGTCAAATTAGATAGGTGTCTTATATTTATGTCCACCATTGTATAAGCATGGATATTTGTTTTTATTATATTTAATTTCTGATATTCGATGTCGTGTTTTTCTAGAATTCTAAAACTTAATTAAAAATCACAGTACTATAATGTAAATTCATTTACTTGAGAACATTACCGTTACCGTAGTAATCAGAATATGCGCCAATCAATAGATAATTTATGTTCAAATGAAAACAAGTTGAATGAAAAAGAAAAAAAAAATTCTATTGTAATATCAATAAAGTCAAAAGAAAGACAATTCAAAGGAATGTGACCCCCACACATTCAAACCCTATTTCCAGTGAAATTAATCGATCGCACCAAGTTAATCACATTTCCCGTAATTCAATCTTTCTTGGCGGATGAAGGAAGAGTAATTAGATAAAGCCTTTTTTTCCTACTGTTGTTCCAATGAAATTATGCATTCCAAAATCAATAGAATTGAATGTTTTATTCCACCTACTCCCCTTTCACCGCGACTTGATAAATGATCCAAGAACAACATTGCCTTGTTTGTTCTGGGAAAATATATGCATATCAAGTTTTACCAAAAAGAGCGGGAATTATCGCTTCATTATTATGGAAATTGGGTATTCGGTAATTGTGGTGTCTGCCTGAAAACATACTGAATCGCCACGTCAATGTAAATCGGAAGCAAGCGTTATAATTAAAAGTAAGGAACAAAGAAAAGATGTAATTGGTGTAAATATATTCCACGCGTGGAGTTTTATTCTAGACTTCATCATACATATTTAATTAACTCGTGGATTTCCAGATCAGGAGCGTTTAAGTTCCATTTGTATAATTTATTATTGAGCAGCTAATTTAACGCATTTTCTATATTATATACTTGTACCCTTATTAACTAATAATACATAACGTATCGGAATTCTTTTGTAGAATCATGCGAAGTAATTATTAATTTTATACACCATAACATTATGCGCATAATATTTCTTCACAAAAATGCAAAGTAACCAGAAAATAAATCATGATAAAAATTATTTAGAACTTAAAATACAACCGTAACAACTGAAGATTTTATATCGAAAATAAAAATTTCAAAAATTAAATGGTTTTAATTATTTAATTTTTCATTGTTTGTTTATATATTATCGAAATCTAAAATTAATCTAAAATATAATTGAATAATTTGAAAGCGATGTTATAATTTGGGAAAAAAAAAAAAAAAAAAAAGTCCTCCGCCCTAAACTAAATTCTGCTTTTACCAGAATTTCATCAATTTTTTTTTTTTTTTTTTTTTTTTGGAAAGAAAAAGAAAAGAAACGGAAATTAATAATAATCGGTATCGAAACAAACACTATCGAAAAAGTTTTGTTTAATAATTTTGAATTAGGAAATAAAACGTGCGCGTGCAAAATGAAATAAAAATGAATTTAATGATTTAATTTTTATATAAAACATGATCGCGTGCTATTTTAAAAAGTAGATGTAAAATTTAAAGTTTATGTGGTGCGTGTGGCATCTATAAAAATTGTTTTAAGAAATAGATTAGAAGAATAAAGAAAGCAACGATGTTGGTTGCATTTTGTTGAATTTTATAGAAGTAATATCTAGGAATAATTTCTTATGTTAAAACTATAGGGACATTTTTTTTTTCTTTCTGAATAGATAATTTTACGACAAAAAATTCAGTTTTAGAAATTTATTTTATTAGTGCTTTTATTATTATAGATTTTTATTTATTTTTTAATGCCGCAACAAAACTGTTCATCTTAGCATCATTTCTGAGTGAAAAAAGAAGTTTCTATAAATCCATAATTTTACACTAAATTTTCCTGGCAGGAAAGTTGAAATTTAGGTTTTAATTTCTAATAGTAGCTAGGTTAAATACATATGTTTTTCCATTTGAAGTAAATATTACGCATTTAGAAAGCATGCATATAACTTTATTAGCTATGAATGGTATGAAATAAAATCCCCTTTTCCAAACTTGACCTATCTTTAAGTATACAAATTTAAAAATATGAAGCCTTATTACTTCTTTTCTCTAAGCACAGATTATAAATTACACAGATAGAAGCACTCTGGACAGTGGTCAGTTCAAGGCAAGAAAAAAATGAGAATTATCTGCTATTTCAAAATTTGTCCCCAAAGAAAGAAGCACAATTGTCTACCGTTGCACTTAAAAGGAGGTAAATTAATATTAAGTTATATGGGGAAATTTGAGGCTGGAAAAAGTTGACCCCAAAGGAAGATGGCTCTTCAAAAAAAAGGTGCACTTATAGAAAGATTTCACTGTACGTGTGTATATGTTATATAGATGAAATTGGCATTAATAATGTGTCTCTATACCAGCTAAATTTTGTTATGTTATACATTTACATTTTATATTTACAATTATATAGGCTATGTATTATATATATACTAGCAAAGCCCCGGTCCGGGAACGAACCGAATTCGAGAAAATTTTCGAAATCAAACTCGAAATGTACAAAACTCGGCCTGATACTGCGTGCCAATAGACAAAGTTTGTTAACGAAACCATTTTTTAATTCATGAAATCAATGAAGGTAGTGAATCAACGAAGGCTCTTCTCGCTTTGGAAAATTTAAAGGAAACTCTTTTCTATATCGCTTTACAAACAAAAATGAAATTTAAAGAAATCATGAAATTGCTTTAAAGGCCGCTTTGGTTTCCCGTTGGTTTATGTTGTTATTATTTTTTGTTTCTTTCTTTTCGTTTCGTTTTCGTTTCCTTTCCATATTTACTGAATTCGATTCTTTGTTTTTCAATATCACGTGATTGAGCAGACGACTATTTTACTTATTTAACGTTCATTTATATTTCCATTAATTTTTGGAACTCTCTTGCAACTTTATCTAAATTGTTTTTTTTATTCCATTTTCATTTT
Source organism: Salticus scenicus (assembly GCA_963930645.1). NCBI lineage: Eukaryota > Metazoa > Arthropoda > Arachnida > Araneae > Salticidae > Salticus > Salticus scenicus. The sequence continues at coordinate 190,866,286 of OZ005652.1, forward strand.
TTCATGTGTATGAGTAAAATATTTTATAATTTTTTACTTTTCGCGTGAAAGCATATTTCATTTTATGTTCGGAAAAAGAAGTGATTTTTTTTTTTTTTTCTTTTTAGCAACAATTAAAATTTTAAATGTGCACATTTAAAGCTTTTACCAGGTTATTATTTTCACATTTTAATTAATTTTAAAAAATCTAATCACAATTTCGTTACAAATAAGGTACCAAATGAAAGCGGCATTTTTTCTGAATCCGTCGGTTTAATTAACTTATCGATCGGACAATTAGATTTTTTTAAAAATTAACTAAAGTATGAAAAGCTGGTGACAATTTTTTAAATTAACTAAAGTATGAAAAGTTGGTGGCAACAACGCACAGACAAACAGAAGAATATCTCTCTTAGCCAATCAACTTGCGTCCAGCCACGAACTTACAGGAAAAAACTTCCTTAGCCATTTATATATAGAGAGATATATGCATGCACAAACACATGAACACCACTCCTACTTACTGACAATATCTGCACAAGTATTCACTGTTTTATTTTAATATTGCGATGTCTATTAATTTATAGACAATTATTTTTGTTTGGTTCTTATTGTTGATTTTACTTAGATGTCGGGCAAATTAATAGCGATATTTTGAATTTTTTAATATTGCTATTATCAGAATTATCTTACTATTTATTTATTTTTATTATTGCAATAATTTGCCATTGAGCACGATGTTGTCAGAGGGAAACTATTTCAAATAAATTCTCCTATTTAGTTTATTACTTTGGATTAATCTTCGTTTGTTATTGTTATTTGTGTTGTATTTTGCCCTTGTTACATATCGTTTCCTGTTCTTATATAATATATATATATATATATATATATATATATATATATATATATATGTATATATATTTAATAGCCTTTGAAACACACATTATTTATATACACTGTATTTGAAATATCTTGACCTCAGCTTTTATTCTTTAAATATTGATCTTAGTCGTGGCAGTACATATGGCAAAGTTGTGCATCCTATTAAAAAATGCGTATCAATCATACGTCGATTTAAGAATCATTATTTAATTTATCACTCTGTCTTACCCACTAAATATACGAGCACGTCAAGTTACAAAAATAACCAAATACACTCCTCCAAAAGCATTTCCATTCAAAACCATCAGATTTACAGAAATAAAAGAAAAATCTTACAACTAAATAAAGTTGTTCAGAATAAGTTAATATTGTCCCGCTCAAAAAATAAATCTGTAATTTAAAAGGAAAAAAAAAAGTTCTAAAGTATTTTTAAAGATTTTATTTCTCCTTTCATCAAAATAAGATAAAAATCTCCACACGTATATTTCACTCTTTCCTTTCTCCCACCCCTTCTTTCCTGAAAGAACTGTCAGAAAAAGGCTATAGAAACAGGCACTTGTGAAAGAATTTTTTTTACAAAGAAATGAAGGGGGAAAAAAAAAAAAAGTATAAATAATTCTTTGATTGTTAGAGCGTCTGAAAAACTTTTTTTTTTTTTTTTTTTTTTAATAGCATAAGAAGTTACTGTTATTAAATTAATAATTTTCTAAAGTGATATATTCCATTGTGGGAAAAAAAAAACGTTTTTCTGCAAAAATAATTAGTTTCATATCATATAAAGAAAATACAACAAAACCTCGATTATCCGACCCTTGTTTAACCGGAACTCTCTGTTAACCGATGTCGTTTTCCTGAATTTTTTTTCAGTGCCTTATCTGAAACTCTTTGTTAACCAAAATTCATACATTTTTTTTTTAATTCCCTCTCTTAATTTCACATTCCGTGTGTATGCAAGCGTTCATTCCGAACAACGAGTAGGATAAGTATTTTGATTCCCCGTTCTTAGAATTCCTTTGAAATTAACGCCAGATGAAGCTTTCATTCAAAGCATTGTATGATTTTTGTTTAAAAATAAATTTTCATATATAATTTGAATGTACACATTTATTTAGCAGTTTAAATAGTCATAATAGTAGTTCGATGACTACGTTACGTATTACGATGACGATGTTACATATTATTGAAAAATTTCCTATTATCCAGAAATTTCGATTATCCGATGTAGGTTTGATCCCATTTACGTCGGATAATCGAGGTTCTACTCTAGCTTTATACATAACTTGACTTAATCTTTTAAGGTTCATTAGCCCAGAAACAAAACATCTATTTTCTTTTTTTTTTTTTTTTTTTTAATCGGATTTTAAACTTGTTTCTCCGATAAATAGCAGCACTACTCCAAAACTTAACAAATGATTTTGCAGAGGAAGCAAAATGCAGAAATCACGATATATTTCTTAGTAGGCTCGAGTACGAGTGCACCTTGCTGCTTTGATGATGCATACCATGCCTATATACATTTTTTAAAACTTCTTTACACACCATAAATTTTAAGACAGCACAACCGGTTTCGAAAGGACGTAGCCTTCCTTCATCATGTGCAAAAAAACACGTGCTACTGCCTTGGAGGCAAAAGCAAGACTGAAAGCAGGGCAAAATCCAGAGGGGAGGAGCAACACAAACAACCAATAGGAAGCATCATGCTTCATGCAGGACCAATCAGAGAGGAACACACATACACACACACACAAAAAAAAAAAAAAAAAAAAAAAAGAGGGAGAGAGGGAAGGAATAATCAATTAATTATTATTTCTAATTGATTAAGGAATAATTGATTATTCCTTCCCTCCCTCCCTTTTTTTGTGTGTATGTGTGTGTGTGTGTGTGTGTGTGTGTGTGTGTGTGTGTGTGTATGCGTGTTCCTCTCTGATTGGTCCTGCATGATGCTTCCTATTGGTTGTTTGAGTTGCTCCTCTTGCTTTTACCTCCAAGGCAGGTTTTTTTTGGACCTGATGAAGAAAGGCTACGTCCTTTCGAAACCGGTTTTGCTGTCTTAAAATTTATGGTGTGTAAAGAAGTTTTAAAATCTATATACTGATTGCACACCAGTTTTGAATTTAGTTTTGATACCATGCCTAGTTTTTCCACCTGATGAAGGAACATTCTATTACTGTGACCTGAAACAACTATTGCGAGTTTTTGACATTTCATGTGTTCACTGAAAGCTATTAATTTATTTCAATTATTATTTGAACTTATTCAAGTTAGCATATGTAATGTTTCAAACCGAAAATTTCTCCAAAATAAAAAATGCTACATTTTTTTTTTTTTTTTTTCCCTACACATTTATGATCAGCTATGTGTAATAGCCATTTTAGAAATTAATTTTGTAATTTACAAAAGGAAATAATGTAAAAAATGTTAAAGAGTTAAGATAAAAACACAAAATAAAAAGGAATTATGTTTTCCGCACTTTTTTTTTTTAAGGACTGAGGACTATTAGTCTCAATCTGGGATTTTTGCGGTGTCATTTTTCGATAGTTGGACATTTATTGAAATCTAAAATTTATCGAAAATATAATTGAATAATTTGAAAGTGATGTTATAATTTGAAAAAAAAAAAAAAAAAAAAAAAAAAACCTAATAGTCCTTCGAAAAAGTTTTTTTTTTTTTTTTTTAATAATAATTTTGAATTAGGAAATCCGTGCAAAAAAAAAAAAAAAAAGATGAATTTAATGATTTATTTATTCATTTATTTTTTAATCAGATTTTTTTTTTTAATGTCGTTTTGTTAATTGCACTGGGGGAGGGACACCATTTTTGGAGGAAAGCAAGCATTTATGTAAATAAATAAGAAAAGAAAAACAAATTTATTATTTATTTTGTTGCTAGTGTACAGAGCAGATGCTACTACCCTGGATATTTTCTTTTTATGTATGTCCCTGTAAGAGATATTTAAACGATGAGTACACATTTCCCAGGAATGTCCGTGTGCTGTAGCAATATTCTGTATTCTGAAATGTATATGTTTCATTCTGTTTTACATAAGTTAATTTATTTCAGATAACACTGCGCTGAAAAAAAAAAAAAAAAATCGAGCCTTGATACCATTTTTGTTAATTCTTAGGTAAAATGATCTTCTGAATCCGAATATGATCCCCATTTTGTCCAATCACCCACCGTTTTCGCAGGACGTCACCCCCTCCTGCAATTTTTTTTTCACTGTTCGACAATTTTACAGCCATGAACTTGATTTGGAGGGTAAAAAAGGGTTATTTTAACACTTAAAAAACAATATATAAAAGGCATAATAAATAATAATAATAACAAATTAATAATAATAAAAGTAATTCTTAATTTTAGTGGCGAATCCCCTCCTAGATTTCCCCCTTGCTACAAAAATTCATGCTTTAGAATTTTTCCTCTCTGTAGCCCCTTAGAAAATATTTAACAGTTCAAATAATCACCCCACCCCCTCTCCCTCCAAATCGAATTAATAGCCGTAAAATTACCGAACTGTGTTAAAAATGGGGAGGGCGGCGTTCCTAAAAAACGGTGGAAGATGGGACAAAATGGGAGTCATATTTGGATTCAGGAGGTCATTTTACATAAGAATTTTGTGTGAATGGTATTGGGGCCAATTTTCATGCAGAGCAGCGTAATTAGTCCTTATACAACGTATTACAAAAATTCCTTCATGCTTTACTGTGAAAAAATTGCTATGCACACAATTTCCCATAATGTTCATACCTTAATCAATTTAATAAAATACACACCAGTTTTGTTCTGTTTAAAATAATTTAACTATACAACAATAGGCTTCAAATAATTTGCAACCATAGGTCGTAATATACATTATTATTATTATTATTATTATTATTTTATCCCTGTAAAATAATTGTAACTCATACACTCATCTCACAAAAACCTACACCGTTCAGGCGAACTTACACACTTAGCTATATTAGCATAAAAACAGTAAAAATGAATTCAGGAAACATCAAAACGTTTAGACACACCATTATCTCATAATGGGATAGTTTCCAGATGACAATACTTTTCTTACACAGTATATGTTTGGAAAATAAAAATGTTGAAAACTATAGAAGAGAACAAAGGTTCTATCACAAGAAGCCTATAGATTTTATTCAACAATACCGAAAATTTTAAATCTTTGTAGAAAAAGAACAGAATAATGTTTTGAAAAAGGAAACAAAGCCGAAATAGTTTCTATAGCATTCTTGTCACGAACGGCAAGTGTATTTAAAATACTGACAATTCAAAAATAGTCTACAATTGTCTATCGCAAAAAAGAATCTAGAGAACTTCGCAGAGAATGTATATAAGACCAACACATTTGAAAAAAAATAATCCTATCGATGGAAGTAGAAATCTCAAATCTGAAAGGGAAAAATCAATAGGCGTTTTTATCTACCTATTTTTCAAAAAGAAACTCCAGTTTCTGATCAGATGTTTAAAAAACTCTTCTTCTAGAGAGAGAGAGAGAGAGAGAAAAATATATATATATATATATATACACACACTGAACAAGTTTTATGTCCTACCTAAATGGGAAAGAAAACAGTGTTTTAGATAGTTTTTTTTTTTTTTTTCCAGAAATTAACATATATTAAAAGATATGATCACTGAGAGAAAATCTTTTCGATATTTCGTATTGCTGTAAATTCTTTTAAGAGAGAAAGAAAATAAAAATAAACCGTATGAAAATTATAGTATACTGCGGCCATCATAAAAATTTCATCCATATTTTCCTATACAAATTCACTCAGTACAAATTATTTATTAATATTATTTTCCATGGTGAGCACAGACGATTTTCACCACAAAATATAAGAGAAAAATTCGAAAGAAAGTCCATTTTGTGCCCCATAAACGACATCTGGGGAAAATCCCCCCCCCCCCTTTCTTTTATTATTATTTTTTAGCTTACATTCTCTGTCATAAAACTTCTGCCGAATCTGGGTTAAAAACAGAAAAAGGGGAAAATAAATTAGAAATGTCAGTCCTATCGTTACAAATTCGGTACCCAATGAAAGGGGCGATTTTTCTGAATCCAGGGGTGCAAACAGTTTTTCGACACGACAATTAGATTTTTAAAAAATAACTAAAATGTGAAATTTAGGTGGCAACAATTCATTTTAATTCATTTCAGTCATTTTAAAAAGTACGTGCTTCGTTACAAATTCGGTACCAAATGAAAAGGGCGATTTTTCTGAATCCAGGGATGCAAACAATTTTTTGACACGACCATTAGATTTTTTAAAATTAACTAAAGCATGAAATTTTGGTGGAAACACTTCATTTTAATATTTTCATACCTTTTAGTGCGAATCAAGCTAAAAGAAAAATCTTTAATTATTATTTTTTTTAAATTTAATTTTGAAACAACATGTACCTACCCTTGAACACATGTGCTTCTGAATTCTTACTCATTTTAAGAGGAATATTATTTCTTAAGAGTATTTATATACGCAGGGGTGCGTATTTTACATTTAATAAAAAGATTCTATTTAATTAATTGAAAAATAAAGATCTTTTTGAATAAGTAATACTTTTTTAATCATATAATGAAACGTATAATGCAACAAGTTAATTTAAATCACTTCCAAAAGAATTCCTGACGCAAAATTTTATCGTTACTAGAATAACATTTAATTAAAAGATAATGTTTTGTCAAGACAACAATGTTATAACTTCGGGACATCGATTCTCCTACGTTTATCTAAATTCATTCTACTCGAGAGAAGCGTTCGTTTTTGCTTTCATTTCAAAGTAATTGTTCTCCGATTGCAGTTTCAATAGCGCATTAATTCTTTTTCGGATGCTATTTTTACTTTTCAAAGAAGTACTGTTCTTTTTAAGAAAAGATTAATAATTGAATTTCGTGGTTGTTAATCTTGTCATATTAGAGGTTATTATATGCCATCCGCTATCAATTAGAATTTGGCTCTCTAGTCTTTATTATTATTTAATTCTTAATTTAACAAAGTAATGGTACAGAGGAAACAGCTACAATTCTCTAAAGTATGATGCAGCAACACCTCTACCGGACAATATATGAATAAAGATTCATACAAACTAATTTCTCACTGAAACTGTAATAATGACAAGTTATTTTAAAGCATTTCTGAAAGAATTCCTGATGTAGAATTTTATCATTACTATAAGAACATTTAAATAAACTAGTATATTGTGGCCATCACAAAACCTTCTTCTGTATTATTAGTACGACAGGGCGTATTATTTCTTTCAGACAGCAATTCTGCATGGTCGCTTTATTTCTTTTTCCTTTTTTTTTCTTTCCTCTTTGAATGAACGTGCGATCATTTTGTTTTTATTTAAAATACATACAGAGTGGCTAACATTAGAACTTTCCCAAATTCCCAGATTTTTCCAGACTCACTTAAATTCCCCGACTGCGACTTTTTCATGATTCCCTGACTTCCCCTGACTAGTGGCCAATCCATATATAACTCTTAGAGTTTGACATTGTATCCTCGTTCATTATATTTGTTCAGGTTATTACAGATTACATATATGTATGCAATAAAAAAAAGAAAAAAAAGAAAAAATGGTACATTTATTAATAAGGACAAAATGTAGCTAACGCTACAGTTTAATCGGATAATTGAATAAAAAAATATTAAGTAAAAAACCCATTTTAACTTAAAATTAATTAAAAGGCAAAAACAAACTGATGCCAAGTATAAACAAATAAATAAGTGAATATATTTCTTTTTAAGTCAATAAATAAATAAATAAGAACGTGAATTTTTTTTTTTTAGTACGGAGAAAGTCTCAATCTACGGATAAAACTTTGTCGTCAGTTTTACATAATGGTTGGACATTTATCGAAAATATAATTGAATAAGTTGAAAAGGATGTTATAAATACAAAAAAAAAAAAAAAAAAAAAAAAAACTATAATAGTCCTCCGTACTAAACTAAATTCTGCTTTTGCCAGAATTTCATCAAAATCGCCTTTTTTTTTTTTAAGAAAAAGAAAAGAAAATTATTAATAATCAGTATCGAAACGGACAGTATCGAAACAGTTGAAGAAGCCCTTTTCTAGACAAAAATACATAATTTATTTTAAATTTTAATTGTTGCCAAAAAAGTTTACGAGTTGATTTAAAATTTTTTTGAATTGAAAAGAAATTCACGCGTAAATATTAAAATTGATATAAAACTCTGTGAAAAATTAAACTTGCAGGGTAAAATTGATGTCGTTATAGCTCAAAAAGTTTTTTTTTTTTTTTTTTTTTTTTTTGATTGAAGTTCGAAAAAAAATTAAAAATTTGTAAATCTTAAAAATGAATATCTTGAAATTTCGATCGAATTTGTAAAATATATACCTTGTTTTAAACATCTTATTAATTTGTTATGTACATTTAAGATAAATACTGTTTAAGGGATTAAGACCGAGGTGAAGACTTTGAAGCCATCCTGTGTTTGTTGCTAAAACCTGAATGTTTGATTAATCGCATAATCTGGACAATATAGTATGTGTAACTATAATATATATTAAATATTTCGACATAGCTTCGTGCCTTTAAAAGAATCATAAAGCCACAGCTATGGAGAAATATTTCATCATGATAGAGTTACAACTGTAATTCCTGTATTTGTCATCGTATCCTCTTTTTCGTCGACTTATTAATAATTTATTTTGTCAATATATTTCATTTTAATTTTATCGACATCATGTTAATATAAAAGGAAAAATTCTTAATATTTATTAAAATTTTTATCATGAATTATATTTTTTAACGATATACTCATTATTGCAATTCAACAATTGAAAGAACAACTGCAACAATTGTTTATTAATAATATGAACAATAAACGGAATTTCATTTTTTACAACAATCAAATCACTTTACTTTTAACATTTTTCTTCAGTCTAATAATAAACCCTCATCTGAGAATGGCGTATCTATTCTTAGGTGTATTTTTTGGGAGTTACTTTATTCAAAAGTTTCTCACATGGCTTATCTTTAAATTTTCGTGCATCATCCTACAAATAACGCGCGGGAAATTTACGTGTCTCCTGTCAATTTTGCTAGACGCGGTGTATTGACGAGTAATGATATTCCAGGTCAGAAATCTACCCATTTATCTTTTTCTACATGAAAATTTTCGGCCAATCTTGGTTTTAAAAATATTGATATTCTTGATCAAAATGAAAATGAATCAAATCCAATAACTGTGAAGAACCAAGTTACATTTCTGAAATTATTAAGAAAAAATATTGGGTTTTAAAAAGAAAGAAAAAAAATGTATATTTCAGCTTTAAATAGGCGCCGTCCTCTCAAGCTTCCCAAACTAAAAAATGTGCCAAAAGTTGGAATTATTCCCACTATTTCTGAATCACTGTTTGAGACTGATACTGACGAACCTCCGTTCAAATTGAAGGGAAATCAGTTCTTTCTCAGACAGTGGACGCAACCAATAAAAATCAACAAGCTTTTGTTTCACTGCCTGGAACTGATACTGACGAACCTCCGGTTGAAATCGAAGAGGAATCAATTCTTTTTCAGGCAATGGACACACTAAATGAAAATGAACAAGCTCCTACTTCACAACGACTTGGTAAAAAAAGTAAAAGAAATTCCGAAAATTAAGTTTTTTTTTTTTTTTTTTTTTTTTTTTTTTTAAATATGGCGTTGCTGTTGTTGCATTCCTAGTGTAAAAGACTAAACTCCTTTAAGACGCTTGTTTGCAGTACGCATGGGGGCCTGGAATATCAAAACTCCTCTGGCAGTAGGCAAGGGGGCCTGCCTTATCAAAACTCCCTATGAGAAACAATGCATGGCGACTTCCTCGTGGTGTTTCTCGGGTAACGCTAACAGCCATGCCTTTAATGTAACATATATATAATATATATATTATCATTATTATTATTATTTTAAAGATAATATAAAGTTGAGAAAAATCTTGCTAAAGAAACAGACCGGCTTCAGTATACAACCCCTTTGCGAAATTTGAAATTTGTGGCACCAAATTAGGTCGGACGTTTCTCGCCAAGGTCTTTACTTACATAATTATGATAGCCATTTTAATTCATCAACAAAATGACAAACATTTAAAAGCCGCCAAAGAGGCTCCCCTAAGCTAAAGCTTTATCAAAGAAATAATAATCAAATAAATTTTAATAATAATAAATAGATTTTTAATAATATGTTCAATTTGTAAAAACTTTTACATATTCCAAAATCGATTGTTAACTAGATGAATTAACAATTATCAGAAGGAACAGCTTGGTGTATTAGTTATCGTTTTGTGGCATGACCTGTTACGTCCGTGAGATAAATTCTTAGCCAAGATAGTACTGTGATATACTTTTCTTAGCCAAAGTAGTTAAACATATAAATTAGAGTAATCGGAAAATGTAAATAAACACAAAAAATGTTTAAAAATTTAAAAATATAATAAAAATTAAAGTTGTACCATGCTTTAATAGTGAGACAGGACTATTTCTTTCAGACAGCTATTTTGTGTTGTCGCCATTTATTGCATATTACACCTTGAAATTGCTAAGATGCTCGCCAATACCCAATTTTACCAATTAATTTCTTAAAATATGTTAAAATATTACGTAATCCTTGATTGTATGCAAAAACCGATTGCCGATTTTGGTATCCGAGACCATCACCATTCATAAATTGGATGGCTTCTGAATATTTGTTGGCAATATCTTCTGAATAAGTATTGATGATGGCTTCTGAATATTTGTGGGCTATATAAGTATTGATATTGCCTTCTGAAAAATTGTTGGCTATATCTTCTGGACATATATATATTGGTTATGACTTCTTAATTTTTTGTTGGCGATATCTTTTTGAATGTGTATTGATGATGAAGAAATAGGCAATATTTGCTGGCTCTTTCTTCTGGATACATATGATTACTTCTTAATATTTGTTGGCTATACTGGATATAACCAATAAATAATCGAAATTTGAAATTTACCACCGAAATACCTCTATCGTTTCTCGTAAAGAAGCTTACTTACGCAATTGCGGTAGCCATTTTAATTCATCGCCAAAATGACATATATATGTATTAGGGTGTCCCTTAAATGACGGAGAAATTTTGTTTTTGCTCTTTTTTGAAATCCGATACGTATCAGAGAGATCTAATGTTGCAATTTTCTCATATTAAAAGTTTCCAAAAGAGTTTACGACTCAGAATTTTATCGCAACTACAAAAATATTTTAGTTAAAAGATCTGGACGCTTATACTCTTAGGCATAAAGCAATCTGTCAGACGATATGTAACAAAATTCATACTTTCCATTTTTTCATATTAAAAGTTATCACAAGAAGTTAATTTACTGTATTTTCAGAAAGAGAGAGAGAGATAGAGAGAAAGAAAGATGCAGAATTTAATCTACACTACAACAATATTTAATTACAAGATAATACTTTGTCGAGTACTTATATTCTTTTCGAAGTATCATCGAATAAATTCTTCCTGTAGAAAAGAAAGGGAAACCTAATCAAATAAATTATTATTATTTTTTTTTTTTCGTTTCGATAATTTAATATGTCTCCATTATTTACTTTTTAGTATAAATGTACCTACCTTGAACATACAACCTTCTGAATTCTTTTCATTTAACATGAATACCATTTCATTTATTAAGAGTGTTTTCATACCCAGGTGGGTTTTACATTTAATATTTTTAAAAGCCCAATTTAATTAATTTGAAGAAACAGAAATCATTTTGAGTGCATAATTTTTTTGCCATAAAATGAATGCAACATATTATTAATTACAATTGTTTTCATTGGTACTCATAACGCAGAATTTCATCTTTATATTTGAAAAACATTATTGTCTTTCTCTCACCTAAATAAAATATGCATTAATAATAGGTTGGAAATAATGATTAACCAGAGGGAATATTCATATGTTATGTTGATTTCTTTAAGTATAATCAAATAAATATTCCTACAACAATAAAATGAAAGCTCAATCTTATTCATTTAAGCAAAAATTTCTTCCTTTGGTACGATAATTTAATATTTCGCCTTTTTTTATTTTTGATGTATGCTGTACTCGTCTTAAACACATCCTTCTGAGCCTGTATTATTTACATTTAACACAAACATCATTTTTGACGATTTTGTTTTGTTTTGTTGAAGTGGTTTTAGATACAAAACTTTTAAATGCGCAATGTTAATTAATTGAAGAAACAGAAATTACTCGGAATATATATATATATATATATATATATATATATATATATATATATATATATTTGTGCGTGTGCATGCTATAATGAATGCATCAAGTTAATTTAACGCCTTTTCAAAAGAATTCTAACCTAACACTGAATTTTTTTATGTAACCTAACTAAACTATACACTAGTAAGATGTTTGAAAAAATGGTTGCCTACAAAAAATACTATATATGATGAGATGCTTCTTTAAGTATAAGTACTTATTACAAAAATAAAATGAAAGTCCAACCTAATTATTTAAATAGAAATTCTTCGTTGGTCTCGATAATTTCACACATCACCTTTCTTTATTTTTGTAGTTTCTTGTACACATAACGCGCACTTTTTTTTTTTTTTTTTTTTTTTTTTGGGGGGGGGGGGGGGAAGAAGAAGAAGAGAAGAGCGGGAAAGGTAATTTTTTTTTTTTCTTTTTTTTCTTTTTTTTTTTTTGAACACAACAATTCTTATTGTTTTTGATACATTTTTTACAGATTTGAAATATTTAAATTGCTTTTCTAAGTTTATATTTTTTCCTGAATTCATGATCTTCAAAATGCAATTTCTACAGATATTTAAGAAAAAGCTTTCCAAGTCGAAGATGCGAAGTTACCTTAAAACACTGCGACACGACAATACTGCCCAGTCAGAAGATAGCATCGAAATTCATACTTTGTCATTTTTCATTAAAATTCCAATGATTAATGCACCAAAAACTAACTTAAAACATTTCTAAAAGAATTCATGAAGGATAATTTTTATCCTTATTAGATCACATATTTTAATTTAAATATCGAAATATGATATTGTGCTCAGAGACAAAATAACACAATATGTCCGAAGGGATGTAACAAAATTCATACTTGACATTTTTCTCGTATTAAAATTCATATAACGGACGCAACAAGTTTCAAAATGTATTTTCAATATAATTCATAAAACAGAATTTTATCATTAAAACAACAACATTTAATTAGAAAACAATGTTTTGTTAAGAACTTATATTCATTTCAAAATACTATCGAATTAATTTTTCTGGAGAAAAGGAACATAAGCTTAATTATTTAAATATAAATTCTTTTCTGGCGCTGATAATTTAATGTGTCGCTTTTATTCATTTTTGAGTATCATGTCTTACTCACCTTGAACATACAAACTTCTGAATTCTTTTCAGTTAACACGGATATCATTCGTTAAGAACATTTTTATGCTCATATGGGCTTCCTATATAATATAATATTTTAAATTTTAATTAATTGAAGAAACAGAACTCATTTTGAATAGCTAGATTTTTTAAAATCAAATAATGAATGCAACAAGTTAATTTAAAGCATTTCGAAAAGAATTAATAACGCAAAATTTTATCGTTGCACTACAAAAATATTTAATTAAAAGGTTTTATTTTGTCGAGAAAACTGTGTTATACTTCGAGACATTGATTCTACTCGAGAGAAGGGTTCGTTTTTGCTCTCATTTAATTGTAATTGTTCTCCGGCTTTTAATTCAATAACAAGTTAAAACTGTTAAGATTTTTTTTTTTTTTACGTTATTTTTACATTCCAGAAGAGTGCAAGTATTAAAAGACTAATAATTGAATTTCATAGCTGTTAATCTTATCAAGGTGGTAATACTGTATCCGTATTCAATTACAATTTGGTTTCTTAGATTTAATTTTTGATTCAAATAATGAATGCAACATATTAATTTAGAGCGTTACCAAAAGAATTTTTGATGCAGAATTTTATTTGTACTACAGCAACATTTTAATTCAAAAGATCGAAACTCTATATTACGCTCTGAGGCACAGAATCACCATATGTCTGACATGCAACAAAATTCATGCTTGCATAGCTGATAGCATTTCTAAATTTTAAACTAGATTTATCACCAGTATTTTCAAAAAAGGAATCTCTCTCATATACTTTCGACGAATAAATTAAATTAAATGAACTGAAAACATTTATAAAAACTTTCTGGTATGAAGTCTGTGTTAAAAAATAATAGAGACTTGGTATGTGCTTGCTTTTTTTTTTTTTTTTTTTTTTTTTTTAAATAATGAAAATTAATATAATGCACGCAACAAGTTAATTTCATGTATTTCCAAAAGAATGCATGACATCGAATTTATCATTGCTGTAACAAGACAATGCTAAAAGACAATGTGTTATTGAGTATTTATATTCTTTTTTATTGAACTAATTTTTACAAAAATGTAATGGACAGAAATTCTTCCCTTGTACGGATAGTTTATATCTCCTTCCGTTAATTTTGAATATCATGTACTCACCTAGAACATACAACCACTTTTAAGTTCAGGTGAAACATACACTTAATATTTTTAAGTGAACAAGAAAGGATGAAAATTATTAAAACCGATGCAATTAAAAGTATCTAGATATAGTTATTAAAGAATTTACGAAACTATGTAATACTTTTAAAATAATATCACTCTACAGCTCCTCAAACATTATTATTATTATTATTTTACAAAATTTTTAAACTTTAACTCTCGGGTTTCAAATTCCGGGAGTAATTAGTTTCTTATAATGCTACTTGCTCATTTGTTTCATCGAATCCTTTTAAAAATTTATATGATACCGTGTGTTTCTCAGAAAATTGGGTATTCTTTTCGGAATCCATAAATTATTACAATTATAACAAACTCTTTAATTCAGTCGCATGAGAGAAATTCATGATGATTTCAAATATCAAACTTTTTTGTTTGTAACTGATGCTGTAACTGAGATATAAAAAATTCAATTAGCGCTTTCAAAATTAATTAGTATGTTCTGGCCACCACATAACTTTCTTCTATATTTTCCTATACAATTTATTAAAATATAACTATATTATCCTAAACAATTTATTAAAATTATTATTTTAAAAAATTATCTTCCATGATAATGCAGACGATTTTCATATCAGAGAAGTAGTATAACACCAAACACACACACACACACACACAAAAAAAAAAAAAGAGTCAATTTTATTCTCAATATTACATAAAAAGAAAAAAAATTTTTTTTTTTTTTTTGTTTCTTGTTAAAAATGAAAAATATCGATAACTTTATTTTAAATTATCGCAGATCGATGGTTCAACCATTCGTTTTAAAAGTATTGGCGAGCTCTTTTAAAAGATACCCATCATGAAAATTTACTCCTCTCGAGGGGGAGGGGGAGTCGAGGCTCCTACATACACATTTTTTTTTCCAGTTTACTATCTCTATTACAAATAACCCTTTAAAATTTCATAATGATTATTAACAAATAATTCTCTTTATGCACATTTATACAAAATTTTGTCCTATACCCCCATGTTAAAAATTTAGAAGAAGCGGGATGGCAACGCAAGCTGTTGGACAATTTTTACCAAAAGTTGATAGGCACATGTCAATGAGTAACTACATACCAATTTATATAAAATTCTGTGCAGTAGTACCGGAAATACTGTTGCCACAAAATTTTGTCATACAAACAAACACAGACAGACAGACATTTTCTAAAAATGGTCAAATCGTGTTCTACAGCTCTCAAAACGTGTAAATCCATCCAAAACCCGAGGTCGAAAATTTTTACGAATACAATACTTTCTTCTATTGAATATAGAAGAAAGTAAAAAGTGTATGTCCAGGTGAAAATTTGGAAAGAAAAGAACATGCTTTTTGCTACATTTTTTAATACTTTTTCTTTTAAATGTATTGCAAAATCCATCCCTAATTCTTTTAAGTAGGTTCTATTAAACATAAATAATAATAAAACTTTTTTTAAAATGTCTGTAGAGAAGTATTAGCATTTTGAATATCATGAATTCAGGGGGGGGGGGGGATGCTAATTGAGAAAACACAATTTAAAGATTTCAAATCTGTATAAAATGTATCAAAAAACCATAAGAATTGTTACCTGAATATATATGTTACTGAACAAAAGTAATGTATTTCAATTTATAAATATTAAATGGAAATATAAACTTTTATATGAAACCTACTTCAGTGGCGCCGTCAGAGAAATCCCCGTTAAAGAACACATTTTAATAAACTGAAGAAGCAGAAGTCATTTTGAAAATATTTTCCCTCCCACTATGAATGCGATATGTTGATTTAAACTGTTTTTAAATGTATTCTTAAAGCAAAATTTATTCATTACATTTAAAATATTGTCTTTCTCTAATCTAAATAAAATATGCATTAATAATATGTTGGAAAAAGATGACTAGCGAGAACGAATATTTATAATACTCCGATTTCTTCAAGTATAGTCAAATTAATTTCCTTACAAAAATAAAAAGAAACGCCATTCAATTATTTAAATAGAAATTCCTCCTTGGTCTCGATAATTTAATATTTCTTTTATCTTTATTTTATGTACTCATCTTCATCTCAAACACATTGTTCTTTTGAATTACGTTCATTTAACAGGAATATCACTTATTATTACTTTTTTTTTTTTTTATGATCAGGTGGATTTTAGATACAACCCTTTTAAAGAGCACTTTAATTAGTAACTGAAAAAACAGAATTCATTCTGAATAAGTGAAAATGTTTTTGGTCACATAATAAATGCAACAAGTTAATTTGATCTGCTTTAAAGAATTCATGGCTCAGGATTTTATCTTTACTACAACAACATTTAATTAAAAGATGTTTTGTCGAGACAACTATGCTATGCATCGGGACATCGATTCTCCCCCGTTTACCTAAATTTATTCTACTCAAGAGAAGCGTTCGTTTTTGCTTTCATTTAAATGTAATTGTTTTCCGATTGCAGTTTCAATAGCGCATTAAATCTGTAAAGTTCTTTTCCGGGTGCTATTTTTACTTTTACAGAAGAGTACTGTTCTTTAAAAGAAAAGAATGATGACTGAATTTTATGGTTGTTAAACTTGTCATAGTAAAGGTCATTTATTATATTACTAGCAGGCAACGCCCGCTTCGCTGGTCCCTATTTTTAAATGAATCACTATAATGAATTCTCAAAATTGCATTAATTTTTATCACATGAAAAAAAAGAGAAACAAAATCTGAGTAGGAAAAATGTCGCAACGGGTTCTCACTGCCTTCGGAAAAAATTCCCAAAATGCTCTAACTTTTATTTCTATTATTTTCCCACTTCGCCCCCCTCCCCTCCTGTCTATCCTAATAATTTTACAAATTTGAAAATATCCGCAATCGATTTGTAAGTATCAAAAACCTCTATGCACCAGTTTTGAACGTTATATCTCTATTTTTATTTTTTTACCGCTCTACTCCCCCCCCTGCCCGCCCTCCCAATAATTTTAAAAATTCGAAAATATCCGCAATCGATTTGTAGGTATTGGAAACCTCTATGTACCAATTTTGAATGATCTAACTCTATTTTCTTTTTTTTTGCCCCTCTGCCCCCCCTTCCCGGCCCTCCTAATAACTTTACACTTTCGAAAAAATCCCCATTCGACTTGCAGGCCTCTAAAATCTATCTGTACCGATTTTGAACGGCCTAACTGTATTTCTATTTGTTTTTGACCATAGCCCCCCCCTTCCCGCCCCACCTAATAATTTTAAAAATTCGAAAGTATCCGCAATCGATTTGTAAGTATCGAAAACATCTATATACCAATTTTGAACGATCTAACTCTATTTTTATTTTTTTGCCCCCCCCCTCTCCCCTCCCCCTTTCCCGGCCCTCCTAATAACTTTACACTTTCGAAAATATCCCCATTCGACTTGCAGGCATCTAAAACCTAACTGTACCAATTTTGAACGGCCTAACTGTATTTCTATTTTTTTTTTGCCCGATAGCCCCCCCCCCTTCCCGCCCCTCCTAATAATTTTACAAATTCGAAAATATCCGAAATCGATTTGTAGGTATCGAAAACCTTTATATACCAATTTTGAACGATCTAACTCTCTTTTTATTTTTTGCCCCCCCCCTCTCCCCCCCCTGCTGCTTCACCTGGGGGCTGAATTTCTAAAATTCCAGAAATTGGTTTTTAGATATTTGCATTAGCTATATTTTAGAGCAAAAACTTCACGCATATCTATTTTTTTGTTTGAGATATATAGGATTATGCGAAATCACGTTTTTACGCATGTGAAATCACGTTTTGCCCCCCCCCCCGCCCCCCTTGGGGACCGAATTTTGAAAATTCCAGAAATTGGTTTTTTGACATTTGTATTAGCTATATTTTAAAGCAAAAATTTTACGGATATCTGTTTTTTTGTTTGAGATATGAAAGATTTTGTGAAATCACGTTTTGCCCCCCCCTCCCCCCCTTGGGGGGCGAATTTTGTAAAATCGCTTCTTAGTGGATGCCTACGTCATGGAAAGAACATTGTCACAAAATTTCATGCTTCTAGGTCCAGGGGTTTGGTCTGGGCGTTGATAGATCACCCCCTCACTCACTAACTCACTCAGGAAGTGTTCTTTTATATATATAGATAGTCGCTGTCAATTAGAATTTCGCTTTGCCTCTTTATTATTAGTAATAAATTTTTGGTTTAATAAAGTAATGGCATAAAGGAAGTTTCCACAATTCTCACAAGTATGACAAATAAACAAAGTATTTATAATACGCCGCTTATTATTTTAATTCTAATCGAATTAATTTTCTTAAAATAAATGAAATCGAAGCATGCTCTTAATTATTTAAAACTCTTCGAATGGTCTCAGTAATTTAATAAATCTTTTATATGTATTTTTAAGCATCTTGAACGTCCATGCTTCTGAATTCTTAATCATTTCAAAGGAGTATCATTTGTCAAGTGTAATTTTATACTCATGTAGGTTTTACATTTAACATTTTTAAAGAATCACTTTAATTTAATACATAGAAAACATCTGATTATCCGCTAACATGAGTGGCACGGGCCCCGCAGATAATGCAAATCGCGGATTAATCACAAACAGACTCAAAATGAGAGGCAAATAAGACCCCCCCCCCCCCCCCCCAAAAAAAAAAAAAAAAAAAAAGCTCAAAATTTTTGTATTTTGTTTCATACAATAAAATAAACAGTGAAAATAATCACATCACTTTTTTTTTTTTTTTTTTAATTGAAGGATGTAAAAAAAAAAAAAAAAGTGCAGTTACGATGAAGCTAATTTATGCGTGAAATTAAACAGCACGGTATGCTGTACTGTACAAAAAATAAAACAAAACAACATCACTATATATATATATATATATATAATTTTTTGTTGTTGTTGTTTCTTTCTTGATCCTACGCTTTATTGATCTCGCCCTTTTCCCGTGCTCGCGGATAATCTGTTCGCGATTAATCGGGAGTGTACTGTAAATACAGAAACAGAAATATTTTTTAATAAATTTTCTTTTTTTTTTTTTCTTTTAAACCTTAAATCACATAATGAATGCAACAAGTTAATTTGAAATGTTTTCAAAAGAATTTATGACTCGAGATTTAATCTTTACGATAACATTTAATTAAATGATAATGTTTTGTCGAGACAACTATGTTATGCTTTGAGACATTGATTCTTCTCCGTTTATCCAAATTTATTCTACTCGAGAGAAGCGTTCATTTCTGCTTTCATTTAAATGCAATTATTCTCCGATTCTTGTTGCAGAAGCGCATTAAATCTGTTTCAAGTTCTTTTTCGAACGCTATTTTTTTAAAGACAAGTACTGTTAAAAAGAAAAGACTGATGATTGAATTTTATAACTGTTAATCATACCAGATATTTGCTTACAATCTCCTCTTTTTTTTTTTTTTTTTTTGACAAAGTAATGACACGAAGGAAAAAGCTACATTGTCTAAAAACCCGACATAGCAACATCCCCTGTAAGAAGATATACATCAAAATTTATATTTCCAATTTTGTCGTATTAAATTCTACGAAATGAATGCAAGTAGCTAATTTCAAGTGTTTAAAAGAATTCATAGCATAGAATTTAATCGGTCTACAACAACATTTAATGAAAAAATATTTTAACGAGACAAAATTTTCGCGGCTTATATAAATTTATTCTACTAGACAGAAGGGTTTGTTTTTGTTTTCACTGAAATGCATTGCCCCCCCCCCCCCTCGATTCTTGGTCTAATTTCGCAATAAACTTGTTTTTCAACTTTTTTTAGAAGGAAATTTTAAATTTTTAAAGAAGTATTATGTTGAAATGGAAAGATAGATAAGTGTATTTGATGAGCCATATGATATTCTACATCTCATAAAAAATTATTTATTTAATTTTTAATTTAACAAACTAATTTTACAAAATAGACATCTGTAATTGTATAATGTTCGAAGTGGCAACCTCACACTACATTACTGTAGGTATATTTTTATAGTTCAAAATAGTTTTAGAAGCAGTTTTATTTTATATACATTTCTGTATGAGGAGAAACTATCACCCTCTCACATTCCCCGAGTTTGAATATTGTAATGACAATTGCAAAGCATTAAAAGCTGTTATTAGGGTAAATCACCAGTGATTGACACTTTTAGACTTTTAGAGCAATCTCTGATGTTTTTAATGTTCCAGTCATCCAATAATATTTTTAGAAATCTTAAGTTAGCACATATGGCATAAAAGACATTCAGAACCACATATATGTTAAAATATATACATTTGATAACAATTATTATTATTTTTATGAATTTTTATTTGACACCCACTCAGTGTTACAGTAATTGACACTGCCAGTTTTTCATTTTATCAGTAATTGGCCCCCTATGTTCCAGTGTTTGACACTGCTAGTTATTCATTAATTTACCAGTTATTGGTACCCTATGCTCCAGTGTTTGAGATAAAATTTAAAAATTTTTATATGTAAAATATATGATTTTATTATTTTTCTCATTTATTAATTATTTCGGGATACTGGATAGATATCAATTACTGGAGCATGCCAATCACTGGAGCACCTACCCTATATGTAAACAAAAATATTTAAAATTACTTTGAGAATTTTTGCCAGCACCATTTTTTGAAACCTATTCGACTAAGTTTGAATAATCTTGTCTATAAATAATATACGTAACTAATAGTGTACGTAAATTTACCACAGAAAAAGAAATCGTAGCACATTTTAAAATGCATTTAGAGCTATTTTTATTAGTCTTATATAACCGACTTCTTCGGTGAAGCCCTATAAACAAAGGATGCTCTTCATAACATATTCTATGCGCAACATAATCTTGTGGTGGAAAAAAAAAAATCTATGTTTAATGCAGCCTGGAGACACTACAATTTATCAACGAAAATTTGTGTCCTTAGATGTAATGTATTTCAACTATTTTGTATTTCCCTGTGAACGAACCATCTCTCCAATTTCAATAAAAAATTTCAAGTAATATCTCAATCTGATACAGATTTAGAATACCGAATAATATTTGTCTTTAAATTATACTGCAAACAGACACATTAAAGCAGACAGATATATAGACCAATAACTAAAAATTTAACTTTCAGATTCATGGACCTCAAAACGTGTAATAATAGAAAAAAAAACTTAATTTAGAAAATTTGGCTTACAAACACTATCATGCTTACAAACTATATCACGCATAAGTAAAAAAAAACAAAAACAGGAGGAGGATTAATGTTATTAATATTAATAAGATTTAGCACGAATGCGCAATCTTTAAATTTAAAATCTATACTTTATATAGTTCCGCAATTAACAGAATTATTTGGACCTTGAAGGAATCATCATGATTTGTTCCACTGGTATGGATAACCGTGCTCTATTAGTTTATAAATAAATATTCTATTTTATTACCGAAAGAACATACTCATGCAGTAAAAAGCGTGGAAAAAGTCGTATTGAATGATGAAGAATTGGAACAAAGCAAACACCATAATATGCACAAACACCGCAACTGTTTTAGTCGAAGTAATTAAAAACAACTCTTCATCAGAAAAAAAAAAGAAAAAAAAAATGCTAGAGTAAAGTTGCAATTGCTATTGAGGAATGGTTCACACAAGATTTCTAGTAATGCAGCATATTTTTTTAATATAATATGATTTTACACTAACTGGTAAAAATAGTAACTACCGATTTAAAAAGTTAAGTTATTAGTTATAAAAATAAAACATTTGCAAAACCACTTAATGATATAGAAATAACACGACAAATGTTTCGTTGTTGAAGTTTTCTGCACTGATTTAATACTACACGAAAAATGTTTTCCAAAGTGATAGTTATTGTGTGCTCCCAAAGTGAAACACTACTTTTATTAAAAAACTTTCTGGAACGGATTCATTAGCAGGGTTCACATACACACACAAATATATATATATATACTAGCAGACCCGGCCACGCGTTGCTGTGACTAAGTTATACGTTGAATTATACGGCTGTAAACTATTTAGTACAGTTAAATTATTATTTACGAACAAAGGCGAAAACGTTGTAGCCGATGTAAAAACCCACAGGGTTGAGATTTGAAACTTAGGTCAAAATTTGGAAGCGATTGATAAAAATTTTCGTAGTGTTGATATTAAGCACAAATTAATTTTATTGTAGGGTCCTATAAATTTTAATGGAGAAGTGATATATATTATTTCTAATGCTACTTTGGATAAAATTGCTAAAATGACTAATATATAAATTAAATTCTATTAAAATTCTATTAAAATAAAAGTATAAAAGAAACAGACGATTTTAAAATCAATTTTTATGGAGGAGTGAAATATAATATATGCTATAATGGATAATTTTACTATTAAATGACCTCATCATTTTAAATATTTTAAAGAGGGCAACAGCTGTAGTTATAAAAGGGAAAACAATAAGGCTAAACCAGAAAAATAAGTAAATTTGGTAAATATTTTAAAACTTTAAAATTGGAAATCTTATGAAATATTGAACATTTAAAGTAAATACATGTATCATTTTAAATACAAAAAGATTTTGGAAAAGTTTAGTGTATTTTAACGAAGTGATGAGAAGTTTTTGAGTATGTTAAAATTTTAATAGTAAATTCAAGTCAATAAAGATGGGAAACATTGAGGATTAAGATAAGAATAATTATAAGATTTAAAAAAAAAAAAAAAACTTTTTATATACCATGCTTTTAAATTTTAATATACTAATAATATACAAATTAAAAGGAAAATGATAAATATTCTATCATAGTTTGAAGTCAAATTTGTTTTCAAATGTCTAAATAAAATATCTGATGTAAGATACTAATATTTTGCAGAGGAATAGATTTCATTTCTGTCATCCTTGGCGAAAAAAAAAGAATATCGCCAAATTATCTGGCGAAAATATTTAATTCCTTTCAAAAATCATGGTTATTTTAACAACTTATATTAAAAGAGTAATGAATAATATGAAACAATATTTCGTACAATACATATTACATGTCATACATACGTACAATGAATAATACATATTACATTTCGTACAATGCATACATCTGGCATGTATATTTTCGTGTTACGCTTTTGATCGCCAAATAATAATAATAATAATAAAAAAAGCCAAGGGCGACAGAGTTTAAAAATTTAAAATTAAAATTTTGTCAATTTGACAGCAAAATAATTCAATCTAACACCCGCGATAACTAATACATATCTATACCCAAATATAAGGATTAAAATCGGGAAATAAATTTCCTCGATTTTTAATAATTTCTTACAAAAAATCCAGTGGGCAATTAACATAGGAAATCTTTTTCTTGGCTGCACAGACGGTCAGTGAGTCACACTTCGCTTGCGTATAGAACTCATAGATATAGTATAGCATATATAGAATAGAGTGATCATTGGGGAGAAAAAAGTTATTCCTTTTCATTTGGGAAAAGACGACGTTTTTACCAAAATATGGCCGTCTTTCCCCGAGTGAATACACACGGGAATACATACTAATATTTTAGCAAATAAAATTTATGAATAATTTATTTGCTAAAGGGGAATGGAAGACTCCAGATACAGTTTCAAATTCATATTTCTTTCTTTCTTTTTTTTTTTTTTCAATACCACTTAATGGCTGTTTCCAAAGCTTTTATTTTTTATCTTTTTTCGGCATCAAAAATCTTTCTACGATAACATGGGGATGAGAGATCTATATATATTACTATATCTATGATAGAACTACATTAGCACTTTATCAATGTGTATAAAATCTTTAAATTGATTATGACGTCAATTTTCGTGAGATGCATAATTTAACTTTTTATAATTTTTTAACGTTCACGTTTGATTAAATGTATTTATTTTTATGTCGAAAGAAAATGAACTCGTATTTTTTTTTTTTTTTTTTTTTTGGCAACAATTAAATTAATGGAACTCACAGATATTTTGGAGCAACTTTAATAAAGGTCTATAATTAACAAATAATTGCAATAAAACAATATTGTGACAATAAATTGAGATAAAAACTATCCTATCTCTCAAGTTGGATCAAACTGCACACAGTGTGCAAAATTTCATCAAAATCAGTTCCTTAGTTTAGGAGTTTACCCCGGACAAACATCGTGACACGTAATTTATATATATATATATATACAGATTAAATTATAAAGTTTTGATCAATGAAGCACAAATAAGTAAAAAACAGGATTAATTTCACTGTATTATCTTCATTATAATATGAATTCAATTTACACTTCAGTCTAAGTAACACGTGGCCGGCTATGCTAACACCAAAAATTTAAAAAGTGGAAATAATTGAATTATACGAAATTTATTAATAGGTTAAAAAGTTGAAGATTCTTTGTGTAGATGGCAGCACCAAATATATTTCAGCTTTCATTCCAACCCAGTCGAAAGGTATCGACATCTGTTAGAATCATTTGGAGTTAACAGATAATTGTGACTGTCAAATAATAACAGACAAATAATTAGCAATAAATTAAAATTGCGACTATAATTTGAGATTTAAACTATCCTATCTTTCAAGTTGGATCGAACTGCACATGGTGTGCGAATTTTATTATAATCGGTTAAGTGGTTTAGGAGTCCATTGAGGACAAACATTGTGACACGAGATTTATATATATTAAGATATATATATATATATATATAGAGTGGGATTTTCTCACTCTAACAAAAAAAATTAGGCGGGAATTTTTCAAATTCAAGTGAAAAATTTCGTTAAGATCAAGCAAATGGTTCGTGTACAGGGACAATCAAGAGAATTCTAATACATTACCTCTATGGGGGAAATTGTAGGTAGGTACAGTTTAACATCTATAGTGTGCACTAAACCAAATGAAACGAATATATATTTTTTAAACAACAAGCGAGATGACTAAAAGTATTTCTAACAGTACTATAAATACAATTTACTTGAAATTTTAATACCTCTTTCACAGAACTTAAATCCTCTTTGAAAGATTAATATCTTTGTTCCGATATTTACTTTTATCAAGCGAAAGCAAAGACCTAAAAACACATATTTTAACTGTTAAAACGGTAGAATTTCTCATTAAAAATCTACCAACTTGCCTAAAATCGCTCTTATTTTACATGATGTAAAAAGATTAAAGATGATTTAAAAAATGAATTAGTATTGTTTGGTGAAAAAATTATAATAACTTCCTTTCTCTTAATTATTATTGCCAATATGCCAATTTTAAGTTTATCAGTATGATTATGACTATATTCCCAGATCTTAATAATGATTTTTGTTTAAAATAAATAAATAAATAAATAAAAAATACAAGAAACTGGTTTTAAAAATAAAATCTTAATAGGTGAAAAAGTTCCTCCGTAAACATTATTAAACTATAGTAATAAAAAAAGTTAATATCTTGCGGGAGTGCAGATTAAATAATTAGGAAAAGTAGTCAATAAAACTCTTCCTCTTTATAGCTTTTGATTTGCTGAACTTAAAATTTTGTCATCACCGCGAGTATATTTGCTTTCTCACGATTTTCAAAATTTTGAAAGAACATAGTTACACCCCCATACTTAATTTATTCTAAAACCGTTCTAAAGCATTGTGAGCTGCTATTTACACACCGGTTTAGTTCGGTAAAAATATCTATTTCGAAGAAACTACTGTAATATATTCTCTTCACGCCTTTCAGTCTGCAAACATATAGCGGAGAGCGCATTTTAAAACCCATAACTAAAGCCATCTTTTACGCGACACTCGGTTTTTTTTCCTTTCTCAAACGAAAATTTCCGCTAGAAGTACGTAAGCATTTCTTTCTTAAACTCCCACTTCGTTTTTTGAGCTCCAGTGGTTAAGAGATTTTCTACTGACACTGATTTCTCATATAAAGAACTCCGGAAGAAAAGTTGAAAGAAAAGGAAAAAAAACTAAGAAAATTTAAGTTATTCGCTAAGTAAATTTTTTTTTTCATCCCTTGACTATCAAAAGCTCAATTTTTTTTCTTTTTTTTTCTTTGAAAGTGCTAAGTTTGTGTTTTTAAACATTAAAACGAAACATTTATATATCTATCTGTCTATCTATATATCTAAACTTACAACTAATCTCTTTCCTAACATTTCAACAGACAATTTTACGCAAGCTTTCTGCCATTATTTCTCATCTATTTATTTTCAAGGATTTTAATTAAATTTTGGGTAAAAAAATTATGTTTGGCTCGTTATTATAAAGGCGTCTTTATTCATTAATTTTCAGGTAAATGTATTTAGCTCATATTAATATTTTTAATGAGATGTCCGGAAAATTAATAACGATATTCTGGACTCTTTAATATATTACTAGTACCAAAAACATCTTACTCCCCCCCCCCCCGTCTTGCAATAATTGGCCCTTGATAACGATGTTGCAAAGGGAACGTATTTCAAAGTTATTCTCCCATTTTCTAATTTACATTCAATTAATCATCATTTGTTATTTCTGATTTTTATGTTTGATTTTTTGCCATTGCATAGTCATTATTGTGATGATTTTCTTTTCCTTTCATTTTCTTCTTCTTTTTTTTTTTTTTAATGAAGTACATAAAATACAAAGAATAATGCTGCTATTTAATACGTAAATTAATTCAAATTTATAAGAATGTTATGTTTTTATTATCTTACGTTTCAAAACCTTGGATATAAAATTTTACTGATATTTGATTTACTATAAATAATAGCTACTTACTTTCAATCGATAGTTATTCAAATTGTAAGAAATTTGACAGCTATGGACAGCTTCGCGACCGCTGACGTGAATTCACGTCATTTCAAGAATTTCTATGGAAATAGTACTTCAGTATTATTTCTATAGTATTATTAGAGTATCAATTTTTTGATAGTATTATAGGTTCGTTGTATTATTATGTAACTCATCTTCATCCCAAGCTTCAGGTAATTTATGAGTAACATTTCAAAACATTATATTAATCTTTTATCCACGTTTAAACATCAAAAGTTTGCGGCAACTAGCTTTAGTTTACTTCGATATTCCCCGACAATCAGTTTTAGAAAAGCCAAAAAAGTATGCCAGTCACGAAAGTGTTAACATGAACTTTAAAGAATTGAAATGTTAACAATATTGTATCGTCAATCTCGCTTAGTTTCGTTCACTGCTACCACTAAATAATTATAAATAAATTTGCTCGTGTTCTAAGAAATTATTACTTTACAATCGTATAAAAGCATTTAAATTTATATGCGACCAGTTATCACTAAGAAAGATAAAGGTCACCCTTTCAATTAAAGGGGTGTCGTAATTAAGAACTATAAGGCTCAGCATTTTCAACGTACGTATAAATGTTGGTCGATAGCATAGTTTCGATAAAATTATCATACAGTCATTGAAAATAATATTCAAAATGATAACTGTCAGACACCAGTAAAAACAGATTTGTGTCTTTTTGATAACGTTTTCGTGCCAGAAGCATCAAAATTCTTCTACGTTTGTATCAAATACCTGTCAGATGCATTGGTGAATTCCGTTTCTATGTCGACTTCTGGTACCATATCGACAAAGCATTCGTGTATCGCTAAATATACCGTTTTTTCGGACACCTTTGTTCACAGAAACGTTACGATTTACTGGCATCGAAGTGATACTTCTATTATCCGACAAAAAGCATCTTTTTTGTATCGTATCTATAAGATGCCTTTTGTATTGATACAAACTGCGTGGCATGTGATGCTCTGTGTGTGTTAGTTGGGTTTCCACGGTCTGATTTGTTATGGCACCCGAAGAATACGGAATTTCAGGGGGGGGGGGGTGAATACGGAATCAGAACAGAATTCCGAATGATACGGAATTAGAAATTTCAGGGGGGCGAACCCCCTCGAATTATTTGCTGTTTAAATTTGTTAAAAACAATATATCGACAGAACCGCTGAGCGGTTGTTAGTAACGGTTAGTACTTTCATGGATAGCGAACTAACTGTCCACTAAAAGCGGAATATAAAACAAATGCTAAATTTTTTAAAGTACCTGTAACTTCTAACTAAAATTCCATCACATACGAAATGAAGTCAGGTATCATTAAACATTATTAAATATAATTTCCTCCTAGCTAATCCTAAATATATTGTATTGGAATAACCGTGTTACATTATTATTCTACATATTTATTATATATATATGAGTGTGTGTGTATGTATAAAGAATCTAAAAATTGCATTAATTTTGACTGGGAATATTTAGATTAAAAAACTGCTTAAGCCAATCAAATTTTAAACTAAGATATAATTTTATTCATTTAAAAACTGCAACAGTTTTATCAACGTGCGCATAAACGCATGCAATCATTAAGCTACAGGGAATCCATGACGTAAAAATCTCATTAAGGCTGTTGTTAAACAAAAGTTCCTAACATTAAACCAGGCAGTTAAATTAGGTAGTTACAACCACAACAACAAAATAAGCCCTAAAAGAATATTTACTCAGAATGTCTAGTAAGGTCAAGGCGTAAGCAATGTGTTTCCTTTTGGGATTAATTTGATTTCAGAGACGACTAACAAACGAACCTTCCCCCGAGCTCTGATTAGCGACAAATAATCTGTAGAAAAGCAAAGAAAACAGAACTAGATAAGAGAAAGTACAAGAAAAAAATTATGGAGATATAATACTTTTATCACAAGAGTTTTTTCGTAGTACTTATAGTAAATATTTGTAACACCAATCTTGCTTGTTTGATAGAATTATCCAGAAATTCACGAAAGGGATTTTAGGTCAAATTTTAAAATAAAAAATACTGGGAATATGTATACAGATAATGACAGAAAAATGTATACATATCAGCATTTATAGAAGAAGACAATTTCTAGATAATTTTTAGAAAGAAACATCCTGAGTCAAGAATATTTTATTGCACATACGGTTGGGATTTAGACATTCAAAACTGGTTTAAGACAAGCCATGTGGTTTTTACAATCCACAATTATCTTAAAGTATCCAAAAATAACAATAAAAATGCATGACAAAATAATGGAAATTGTAATAAAAAATCAACCAAAGTACAAAAATAGAAAAAATTTCTTGTCCATTTTTCACATCTGGAAATATTCACTTAACATAAAGGGAAAAAACAAGGGGTGGCAAAATTTTGTGAAATGAGTTAGATGATAATTATGTATTTTAATTATCATTCATACTCAAACTTCACAGTCTTTTAAATTTAAATAAGATTTTTCTAATATTATTTTAGCTAAAATAAAATTTTGCTGCCCAATGTAATTTTTGGACTAGGAGGTTTTGAAAGTTAAATAAAATATGTATCCAACCCTCAGGATTGTGCTAGGTATCTCATAGAGTGGTGGATTAAGAATTATGAGGGCGCCTTTATAAAGAGTCTGCATTTGTTCCTCTATGGATATTATATGTGAAATAATTAAGTACAGTCATCCAAACATCCATGCATTTTAGACATGTGTTCTGTCACTTTTAAGTTTATTTATTGTGCAGGATCATTAAATTTTATAATCCCTTTAGCCAACTAAAAACGCCAAGAAAGCCTCAACTAGAGGGCACAGAGGGATAAGTCCCCTTTCTTCCCTGTCCCACTTAACCCTGATTGTATGTTTTATAATTCAATGAGCAATTTATTTATATTCATAATAATAGGGGATGATATTGAATAGCAAACAGATCTCCAATCTTTATAGGACTAATTGTTTCATACTGAAAGGCTTGATACGACGGTCATAACAGGGGTCGAAATCAGAATCAACAAGTTGGGTGCCAAACGGAACTAGCATTGTTTTCTTAGTTGCATTGCAATTATGTTGTACTAAGGTGCCATTTTAAAATTGTTATTTACACACACACACACAGAAATATATGCGTAAATGTTGTACATAAACTGCAATTATTTAAAATGCTCATACTTTATTTAGTTAGTTTTTTGCATTTTAAAAATATGCTAGTGCTAATATTTTTACAAGAAACATTCTACTTCTTTTTTGCTAGTACCTTTTTTTCATCGCATATTATAACTGCACACTGAAGGGGAAAAAGAATGGTAGGCGTCAAAGCGACGACTAGGTATAAAATTGTGGTCGTCGAAACAAAATATTTAGCTGCAAAATACAACTAACGACTGCTAATTTCGAGCCCTGGGTCATACTAAAATATTTGAAACAGGGGACAGCAAAACAATATTATTATAAAAGTAGCTAATTACAAATAGATTAGCATATAACAACCGCTTTCCCGTGCACATACCCAATATCCAGAAAAGAAGAGACGAGTTGAGTAATTTTAAAGGCATCAATGTGTGAAATGAAAATGAAAATTTGGTGAAGGATAGAAATTTAATACGAATGCTAAATTTAATAGATATATTTTTTAAATAAACCATAACTATAATAGAAAATTTAAAATATTAAAATATATTTTTTAAAAGAAATAATAATTAGAAAATTACCGTATTAAATAACTTAAAATTAATGAGAATATGAGAATTTTTCTATTAATAATTAATATGTACTATTGAAAATAATATTTAAAATATAATTAAATTTATTAAAGAGGATAATAACTTTACGATATAACTACTTATGGAATTTGCGAACGTTGCCATCAATTACAGATAATAAGAATTATAAAATATGCAATTATATTGATTAAAATAATATATTAAATTAGAATTTATTAATAAATTAATATATAATTTACAATAAGTACACATATACATTATATAAGTATAAATACAAATATTAATAAATTTTAATAACATATTTAAAAAACATCATACATTAGTAAATACATGCAATAATACTAAAAGAAAAAGTAAATGATTAATAGTGATTACAAACAATTAAATTCTTTAATGAAAGCAGAAATTGAGAAGAGAAATTAAAATCTAAAAGACAAATATATTAAAGAATGGAGAAATTACTATTATGATAGTCGTCTTTAGAAAAAGAAAAATAATGCATCCCATAAAAATACACCACTCGGTTTAATATGAGACCATATAGCGGCACCTGTTGATAAAAAAGTCTTGATTTTCATCTTGAAGTTATAATTTAAATTTTATATTTATAAGTTTCTCAAATTATATGTATTTTTATTATAAATGCATATGCCAAAATGAATGTAAATTAAAGGTAAAATTAAAGTCCTTGATTAATAAAACTAGTATATGTTAAAATATCTATATTAACATAATTCAAAATTTAATTCAAATTAGCTAAATTAAGGAATTCAATATTTATTTTAATTACCTTTTATTAAACAATATATATAAATATATGAAAAAACTTTCTAAATATTTATATATGGCATTTCATCATCTGTTTTCTTGCATTCTACAATCATTATAACTATATATTATATGTATATTTATAGTAAATTATCACGATGGAAAAAGATCAAATACAGCTAAATTGCAATTATTACCATAAATTATCCAAATGGAGTAGTAGATTACCACGCTATGGTTTTAAAGTGAAAGTAAATCAAGAAAATTATTGATTTAGTTTCATACTTCATAATATTCAATAAATTAAAATATATATAAGATATTTTAAAAGCTTTCAACGCTTTTATTCTGAATTCAATCATACCTCGCTCTTGAATATTCGTATTTAAAACCTTCTTTTTAGATTAAATACAAATTAATAATTTAAACACTTCCTGGAAATTAGATAAGGGCGAAAAATTTTCCATTAAATATTTTCCCAATGAAAAATTATTTTTTATGTAACAAAAATCTCAATTTCACCCTCTTTTTATATTCCTAAAATAAAACTCCCTCCCCTCCTATACCGTCTCGTCTTCTGAAGATGTAATGAATTACGGAAATTGAAACTGCATTACGATTTCTTTTCCTGCTCTTCCAATTTCCGTAAATTCTTTTAACAAGCTGGAGTCCAAAAAACAACTGCCATTCATATTGTTAACTCCACAGATTTCTAAAATTTTGTTGAGCTTCTAAAACAATTTTATTAAAAGCAAAAGGGAATAATTTTAATACGTCTGCTACTTCATAATCACTCTTGAACTTTCACATATATTATGAAAAATATCAACAGGTGATTTTTTTTTTTTTTTTTTTTTTTTTTTCCCCCCATGAGCAGTTGCTACAATTATAAATGTTAATATCTTCGTGAAAATTTGCATTTGATTCGTGGTTCTACGGTCATTTTGATATTGTGAAAATATCAACAGTTTTTTTTTTTTAATGAGCAGTTGATACAATTATAATTATAAATGTTAATATCCTCGTGAAAATTTGGATTTGGTTTGCGGCTCTACGGTCATTTTTCGCGTACTAGCGATAACTAGACAGGGGCTTACCGCTTAAAGTGGATTCCGCAACACTACGATAACACATTGTGTATACCGAGATTCGAATCCGGCGCCTGTTAACTGAAGGACAGAATGCTACCCCTTCTGTCACTGGCCCACCAGCGGCCGAGCGGCTCTGCGCTCAAAGCTGGTAGATGGGAGGTGCCGGGTTCAATCCCAGGTCGCGCTCATCGGCCTAGCCGTTCGGAGCTTTACGTGGTTTCCTCCGAAACTCGCGTAAATACGGGCTAGGACCGCTTAGAAAGACCCCCACGGAGGGCATTCCCCCTCTTGGCCTAGGACACATCAGGAGTCAATCGGCCTTAAATCCTACAACCAACCAACCAACCTTCTGTCACTAAATGAACATGCAAATTCGGGGTGGGAGAGGGAGATAGGAAATGCATGTAATGATATAAAAGCTGCTAGAAATAAGAAAAAGTAGGACAGAAAAACTTGCGATTACATTTTAATTCAAGTTATCATCAGGGCCTGATTACCCAAAAAGTTCGGGTAGCACAAGCTTCCCCTCAAAAATTTAACAGGGGCCCCCAAAATGACTAAAAACAGGGTCTTGAATTTTCTATTTTAGATTTTCACACTGAGATTGAATTTTTTTCTGAGAAAGTTCACCTAAAGCAAGGTAAAACACCCACTATTTTGGGAAAATTCTATTATTTAACGTCAAAAATTTGAATGTTCTTAATTAATAAGTTATACGATTTTAAAGTTGTGGGTAGAAACCACCCAGATACATGAATGAAAAAAAAATATATTTATATATATAAATACATAAACAAACACACAAAACTTCTTTATTAACCCCTTCCACTCCAGGGACGTACGTGCGTACGTCCTAGTGTTAATGGCCATTAATACCATGGACGTACGTGCATACGTCCAAAGAAAGTATACGATACTATTTCAAAATTATAATCTGGTATTTCAGACATTTACACTACAGCTAGCCTGGAGTGGAAGGGGTTAATAGCATTTTTATATTACAATATGTAATAGAAAAGCAAGATTTTCCGAAATCAAAGGGGGCCCGGAAATGATACTGAGCTTCCCCTAGCTTCAAAGCCTAATTGGGCCCTGGTGATCATTGTCGTGAAAAATTGCGAATTTGAATTCTTGATGCATTACTGTAAAAGACAGAAATAACCAACTGCACTTTCAGTTTATTTATTTATTTATTAGGATCAGAGTCCTATTTCTTTCAGACAGGAAAAAAGCTTCGTCGTGATTTGCATTAGACCACATTTAATTTTGCAGGATAAGAAATAGTCCATTACAAAATCTTAAAATTTACAAATACGTAATTCAAGCCTAGAATAGAATACGGGTACTAAATTAAATTTTATTTAAAAAGGATTTTTTTTTTTTTTTATAATTTTTAAACGGATGGTGGATGTTGAAAAAAGGTCTTTGAAATTACTGTCTTCGAATTATAAAAGTGTGCATACATGTGCATTGAAATTATCAATATTAAATATATTAAATTTCTCGAAAAAAAAAAAAAAAAAAAAAAAAAAAAAATCCAATATTTAAAAATTTTTTGAAAATTTTCTAAAATGTTCCATGCGACCGAGTCTTAAACTGTTCCCCTCGAATTTACATTATTATAGTTTATCAATATATTCTAAACATACTTGTGCATTAATTTGTGGATTAATTGATAAGTTATTTTATATATATATATATATATATATTCATGTTTGAATGCAGAAATTTCATGCAAATTTTCAACATTCAAATATAAAAATATTTGTAAAAAATTAACTTATCAATCAAATTTATGCACAAATATGTTTAGAAAATATATTGCATTTAAATACTAAATATACATAGAAATTTACAATTTCCGCGTAAACAATGTTCTTAGACTCTATCCTAAAACAAATTGAATGAATAAAATACATAGCGAGTTTGTTGCATATACATAACAAAAAAGTTGAGATATAGCCTTTCTGTTAATGAAAATTAATTACAGCACAGCATCGCCACCTTTGGTTCGATAAGCATCCTAATTGAATCAGTGTATTTTTACATCTCACATACCACTTTTGGTGCATTTATACATCACATAAGCTGAGACATTGCCTTCTCGTAAACGGAATTAAATTGCAGCACAGCAGCGCCACATGTCGACCGATGCACCAAAATTAAAGCTGATGTCAAATTAGAAGGGGAAAAAAAAAAAAAAAACTTTTATATAAATCAAATCTTTTTATTTTCCGAACATACATATGTAAGGAAAGTATTGTAATCAAGTCAAAAATCCGACTTTGAGATTTTGATGTTTGTATACGTTTTGAGGTTCTATGAGCTCGTTTTCACGATTTTTACGATGATATATGTATATATGTGTGTGTGATTGAACACGATAGCATCTAAACGCTTTGTTCGAATGAGCTGAAAGTTGGTACATGAGTTACAAGTCACCATATCACGAACCCTATTGATTTTGGTGAATCTATACCTTCTTGACATCATAAGATAATTTTTTTTCTCCCTCAAACTCTGATTAATCATACTTTTCGAATGATACCATTTTCAATCCCCTACTCCCCAAAATGAATATGTTAAAAGTATACGAAAAGTTTCATGTTTGCGTATTAATATATAGATGTAAAATCGAGTCGAAAATTTAAAAACTCAGTCGCATGAAACATTTAAATTTTTTTCAAAAATATTTAAATATTGAATATATATATATATATATATATATATTTAATTTAATAGTTTTCGAGAAATTTAAATATATTTAATATTGATACATTTCAATACACATGTATGCAAACTTTCATAATTCTAAGAAAGTAATTTTCAATGATTTTCAACATTGAACATCCCCTTAATATAATTCACTATAATTTATCTTTTCATTTAAATAAACAAAAAAGTGCTTAAAAAAATTCTTCAAAAGTATACTATCTCGACATTATAAGAGAATAGTACCCCCCCCCCCCTCAAATTCTGATTAATCATACTTTTCGAACGATATCTTTTCAACCCTATACTCACTCCCAAAATTAATATGTTTAAAGTGCACGACAAATTTCGTGTTTGCGTTTTAATATATAGATGTAAAATTGACGAGAAAATTCAAAAATTCAGTCGCATGGAACATTTAAAAAATTTTCAAAGAAATTTAAATGCTGAATTTAAATTTTTAGAAAAATTTATTATGTGCAAACTTTCATAATTCTAAGAGAGTAATTTTCAATGATTTTCAATGTCCAACATCCCCTTAATATAATTCATTTTCAATCCTACACTCTCAAAATTAATATGTTAAAAATGTACGATAAATTTTATGTTTGCGTATTAATAAATACTAGTATCGCCCAGTGGTCGAAACTCGACCATTTTTTTTGCAAAGCGAGGCAAAGCAAAGTTATTGCCTTGTCCTAAACGGAAAGCAATTGCAACACAGCTGCGGCCA
The DNA here is from genome assembly GCA_963930645.1 of Salticus scenicus. Classification (NCBI taxonomy): domain Eukaryota; kingdom Metazoa; phylum Arthropoda; class Arachnida; order Araneae; family Salticidae; genus Salticus; species Salticus scenicus. The sequence continues at coordinate 190,902,431 of OZ005652.1, forward strand.
TTGTTTGCCAATATTCACTCTAACTGAATCAGCAGAGTTTTACTTAATATAACTATTTCTCTCTGTAGATGTTAGCCTTTCCTGAAATGAGAGAAAATCGCAACGTGAAAACGCCCCTTGTTGTGTGATACAGCCCAGAAGCTAATAGGTACCATGTCAGACCAAGGTCCAACCAAGTATCAAATTCTGTTAAATTAATTCGATTGGTTCATAAAGTACAATGTTTGAACAAAAAAAAAAAAAAAAAAAAAAAAAAAAAAAAGATATTTTTCAAAAATGGTCGAATTGAGTTCGGGAAATTTCAAAACGTGTAACTTTATCGAAAACCGAAAATCTAAAACATTTCTGAATCTTATATTTTCTACTTATATATGCAGAGAAAAGAATAATAAATCCACTTTTAAAAAAATAAAAATAAGTAGTCAATTTCACTAATTTCACTTAATTAAAATGCAAGGAAATCTCAAAACGTGTAAATTCATCGAAAACTGGAAATCAAAAGTTTTTATGTATCTTCTACTTGCTTCTTCTACCCACAAAAGCTAGCAATAAAGACACTTTTTTAAAAAATAAGTAGCTAATTTCAGTTAATTGAAACGTAAAGAAAGCTCAAAACATGTAAATTCAGCAGAAAACGGAAATCGGAATTTTTTCCGTATAGTCTACTTATACATGCAGCAGTTAGTAACAAATCCATTTTCCTTTTATTTAGTATATTAGTTGAATATTTATTGTTTAACCCTATAAGCGTTAAGCCCGTCTTTTTCCGGATTTGAAATGTGTCTCGTAAATGGTCAGGCCCTTCTTTTTCTTGATAAAGATTTTCGTCTCTGAAGCGTTGAACCCCTCTTTTCTTAGATACATATTTCCAGGGCTGAGTGGTCAGGCCCGTTTTATTCCAGATTTCACTTCCCTCCTTTCGCAGACTCTTTGATTGACATGTGGGTTGAACGGATAAGAATAGTTTACAAGCAAATACAATTGATTCCCAACCAGATCTTTGGGGTTGTATCTTTAACAATACTCATGCATGTTTTGACATTAATCCTGCAGTTGAAAGATAACTTTTACTTCTTTGCTTTTAAACAAGTTCACAACATTTCTTTTGAAATGAAATAAATATTTCTCCATGTTGGAAATAAAATTTAAATGTTACATTCATAAGTGTAATTGAATTTTCTATATGTAGGGGCGAAAACTTACATTTAAATAATGCTACTATTATCTTAATAATACAATGTAATCTTATGATTTAAAATCACTTATTTAGCTCTGTTTTAATAATTTTCCGTGTAAAATCATTTATAATTATATAACTTTTTTTTTATTATTATTTTTTTTTATTAAAAAATATAAGTTATACTATAATTAAAATGAAATTGTTTATGGTTGACGCCAGAGTCATTTCTGCCTTACAATTCTGCAATTTAATAAATTATAATTCGGTGTAATATATATTATGAATAAGCATACTACAGGCTAATATAAGAAATGAACGTGCCAAAAAAATCTTAAAAAAAATAAAAAATAAATATATATATATATATATATATATATATATAAGAGGTGGAGAGCAAAAAAAGAAAAATAATTAATATCGTTTAAAATTTGCCTCTAACTGAAGTTGAAAACTTTAAACTAACAGCAAATGTAAAATTTAGTAAAATTAGTAGTTAGATAGTTAGTTAAATAATGTAGAAGTTAGATAGTAGAAGTGAAATAATATGAATAAACATTATTCCAGATTTAACATTAAATTAAAAACGAATCAAATACTTTCTTCTTACGCTTATGGAAAAAATTACAAATAAGAAAGATCCAATTAAAAAAAAAAAAAAAAAAAGAAGAAGAAGAAGAAGGAAAGATTTTGGGAGTCTGCATATACAGTAGACTGCCAGAAATTCGCACATTACAATCGATATAAACAAATAAAATTCACAGTAAAGATTCCAAGGGAAAGAAAATGGAGATAGTACTTAATTCAATAGTTATATTTTAGGTGCCGAATGAGACAGATAAAGGCAATTTTATTTGAGGTCTAGGTCATTTATGTTTGAAATAAATTAATAATAATAACTATTCAAAGACTGAAAAAAAAGTTTTATTTATATTTCTAAACATAGTGATATATATATATTATAATGCACAAGTCAATTATATCAAATGTTTTTATACTTAAATTTTGTATCTTAATAATAAGGCAAATTTTTATTTTTTAATTGAAAAAACATTATGCAATATAAAACTTCGTATATTTTTTAATCTTTAATTGCTTGTTATTATCATTATTATGCATATTTTACATACTTATTTATATCACTATTATTTTAAAATAATCATTATATCATAAAAACTCTAATTCAGAATTGTATGAAAAAAAAAAAAAAAAAAAAAAAAAACGGAAATCCACAAAATTAAAAAAAAATGTACAGTTTTTGGTCCCAAAGTGTGCGGATTTTTTTTTTTTTTTTTTTTTTTTTTTTTTTTTTTTAGTATACTGTATGTATATGAAGAGGATAGAGATGAAAAATTAGATAGATAGATGAAATATAATGATCTCTTTTTATACAAATGCAGGGTAAGGGAAAGTAGTGTGAATGTCGCACCATGTTATTTATTATTCAAATTAATAGATTTGTAAATTTGATACACATAATTTTTTTGGCCTGAATAATATTGAAGGGATGAGTTATATTATGAAACAATAAGTGAATGACTACATTTTTTCATATTTTTCACGCAATTTTTGAGTAGCTTTGATTCAAAATATCTCACTATTAGAGTTTTAGAACACTTTATAAAATACTTTCTTTGAATAATAATTCAAGAAAAAAAAAAAAAAAAAATGAAATATAAACTTTTATCAAGTAAACTATATTGATTACTATTATTTGCGCAATGGATATTTATTTTTCCAATTGTTAGGATCAGATATCCTGTGATATCAATTTATGACTGTTTGTTATTGTACTTTTAATTATAATTCATTTATTAAAATAAATTAATATTTCATGATGACGTTTTTTAGCACTTTAATTTTTTATTAAAAAAAAAACTACTATATTTTTAGTACATATATATAAAAAAGGCGGAATAAACTTACTACATCTAAATTCTGCAGTTCAGATGGCATATTTTGAATACTTTTATAATTATACAACATCCTTCTCACAGTACTAAATAATCTGCGACTCATTCTCTAACATTGAATGAAATCAGAACTAAGTTAAGAAAGCTCAATATATATATATATATATATACATATTTCATGATGACATTTTTTAACACTTTAATTTTTTTATTAAAAAAAAATAAACTACTTTTTTTTAGAACATACATATAAAAGGGTGAAATAAAATTACTACATTTAAATTCTGCAGTTCAGATGGCATATTTTAGAATACTTTTATAATTATACAACATCCTTTTCACAGTACTAAATAATCTGCTACTCATACTTTAACATTGAATAAAATGAGAACTATGTTAAAGAAGCTCAATATATATATATATATATATATATATATATATATTTAAATAAATAAACCTAAATAAATTTAGAACATTTATATTTATTAGAATTAGAAAAGGAAGAAAGGTAGCTCTTAAAATCTTTCCTATAGCTTTAGTTTTAGACAGATTGCTTTTGCATAGTCCTAAGCATAGTTTAAAAACAGTAAAGCTTCAAATATATAATTTGTTATAACTATGGTGGAAAAATGATCAAAAAATGATCTTTATAATTTTATTTATAAAGAGAATTGACTGGAAATAAATTTGAATTCACGGGAGTGGGGGAAGGGACTGCATATTTCTAGAGAAAACGTAAGTTAAAAAATTTGACCGCAAACAATTTTTCTATCATATTTGTGTAAATTTAAGTAGAGATAAAGAGGAAAATGCAGGACTATATGTTAAAAAAGAAATATTCTAGTGTGGCAATCACATAACTTTCTCTTACCCGAAATTCATTACCATAATGACAGATTGTACGTTAAAGAATAAAATAACGAATACTGTAAAATAAATGTTCATTAAAAACAATTTAAAATAGGCGAAAAACATGTTTTTTCTGATTCAAGGAACTTCATAACGTGTAAATATAACAAAAACACAATTTCAAAAAGTTGACCGAAAAGCAAAACTTTATCTACCATACATATGGATAAAAGAAAGTAAAAAGTAAAAATGTAGATAGTAATTACCGTAAATAAATTTAGAAAAAATTATTTTAAAAAATTAAAATTAAGCGGGCATAAATTAAAATAGCCATACATAATAGTGAACATTAATGCTTGTCAAAACTGTCCATAATATTCTTTATACTAGACTATATTAATTTATATATTTCAATTATATTTCGTGAAAAAAAATTATTACTTTAATGTTTTTGATATTTATAAACCAAACTTATATAAATTAAATCCTTTAGATATATTATATTTTTTAATATTATCAACTCTGTTAAGTTATACTGAATGATGATCAGATCATAATCATAAATGGATCGTCTTTTGGAATGCACGGTAGTCATTCATACTGTCAAGATATTAGAATAATGTATAGGATCATACTCATCCAAGAAGCATGAAAACAGTGGGGGGGGGGGGGGGGGAGGGAGGAAAGAGAAAAGAGGAAGGAAAGAAAGAAAACTAATAATACATGCAAGCAAATGCTATTTTATTCCATTCTTCTTCTTCTTCTTCTTCTTTTTTTTTTTTTTAAGAATATAAATACATATAATCTATAAAATGTTAAAACAGATTACTAAATTATCAGATGAATCCCTTATGATTTGGAGATTATCTTAAACGGAAATTTGTCCATTTTGATTTTTTTTTTTTTTTTTTTTTTTTTTTTGTATCTTTTGGAGTGCACGGTAGACAATCATAAGAACCTCCAATATTGAATATATATTCCTTTGGAAAATATGTTATTGCATTGCATGAAATGGTTTAGATAAATGTTATTTTATGTCCAGTGTTTTTCCGTAATATTAAAACGAAGATTAATTGCAGGGCTCACTCGAGACTCAGCAGTATGAAAAGCCCAGTGTCTCCCCGCCCCCGTCCTAATTAATGTCTTACACACAATATTTTAAATAAAATTGCTTCATATTAGTTTAATTCATTTTAAATAAAAACGATTACACTTTGTTAGTTCTACAGTTTAATTACAAAAGTACTTTTAAAATTTAAATGTATAATATAGAATTATATATAATCAGCTACCTTTAGAAGTAAAATACACAAATTGCTTTCAATAGAAAAAATAGTCTTTCTTTGTATTTTTTTCCTCCATTCTTTATTTTTTAAATTAATTTATATTAAAGTTAATCAGTGTGACTTCCATCAAAATTTTATTTTTTTCCGATTCACAGATATAGAGTAATCCAATCATCATGCATTGTAAATCTATTAAATAATATAAATTTAAATAAAGGATTGGGGCGATGCAAAGAGAAAGCCATATAATTAATCCATTGTTTGTTAAAATTCTAAAATTCTATAAAGAAATTTTATTTTTTTCAATAAATAAAAAAAAAAAAAAAAAACAGTTATTCAGTAAAATAGAAAAAGAAATTAAAATACTAAAATATTATGCTTAACATACATACTTCTAACAAACGCGAGGGTGAAAATATTTTATTTCTTTCTTCCGTTGAAAACAAAATCAAATATATGTTATTATAATCATGAAAATTTCTTTGTCATTTATTAATTTTATTACCACAGCAGTTTTGTATTAAATAATGAATAACACTGCTCGGCATGAAAATTGCCTCTGACATAACTTCAGCATATTGTAAAATACATTATGTAAAATGACCTTCTGAATCCAAATAGGACGACCATTTTGACCTATAACCCATAGTTTTTTAGGAATGGCCTCCTATTTTTATCATTTTTCGGTGATTGTATGGCTCTAAATTTGATTTTTAGGAGGGGGGGGGGTATCTTAATCGTTAAATATTTTCTGAGGGGCTACAGCGTTGGAAAATTCTAATACATGGACTACAAGCGATTTTTTTTTGTGTGTGTGTGGGGGGGGGGGGGGAGGATTTGCCACTGAAATTATGCATTACATAACTTTTATTTTTTAAATATGTTTAATGTTATTTTTTTAACTTTATATTTTTTCGTTTTCAGGTGTTAAATTAATTATTTTTCATTCCTCAAATTACATGCATGGTCATAAAATTATCAGACATGGTAATAAATTGAGGGAGGGGGTGGTGTAGCTAGAAAATGGTGGGTGACTGGGCAAAATGGGAGTCATATTCGGATTCAGGAGGTCACATAAGAATTAGCAAAAATGGTGTGAGATCTCGAAACTTTTTTTTTTTTTTTTTTTTTTTTTTGCCGCGTAGTGTAATTTAGCTATAAAATGTCTCAATTACTGATTAAAATAGTTTTATCTCCAGATGATCACATCTAACTTCTTGAGCTGCAAAGCATAATTATTATCAAATAATTTTCAGTCCATGCATTTTACTAAACACATATTATCATTTAACCCTTTAACTTACATTAGCTTCGCAGTGAAATTAAACATCCAACATTGTTTTATGCAACAATAAAAAAAAAAAAAAAAAAAAATTACAATTGATTTTTTAAACATTTGTTTTTTCCTGTTTGTTAGAGATGATGTCTACGCTCGATCCCAGATACGCTCGTCTGCTTAGCTGTTCAGAGTTTTTAGCGATTTCTTACAAAACTTGCGCAAAGACAGGCTAGGATCCTTAAAATGATCCAACGGAAGGCATACATCTGGGAACCTAGCCTAGCGCATTCAATTAGCTTTAATGTCCCAACACACTTTTCGTTAGACAGCCGCACTACTACGAAATTCGTCAAATGATGTTTCTAAAAGAAAGCCATACGTAGAAGGCAGGTTAAATATCTTAGTAAGCGCGATAGCGCCTTTCTGCTTTGTTAATGAATTCGTGCCTAGCTTTTATCACCTGATGAAGTGATGTACTGTTATTTTGACTTGAAATAACTGTTGCAAGTTTTACAACTAATAAAGCTTCCTTGCAATGATACTTATTTATCAGGTTAATTATATTTGAATGTAATTAGTGTAACATGTACATGTTTCGAACAAATTACTTCTTAAAAATTAAAAATGCCATTTTTCTTTCTTTTTCTTTTCCTTTTTTTCTTTCTTTTTTTACATATTTATGACCAATTTTTATTTTAACTATTAAAAAAAAAAAAACTTTTTTTTTTTCTTTTTTTTTTTCGACATGAAAAAAAATACATTTACATATTTATTTATATATTCTTAACTCATGAAACATAGAATCTAGGAATATATAGTTTTTATAATTTCAATACATTTTTTAAAGTCGTATTTATGTCAAAAAATTTATTTACCGTCAGTAATTTCCTTTTTATTGTTATTATTATTATTATTAAATTTATTTGAATGTTTGTCATTCATTTTAATTCATAAAATATGATATAATTATTTTAGAAACTTTAACATTCTTTTAAATAAATTATAAATTCTTTTAAATAAATTATTATTCTTTTAAGTAAATTTAACATTCTTTTAAATATTAATTATAAATATTTTTAAATAATTTTTTAATATAAACAAAGGCGTCAAATCCTTCTGAAATTATAATAAATACATGTATGTTAACTTTATTATATTATATTTATTTATTTATTTATTTTCAACATAAAGAAAAATAATATAATGATAATGGGCAATATATATATATAGCATGTCGGTCTAGCAAGATTTTTTCAATTTTATTATTTGCACATTTGCACGTTCATTTTTTCTTTCTTCGACATAAAAGGAAATATATTTATCTGTTTATTTTATTTTTATTTTCGGCATTTTTATTTATTTATTTTATTTTTTTTTTTTAATTTACAGTGTGATTTTTATTTAATATCATTTGACCCAATATCATACTGAATTAAAAAATACGGCGTTAGCTAGATATCGTCCTGATTAATAGGTGTACCAATTCTTCATAAAATTTAATAATCTGGACAGATGCAATGTCAAACTTTCAGCATTTTTTCAAGGTGTAATACGATAAACGGCGAGAATGGAAAATCCCTGTCTGAAAGAAATAGTAAGACCTGTTGTATTATGAAAAAAAAAAAAAAAAAGTGTTTATCTCTGGTAATGTTTTTAATTGACAGCTAATCTCTTTTTACTTTGTGTTTGATAAGCGAGGGGACTGAAAATGACAATGGAAACATTTTTAAAAATCCAGAAATCTGGTTTCAAGTGCTTCGTTGTGAGTCAAAACAGAAAGTATGAAAACTTTTGTAACTCTTCAGACAGCTGTTACACAAACACATTATTATTACTGTTATTATAGATCAAATGATGTGTAAACGAAGAATTAACAAAATTTACTGGCATATTTGACATTCGATAAAAACAAAGGTAAAAAATTAATCTAGTAAATACACCCCCCCCCTTAAAAAAAAAAAAAAAAAAAAAAAAAAAAAACTAGTAATAATAATAACAAAATCCATTTATAAAATTATCAATAAATAAATAAATAAATAAATAATAAATTAAATAAATAAACAAAATAAATAAACATTTAAATAAATGTATATAAATCCAGAGAAGTATCTTTGTATCTATGTGCATATCGCTGTGTCTGTGTGACTGACTTTCTCTGATGCTTAAACTACTGATCGCAGAGCTACAAAACTTAGCAGAACTTGGACCATAAAAGTGCACCTCATTAAAATAGTTTTCACCATTCTTTTTTTCTTTTTAATTATTTTAATTATTTTCTATTTCGATTTTATTCATTGACACTTATGTTTTCTTTTCTAATATTTATTAATTCATATCAATCTGCGTACCTTAGCAACAGCTATTGCGCTATTTATTTTTTATTTAATTTTTTTTATTAGAGGGCGATTTTTCTTTTTTCTTTTCTTTTTTCTTTTTTGTGTTTATTGAATTCAAATTGTAAAATAGTCGAAACATATTGAATTTTAAATTAAAGAAACTGTTTAAAATTCATGTTTATGCATAATTTTTATAATGTCTCAAATTTTTACTTTTCATACAATTAAATTCTTTGAAAAGGATTTTTTTTTTCTTTTCTTTTTTTTTTTTTTTTTTTTTTTCTTTTTTAATTATTTCTTGTTAGTTCATTTTATTTATCAGAAAAAAATTGTAATATAGTATAAAAGATTAAATTTATTAAAATGGTCTTATATTGGTCGGAAATATATGGTAATATAGTGCGAAGAGTGTAGGATATAAAATACACGGCTTGAAGAAAAATATTTAATAGATGCTGAGACACAGTCGTCTTTAAAATCACAGTTCTTAAACAATAACAGCTCCACCTGTCGTCGATAAATACCCAAATTAAAGTACTGAATAAAGACCCTTCTGAACCTAGTGTAAACTTGGACCGATGCAGTGCAGGAAGGAAAAAAGCGGCAGTAGGCAGTCAGTACCCAAATAAAGTTCTAGAGCGATTTCAATGTAATTATTTTTATAACTATTATTATTTATTTATTAAGCGATTAAAAGGGAAAAAAACGGTTGCTCAATTCTTTTGATTTTTTTTTTTTTTTTTAATATGGTGACTAGTGAAGTTTATTATTAATAATAAGCAATAAAAATGACTTGAAAAAAGATAGGACTATGACGATCTAACAAACACTATCGTTCAAAATAACAAATAATTTGTTTATTCATGTTGCCATTTTACGATTAAGAATCTGTTGTTTTCTGCAAATTATCTCAACCCTTTCATTCCCAATTTTTTCTCTCCATAAAACAATAAATCTTATATTTAGTCATAAATTTATTTCAAAAGTAATATATATAAACATTTTTTTAAAATAGGAGTGATAGCAAAGTACGAATTAATTTAGCTAACAAATCAACTGAGAGGTGTTTATTTATGTTTAATATAACCACTGATGCCATTAAAAATCATAAATTTTCAATAAATAAAAATGTCAAAATTTTGGAAAAAATATATACTGTAGTTAATTAAAAAATAAATTATGAACATTAAAAAAATAAATACAAAATATTTCAAACAATTACTTTACTTAACCCTTTATATCCCAAATTACCTTATTTTTGGAGAAATAGTTTGAAACTTTTTATTGTATATATATATATATATATATATATATATATATATATATATATATATATTGCTGCATGAGAAACATCTCAAATTAAATTTACCTTAAACTATAGTTTAACTATAGGGAAACATTAAACTATAGGGAGTTTGAAGTTCCATTGAAATCCTGCGGTAAATTTAGGCTATATTGAGGTTTTTTTTTTTTTTTTTTTTTTTTTTTTTATGGGACTTTAAAGTCCCGGTGGGATACAAAGGGTTAAAATCAATTTAAATCAAGAACGTTTTATTTAATTTTATAAATACAGAATATTTTATTAATAAAGAAAATAATCTTTATTTGATTATTTAACAAAGCAAAATGTGCAGTTTTTTGCGAATATGTTGAAATTAGTTAAAAAACAACAAAATTAATTTCCATGGACTAAAAAATAATTTCATGCTGTATTGTAAGAAAATTTTTTCAAAATTTATTTCTTCTTGCCAGTTCAAATTACTAAACACTGATCTACATAAAATTTAAAACAAGTTTCTTCAATTTTTACCACGTGATATTTATATAAATTCGAAACGTCTCCAAGAAAAATAGAACTGAAATTCTTTACTCTTTATTATATAACCATGTATTCCTTTATTTATTTGTATTATTCATTTCTCTCGACGAAATTAAATTCTAAATATTTAATTTATTATTAACTAGCAAGCCAGTGCGAATTTTTCGCACTTTATTTCTTTCTAACCTTTAAAATTATTATTATTATTTAATTTTAAAGCCATAAAAGCGTCATGTTTACACATGCATAAGCAAATTTATTATTGAACTTTTTTTTTTTTTTTCATATTTTATTTTATCATAGATATAGTAATAAGACATAGATTGATCATCGAATTTGAAATAGTGATTCCTTTTCATTTGGGAGAAGCTGGCCATTTTACTTTCTTATGGATATTTTTCCTAGAGTTAATATACACGGTAATACACACAGATAATTTAGCTAATAAAATTTACGAATAATTTATCTACTAAAAGAGAATGAAAAACTCTAGCTACCAATTTTTCATTCTTTTTCTTTTCTTTTTCTTTTTTTAATTAACTATACTCTAGTGTACTCATATCTGCAAAAAACTGACTTTCTTTCGGCATTTATTATTGTACTTCTTTGAGATAAAAATCATCTGCATTCATCATGGAATATAATTTTAATAAATTATAATTAGTAAATAATTTGTATTGCGTAAATTTGTATAAGATTATATGTACAAGAAAGTCTTGTGGTGGCCACAACATATTAGTTATGTATTAAAACGTCCACGGCTGCTAACTACATTTAAACGAATTTTTAAATTTTCATATTACTTACTAATGTAAAATCTTAAAATTTCAAGAGAGCATTTCCTTAAATATAAAGATAGTAATTGTTTCATAATAATAACAAAGAACTGATTATAAAAATGATATTTTTTATAATTTATCTGAATATAACTTATTTCTGAAAACTTGTCCCGTTTCTTTTCATATATTTATTAAAACACTTAAAAGCCGTGCAATATTCCGGCATTTAAAAAATTCATTAACATTCTACTCGATTACTATTTTCGAATTTTATACTTCCTATTGTCTGATGCCCAAACCTTTTTCGACACCAAAAGTCTTTGCACAATAACATGGGGATGATACATCTATATAAAATACTATATCTGTGCATTTTATGCAGAAAAAAAGTAATAATAATAATAATTCGTAATTTTATTTTATTTATTTATTTATTTATTTGGAAAGAATTAAAATTTTATATGTCCATTTTTAAAGCATTTAGCAAGTTATTATTTTCATATTTTAATTAATTTTAAAAAATCTAATCGAAATTTCGTTACAAATAAGGTACCAAATGAAATTGGTGTTTTATTAGTATTATACATAAATTACTCTTTAAAATTTTCAGTCTTAACTCTATATAGAAATATCTATGCACTTATTTTTTCTGAAAAATAAAGCAGTGTTTGAGTTTTCCCTGAAAAATCAACATAACTTTGCTGAGAGGCAAATGTGGGTAAAGGATTGTCAACTTCTATCGTCAAAAGATATTTCCATTGTATTGATACACGCCCTTTCAACAAAGGGATTAGCCTGCTGCTTAACTCTGTGTGTGGGGGAAAAATTTTTTCTTCTCAACTCTAAGATTTCCTGAAGTACAACGCTGAATTCTAAAGACCGGTTATTATTTTGCAGTATACAGTAAACTTTTCAGGTATTTTTATTGCAGCAATAGAAAAGAAGGCGTAACGTCGAAAGGGTTAAATATCACCCTTTGAAGTGAAATGTTTATGTTTGCATTCGAAACTGGAAGTTTGCCATTTTTTTTTTCTGGAGTTTTGTGATTTTAAATTAAAATTTTATCAATTTTACAGAAAAAATAACTCAATCAAACACATGTAGACAGTAACTTATATACAACTATACCCAAATATCGGAATTAAAATCGGCAGATAATTTCCGTTATTTTTTAATAATTTTTTACAAAAACTTCAATGGACAATTAACATAGAAAATCTTTTACATGGCTCCATGGACAGACAGTGACGTCATCACTTCGCTTGCGTATAGTGATGCTACATTATAGGAATTACTGTGTCTATGGTTTTATTTGAGCTTTATGAAATTGCCAGATTTAACAACTTTCTACTTTTAGGTATTTTTTAATGTGAAGGAATACGTGTATAAAAGGGAAAAATGGGGGAAAATGCATAAAAAATAAATGTATTTTTAAATACCTTCTTGACATCGTAAGAAAATAATATTTGTATTCGCACCTTCCGGCTAACCATACCTTTCGAATGATACCATTTTCAACCCTCTACTCCCATAATTAATATGTTAAAAAGGGACAACAAATTTTATGCTTGCCTATTAATATATAGATATAGATGTAAAATCGAGAAATTTTTTATAAAATCACTCTCATGGAACATTTAAAAAATTTAAAATATTGAATTTAATTTTTCTTTAGAAAATTTTAATAGTTTTCGAGAAATTTAAATATATTTAAATATTGATACATTTCATTGCACATGTATGCACATAATTCTAAGAGAGTAATTTTCAAAGACTTTCAACGTCCAGCATCCCCTTAATATAATTGTTGTCTTTTCATTTAAATAAACAAAAAGCGCTTAAAAAAAAAGAAAAAAAAAAGAAAAATTCTTTACTTTAAAACATGAAATTACGTTTCTTACAATCTATTGAACTATATTATTATTATTATAACCCTTCCTGCTGGATCTGACCTACAAAAACAACTAAAAAATAATGTACTTAACACATAGTCCAAATTTAATTACCGCACTCACCGATCTTCTTATTTAAACCTTAGTTTTCGATTAAATATTTTCCTCATCGGGAAAGACAATAAATTTTTACATGAGAAAAATCTGCATTTCACAGACTGAACTCTCTTTTTATATTCCTAAAATAAACTTTTTTCCATCCTTCCCCCTAGTCTGGTCTCCTAAAGCAATGAAGTACGGAAACTGAAATTGCATTACGGTTCCTTTCCTGCTCTTCCAATTTCCGTAAATTCTTTAACAAGCTGGGGTCCAAACACACACTGCAGGTTTTCTTTCTTTTTTTTTGCTCTCTCTCTCCAGAGATTTCTAAAATTTAGTTAAGCTTGTAAAATAGTTTTGTGTTAAAAGCAAAAGGGACTAAATTGAATACGCTTATAAAACAAGGTGCGTGAATAAAAACGAAAGCAGATTTCTTGTCAGTTCTCTTCGGATTTCGGTTTTCATGCTAGTATACACACATGTAATTATGTAAAGGGGGATGAAAATGAAGATAAAACTATTTATATTACAGTATTTTAAATAATATTTTTTACTTTCTTCTACATACATAAGAGAAAAGCATTGAATTCAATTTTCGACTTCCGATGATTTCATGTTTTGAGAAATCTTTTACACGATTTGACCATTTAAAAAATATCAGTCTGTGTATTGTTGACGCTGTAATCACACAAACCAATGAATGAAATTTAACTACACTTAATACTAAGTTGTACCTCGATTTATTTGATGCTCATTACTTTTGGGATACATCGTACAATAGGTGGCGCTGATATGCAACAAGTTTCTCCTTTAAAAGAAAAGCTATATCTCAGCTTCTACAGTGTATAGATACACGCAGTTTCTTGATATGTATGAGAATCATGGTGAAAAACGATGTCTATTAAGTCTGGGAGCATATTGGCTGACAGGTGGTGGTGCTATGCTGTAATTTAACTCTGTTTACTGGAATGCTACACCTCAGCTTCTAGGACACATAAATGCATTAAATTTAGTATGTGAGATGGATATTGTGAAAAAATATGCTGATTCAATTTGGATGCACATCGGAGGACAGATGGCGCTGCTTCTCTGTAATGCCTCTTGTTTATGTGAAGACTAATGAATTCCCTAAACTTCGTATGTAAGTTAGATATTATGAAAAAATTATGTTTATTAAATTTGTGTGTTCATTACACGAGTGGACCACGGAAAAATAAAAATGCACCAGAGGACTGGCGTTTTTTACTTATTAATGAACAGCAGATAGCGCTGCTGTTATTCCATTTCTTCAATTTTTCTGATGGCTAAATTTCAGTTGTGAAGATTAATTTTTATAAATGTTGACTGGAAGGCAGCGCTTTTATATATAATGATATAAAAGAAAGTTAGTTGCAGCATATTAGTTCAGTTTATATTTCAACTTCGCATGCAACATGCCTTATATCATCATGACCATGCGGTTTTCTATTCGAGGTTGTTACAGTTGCAGCTTTAATAGGAATATTTTCTTGAAAATTTGGGGGTGGGAAAAAACAAACAAACAAACATATAATTATATAAGAGCAGAAAAAAGGAAAAAAATACCCTTGAAAATTTTCATTTAAAATTAGTATAGCTGAATAAGATACTACATTAGAATTTTTTTATGCATCTCCATAAACGAGTGTGTGCAACAGGATAACTATTGAAAATAAAATCGAAGTCCCAAGGAAGCATATCAGAGACATTACTAGCCATTTAATGAAAATAGTACATAAGATTATATAATCCCTATAAAAAGTTATATACGAAATAATAATTATTATTTTTCAAATATGAAACAATATGTGTATCTTAACAAAATAAACAAATCCTGAATCCAGAAGTTTTACGCAAATATAAAATAAAGATGAAATTTTTAATAAGTCGCTGAATATGTCGCATCCCGCCCGGTAAGGAAAGTCACACAACTCAAAAATGCAGTATTTGAAAATAAATAAATAATCAACTTAAAGATAGTTGTAAAACATTGACTAGCCTACAATAAAACTGGCATAACTGTCTCTAGAATGAATAAATTGTGAGACACAGATTGTGAACGTTGAAGAATTCCATACACATTTTTCAATGATATTAACTCAAAACTGACATTTCGCCGGGGTGCGATACATACGTGTGCATGTGTATTCTGTGTACATACAAACAAACACACACGTAAATAGATAGATGCGATGTGATGAATAATTTTAGTATACACCCCGCGACAAAAAGATAGGTACAGTCACCCAAAAAAAAAAACGCCACCCCCCCACCTAATTTTGCCGTAAATTATCGTAGAAACATGCGACTGGTACCAATCAGTTTGTAATAACGTCTAGTTTATAATGTTATAGTTAGATTTTACTTAGGGGGTCGTCTACATATTAAAACTGACATCAACTTCATTTTTTTCAATGGTAACCCCCATTTTTTATAATTTATTTGAATTCTTTGGATCAAATCATCACGGAAAATGGTATAGTTTATACATTTCGCTCAATTTTTCATAGAGTTATAAGCTGTCAAAGTTTGGGGGTGCTAATGTTAAATGAATGTGACAAACATTAAATCATATCTTCCGAAATAATTATGATATTTAAATTCTGTTTTTTTTTTATTCGTTAGAATGAAGTGACCCAAACATATTCCATGCAAATTTTTGCTAAAAACACATTTTTTGAATTATGAAAATTATTAATAAATTCATATTTGAAAAAATTATGAATTATGACCTATGTTAATTTTTGCACGAATAGAACGGGCATCATCAAAAACATGGGTTTCTAAATTTACAGCTCGTTCCTAACATTATTTTTTGAGTTACAGTGATATTTCACTTTTTATTCCTGTTAGGGGGCCGTCACTTGTTATAATCTGTATCCTCTATAAGTAAATTGATGTATATAATTTGACGAAAAACTATTTCAATTTACCTTTATGTTATTTTTATTGTTTCCTAAGCAATATTTCGATGTTTATTATACAAATTGGCATATTTTTGTAAAGTTATCACAATGTAGGCGAGGGGTTGTGAAAGAATTTCAAAAGAAAAGAAGCCCCGCCTCTGATTCGCTGAAACACTATTAAAAAAAAGACAAATTTGCATATTCCTATTATACTCTATATGTGACGCTGGTATGCATAAATCACAATGGTATTTACTACATCGATTATTGAAGACAAAACTTAAATGATTTAATTACAAATATGCAAAATTATTTTGCTTTATATTATAAAGTTTTAGAAAATTTGTGAAAAGGCGTGGCTTACGGTACAAGGGAAGAATATATCCGATCCTAATATGTTAAGTCTTTCTTCATAAGTATTAAATATCTTTTTCTAGTTTTTCGCTGCTAAAATTCTATTTTAACCCTGTTACACTTTTTTTCGCATTTCAATATTCAAGAGTACGTACACCTCTAGTTTTAGAAAGCACGGTACAGCGAAACTGATTGCATGAAACAGCAATTATGCATTCGACAATCGTTTTATTATTATGAATATTTAATAATTTTAAAAAGACTTTTTACCATAAATTTTCTGTTTAAATTTTGTTGTGACATATTTGCATTTGGTTACTGTACCGTTTGTAAGCTTTGTGTTATTTAAAATTTATCCCATAATGTAACATAATAAAAGATCAAATTTCTATTAAAAGTTTTTTAATACAGAATCAAATAGTGAAAAATTGCTTTATTATTATTATTATTATTATTATTATTATTTTTTTTTTTTTTAAGTTCATAAGATCTATTATTGGAACATAGCTCAATAGTATTTATTTTCAATTTCCTAATCACGAAATCAAAGTCACAGTTATTATGGAATAAAAATTTTAAACAAAGGAATTGTCTTATTACTTTCAAATATATAGATATTGATCTTACAGAATCCTGAAATTTCGTTTAAAAGACTTTAAACGTCTAAATTTAAAAATTCAAAATAAAATAAATTAATCTAAATGCTTTTAAAGTTGAAACGGGAAGATTTCAAAATATATGAAAATTGGCATTTGTGTTTTGAACATTTTGGTGCGGCAGATATTAAAAACAATATTTTTATGATGAGCTGAACCTGAGCTTAAGAGAGGGCGGATCCAGCTATTTAGCACGAGTGATATCACCTGACTAAAACCAGAATAAACAACATTTTAATTTATTCCGGCGTATTTTTAGCCCACTGTTATTCTTTTTTTTTCAAATTTCAACACTAGCTACAGTACGCTTACGTCCTATTTACATTAAGCCTTGATATGGAAGCTATGTTGCTGTTTTTCGATGCTGCGAAATTTACAAAATATATTTGTGTTAATATACTATACAGATAGAAGAATAATTATATAATATCAACAAATCTTTTAATCAATATGTTTATATACATTACTGTATGGAAATGTTTATATATGAATATTGTATTTATTTTTAATGAGAGATATAAACACAAAATACTAAAAAAAAAAAAAGAAGAAAATGTGTTATAAATTTTTATAAATCAAGCAAAATATATATGCATACTTGCCAACCTAACCCGTAACGTTGTTAATTCCCGCCCCTGTGTGTACACAATTTAATTTTTAGAGTAATTAACTTCAAATACATTTACGATTAACTCATTGAGCGCCACGTGAATTCTTATGGAAATACCATTCAGGCCACACGTGCTGCTTAGAAGCGTGTTATGTTTATCGAGTTTCAATAAACCCCATTAGGCCTTAACGATATAATCCTATAAAAATCCTATTAAAAAAAAAAAAAAAAAAAAACATGAAGTAAATTTTAAATAAATTGTCAGTAATTACTTAAAACTATGTAAGTTCTGTAGTTTTATATCATATTTTACACTGCCGGCTGACTTAGCCTAAATGGAAAGATCAGTGTCAGCCACCGATGGCTGACACGGCTCTAAAAAGACTGATGTGAAAAAAATGTACGGAAAGGGGCGGGACCAGTAATCTTCCGGGATAGGTTGACAAGAATGTATATACATAGAGCAATGCCAGAAAATGTTCTTTATTTTTCATGAACCAGATGAATGGTACTTTTTTTCTGAATAGTCTATGTATTAAATATAATGCTGCTTTAAATACCCTTTAAATGAAAAGTTTTATTACATAAAGTACTTTTCTGGCACTCTACAGCTCCCAAATGACACACAATATAAAACCCCGCCTTTTTCCAGTGTTTAAAGGGTATTAACGTTTAATATGCTTTATATTCGTTTTGATCTTTCCTTCTCCTACTTATCTTCTTCTTTTTTCCTTAAAAAAAAGAGTTATGTAACATTTTGACCTTTTCAAGTGAAGATTTAGATTAAGGGTAGTCAGCCTTTCTACACCCACCGTCCACTTCGGTATCTGTGTTAAAGTGTAGAATTTTAGAACATCCCATTAAGTAGTAGGATTTATTATTTTGCATATTAATTTGTTACACATTATAAAATATAAAAGCAAAAGAATATCGTGGAGATTTATGTAAAAGTTTTCAATAATGTCATGAAAAAAAAATAATAATAATAATTAATTAAAAAAATAAATAAATACAAATAAAAAAATCTGTTTTAATATTTAAAAAAAGTCAATTAAAGAAAATGAAAGTACTGCAGTATCAGAACAAACTCCCATTGTCACTGTGAAACGGCCGTGGGAACCAGGTTGAGTGCCGCCGTTTCAGACAATTATACGGCAGCTTGAGTTAAAATAATTTTGAATTTTCAAACAAATTAAAAACCATTCATCTTTTTTTTTTTTCTTTTGATAGATATTTTAATATCTTTTCAAGCTATTTGATGTTTAATCAATAGAAACCAATAAAAATCTTTTAATTCATAAACTAACTCAAAAAGTTCTGTGAATTAGTCATTTTTTTTATTTTATATTTAACATTTCTAAAAATTTTTTCCGGTGTGAAAGTTAATAAATAATGTTTTTTGGGTGGTAGATCGCGATTTATATTTTCTAAATGTATAGACGGACCCCTAATACATTTTCACGTGTAACTCTATTTAAAATTGATTTAAGGTATATAAATAGGTATGTTTTTCGAACCGCCTTGATCTCAGAAATCTGAATATGAAGTCAAAAATAGGGGTTGCCATTGAAGAAAATGAAGTTAATGCCAGTTTTAATATGTAGACGACCCCTTAGGCAAAATTTAACTATACCGTTATAAACTAGACGTTATTACAAATCGATCGGTACCAGTCAAATGTTTCTACGATAATTTACGGCGAAATTAGGTGGGGGGGTGGCGTTTTTTTTTGGGGTGACTGTACAAAGGGTTTTTTCTTTGATTTTTCATAAAATAACATTATCTAAATTGCGCTTATCATTTATTATTATCATAAAATAACATTATATTCCCGGACTAATTTTTGTTTTAAGACTAAAATTTTTTTCTAATTTAAGACTACACACCGCAACAAAAAGATAGGAACAAAGGTTTTTTTTTTTTTTTTTTTTTTTTTTTAATAGGATTATTTTGAATATGAATATTCTGAATATGATTCAAATATTTAATGTGTTTTTGATATGATAATATTTTGTTATGTTAATAAATGATCAGTACAATTTATATAATGTTATTTTATGAAAAATTAAAAAAAAATAAAAACCCCTTTGTTCCTATCTTTTTGTCGTGGAGTGTAGTCTTAAATTAGAAAAATTTTAGTCTTAAAACTTTTCTAAATTAGTCTTAAAACAAAAATTAGTCCGGGAATAGTGTTATTTTATGATAATAATAAATGATAAGCACAATTTAGATAATGTTATTATATGTAAAATCAAAGAAAAAACCCTTTGTACCTATCTTTTTGACGCGGGGTGTATATATATAGAGCTGGTTCTATATTTGAACGACATTTTAATTTCATGGAGATTTAAGAAGTTTTACGAAAGTAATAAAGGATAATGTAATTAACTTTACATGTTTTCCTAAAAGTAAATAAACTACAGTGTGTGTGTCTGTCAGTTCAATTTTAAAAACAAATTTTCTGCACATGAACATTTACAATAACCATTCTTAACATAATTTTCAGAATGTACATACTATAAAGAGAAACACTAATAATTATCAATTAGGATTTCTGCAAGAGATTTATAGTAATAAATCTAAAAGTTTCGCCAGCAATATTACAAGAGGATTGCTATATCAAAGAAAAGATTCATTATTTGTAACGAATAATCTAACGTATACTTTTCTGTATGCCAAGAATAACTATAGATTGAAGATGGATCAGATATGTGTAATAAAAACACGGAGATAAGTCAAACTTCCGCAGCAGATATCGATTGCAAACAGATACAGCACCCAGACAGATAATAAATCCTTATAAATATTAACTCGGAGAATATAGAAATACGACATACTTAACTTACGGCTACAGAGGGAAATATTTATAATTTATAGAAAGATTTCACATCTAATCAATCACGTTTTGTTACGGCAAATATTTATCATAGCTGAACTTGACGTAATCTCAAGTTAAAGAGATATTTTTAGAAGTCGTCGCCAGGGAAAATATTGAACGAAAATGTAGATTTAAATTGACATCATTCATAAAATAAGCAAGAATGTGCTTAATATTTAATTATAATCTTCAGAAGTAGGAAAAGATAAAATATTGCTGCAAAGGATTGAACCGCTTCCCTGCATCAGAAGTATTGTAGCAGCAAATGTAGATTTGCAGTTACAATGGAAACAAGCGTAGTGGAATTTAAAAAAGTTTGGCCTTGGCAACAAATTTGGAGACATGGTAGTAATCTGGCGAGAAATGGTAATTAACATTATTTTCTACCAGGATCAAACTTTAGCAAAACAATTTAACAAACATCAAAAGTAATGTTACTAAAGCAAACTTTAAATAATTTAATAAAACGTTACATTCTATGGATTTAAATTCTCCATAGACAGTAATGTAAAAAATAAAATAAAATAAATAAATAATAATAATTCCTACATTTAGAAAAATGTACATAGTTATTGTGACAGTAATCTATAATAGATCTACCTAATTTTATGTTAATCAAATGTAAAGATAAAATACTAGCGTACTTCAAATAATTTGAAGCCATAGGGTCCAGTGAAAACGATTTCTCTGTGTCCCTATAGAAGAATTATAAGTTTTACAATCATAAAATCTAATACAGTTCGTGCGACAGTGACTTTTAACATACCTACTAATTTTGAGTGGAATCGAATAAAGTGTTTAGAATTTATCGTGTTCGCTACATACATTGTGGAAAAAATAACAAATATTAATGAAGGAGGCCTCAAAACGTACAGCTACACCAAAATCTTGTATTTGAAAATCGTGATTGCATTATTTTCTTCACATAGCATGGGGTGGGAGGTGGGGGGGAGAACGGGGAATAAAATAGTTTTTTTTTTTTTTTTTTTTTAACTTGCTTGACTATTACTTTACTATCAAATAAATAAACGTATATATCTCCTTGTTTCAGAGGGTTGATTATTAAAATTAATTTCAACCTTTCTGATTTATCATAAAAACTAAAATTTTAATTTTACAAAAAAAAAAAAAAAAAAAAAAAAAAAAAGGATCATTTATTTACAAGGCAGGTCTATCGAAGATCAAAGAATTCCTCAAGTGTACAAACCAGAAGAAGAAATTAAAGGAAAATTGAATTATTTCTGTAACATTCTTTTCAGAGCAAATGCCACAAATTATTCAAACAGCTACAATAACTTACTAAACAGACAATAAATTTATTCTAAATTGAGTTAGGTAAATTGAGCAATGAATTAAAAAGAAAAAGAAACATTTTGTGACAGTAGCATTTTCTCTTGTCGGCGCAATTACATAGAGAGAAGGAAGAAATATTTGAGAGAAACAACATAACTCACATTACATAATCGTAGTACATAATCACTGCTAAATAAGCGAAATAAATAATGAGAAATATTGAAATAAGCAATGCGATAAATTCTAGAGATAACAATAATTTTGCAGCCTTTCAATTTTAGAAAATTATTTCTAAAAATACTATTGCAGCAATTTCATGACTTAACATTCAAAATGCTTTTATTTCCCCACTCACCCTTCCTAGCTTCTGCCCATAAAGACACGAAATAATATCAGCTTTGTTCTCAAATATTTGATGTATTTATTTTATTAAACATTAAATTCAAAATTAAATTTCGGGGTGAAATTTTTTTTTACATAAATGCAAACATGACAAAAAAAAAAAAAGTATAACGCAATAAAGAAGGGAGAACGTTATGCGAGGAAATTACAAAAGATACTTTGGGGAAGGGGGGGGGGGATAAATTTTAAAAGAAAATAATTTCAAGAGATACATAAATTTACGTTAGAATATTATATAATGCCATCTAAAAACTATTCAAATTTTAATAACAGGCACTAAAGGTTTTATTACTAAATTTTCTAAGATAATGCATAAATTTTTGAACAAATGAAATAATGGATTGTCCAGAGGGATCTTTTATTTTCCTTCAGATAAAGGTAGAACCAAGCATTTATAGTACGACAGGTTCGTTGACTGTTTCTTAGTGACAGCGTCGTTTTATCTATCACGTTGAATGAACGTGCAAACATTTTTGTTTTCATTTAAAATGTATAAAGCTAAAATTTGTCATTGTATCTGTACGGATTATTAGATTTTATCAAAAACTTGTACAATTATTAATCAGGACAAAATCTATCAGTCGCAGTATTTCTTAGTTCAATCGGATAATTGGTTCAAAAGAAAAAAAAAAAAAAAAAATTGAAATTCTTAAAAAGAAAAAAGAATAAATTGATGCTAAATCTAACTAACTAACTAAATGAATATACGTATTTTTATGTATAAGGAAAAAAATATATATATATATCTATCGCAAAATCTTTTTTCTTTCTTTTTTTTATGATTAAAATAAAATTAAGAAAAATTCGTTCTAAATAAATGGAACAGCGTATAGAATACCTTGGCAAAATTTGAAAATTGGCACCGAAGTAGATCAGACGTTTCCCGCCAAGATCTTTATTTTCACAATGACGATAGCCCTTTTAAATTCCTCGTCAAAATAACCAAATAATAATTAATGATAATAAAACTGCCAAGGGGCTCCTATACTAAGGCTACCCCAAAGAAATGAATATAGTTAGTGATGCTCGAAAACGAAACGCAGTTACTGCATGCCTTTATATGGAATAGATTAAAAAAAGTCCTGTCGCATTAAATTCTGTTTTGTGCACAATTTTATATCTATTACTTAGAAATCAAAAATAGGCTTCTGGTTTTTGCTGTGAATTTTAATTAGGATTTTCGTAGAATTTCTCTGCATTTTGGGTTTTTTACTTATTCAGTTTTTATTTGAAATTATGTTTCAATTACAGTTCAATTAACAAAGAGTTTGATATCATTGTGTTTCAGTCACCACTTTTATCGTTAAGTAAATTTTCCTTTTTAGTTAGCAGCATTTTTTTTTTAAAATGCGTTTTAATCCCTCTATTCTGATGTATTTCTATCTTTTCCCTCCATTTATTTTATTATTTTCCCTTTTATTTATTTACTTTTTTTCTTTTAACTCTTGTAAGTATTGTTTTAAAATAAAAAATTACTATTAAATATGGTTTTTATGATCAACAACAGGACAATGAATTTTATGTTTTCCCATAAAATTAAACTAAAAATAAGTAAAAAAGAAAAAAAAAAAAAAAAAAAATCTGGAGTGACTCCACTCGACTTTCCGAACATTGAGTAATTAACAGTTTTGTAGATAAAGTAAAGAAAGAGGAGTTGTTAAACAAACAAAAGAGAGTAAACCATAATAGAGTGTTCGAGTATTTTTCTCCATATATTACACGATGTTTTATTTAACGCTACTGAACTTTGAGCCCATAGATCATAATGATAAAGAATTTTTCGCTGTGTCCCTGTAAAAACTTATAAATGCTAGATTCACCAAAATGCTTATAGTTAGTGCAACAATGATTTATAATATTCATATAAATTTTCAGCTCTATTGAATAAGGCGTTTAGATGCTATCGCACTTTTAAAAATTTGGTCCCATAGGTCATAATGATAAAGAATTTTTCTTTGTGTCCCTGTAAAAAAACTATAAGTGCTAGATTCTCCAAAATCTATACAGTTGGTGCGACTGTGACCTATAATATGTGTATAATTTTTTTGCTCAATTGAATAAAGCGTTTAGATGCTATCGCACTTTTAAGATTTTGGTCCCATAGACCGTAATGATAAAGAATTTTCTTTGTGTCCCTGTAAAAAAAAATACAGGTGCTAGATTCATCAAAATCAATTGGGTTCGTGCTACGGTGACTTGCAACTTGCGTACCAACTTACAGCTCATTCGAGCAAAGCGTTTAGACGCTAGCGTGTTCACTCACACACATACATACACTACACACACATACATACATCATCGCAAAAATAGTGAAAACGGACTCAGGGGACTTCGAAACGTATAGAAACATCAAAATCTGAAATTCGGATTTTTGACATGATTACAATATTACCCTTCAATACATTTTTACTTTCCGAACACTATAGTGAGGAAAGTATTGTAATCATGTCAAAAATCCGAATTCGAGATTTTGATGTTTCTATACGTTTTGAGGTCCCCTGAGTCCGTTTTCACTATTTTTACGATGATGTATGTATGTGTGTGTGTATGTGTGTATGTATGTGTGTATGTCTGTGAGTGAACACGCTAGCGTCTAAACGCTTTGTCCGATTAACCTGAAAGTTGGTACGCATATTGAAAGTCACCATAGTACGAACCCTATAGATTTTGGTGAATCTAGCATTTATAGTTTTTTTACAGGGACACAAAGAAAAATTCTTTATCATTATGGCCTATGGGAGCAAAATCTTAAAAGTGCGATAGCATCTAAACGCCTTATTCAATTGAGCAAAAAATTTATACACATATTATAAGTCACAAATACTCAATCTGTATAGATTTTGGAGAATCTAGCACTTATAGTTTTTTTACAGGGACACAAAGAAAAATTCTTTATCATTATGCCTATGGGGCCAAATTTTTAAAAGTGTGATAGCGTCTAAACGCCTTATTAATCTGAGCAAAAAATTTTTACACATATTATAGATCACAGTTGAACTAACTGTATAGATTTTGGTGAATCTAGCTCTTACAGTTTTTTTACAGGGACACAAAGAAAAATTCTTTATCATTATGGCCTATGGGACTAAATTTTTAAAAGTACGATAGCATCTAAACGCCTTATTGAATTGAGCTGAAAATTTATATGAGTATTATAAATCACTGTTGCACTAACTATAAGCATTTTGGTGAATCTAGCATTTATAGGTTTTTACAGGGACACAACGAAAATTTCTTTATCATTATGATCTATGGGCTCAAAATTCAGTAGCGTTAAATAAAACATCGTGTAATAGATGGAGAAAAATACTCAAACACTCTATTATGGTTTTCTCTCTTTTGTTTGTTTAACAACTCCTCTTTCTTTACTTTATCTACAAAACTGTTAATTACTCAATATTCGGAAAGTCGAGTGGAGTCACTCCAGATTTTTAAATAATGCTGTTGCTTTCTCTTTATGGTAATGTATAAAGATTATTGTTTGAAATAATGCATCAACTTACTAAATTTATGAGGGAGGGGGAAAAAAACCCTCTCTCTCCCCCCCTCTCCCCCCCCCCCCCCCCACACACACACACACTAAGAACTTTAAATATATTTTCAAACTATACACAAAAAAAAAAAAAAAAAAAAACGCTAAGCTGTAGGTTCAGTTGTAAAATATACTGAAATCGTTCTTTTTATCTGAAAATTCAAATGAGTTATTTTATTTATATACTACTTTAATATTACGACAGCCACAATGCTTTCCATTTCAGAACAAATTTTATAGCATCCCTCTAAATTACAATACAAATATATTAGAGAGAAAAATAAAATTATTAACCTGACTTGAAAGGGGGAAAAAAAAAAAGGTAAAACAGAAAATATTTAAACAACTGCAGAAACATACATTGCTGGAGGACTATTTTAGAATCACTAATGCGAAAAGTTTAGAATGAGTTTTTCGGAAAGATACCGACTTCAGAGCTCGTAAAATAGGCGGTTGAAAAGAGGTTATCATTTCTTATACTGCAGGGAGGGAGAGAAAAAAAAACATCCCCATAGAAATTAATTTTTCAAAAAAGGCTGTAAGTATTACTTTGGGTAATCATAATTCAGTTTTTTCTGGCTCTTTTTTGCCTGTGGGTACTAGAAAGACTGTTCACATGCCGTAAAAACGTTATCATAAGAGATGAGAAATTAATACGCGGTATTAAGTCGTAAAAAAGAAAACTTATAAAATATTTAAACAGTCTTAAAAAATATTTACTGCTTTTACAGTTGCAGTTCAAATTCGTATTTTTCCAAAACATTTTATAGCAAACTTCTTTTTATTATTTTACTAATACCAATATCTACTTAATAAACTAAAGTTTCTGGAAACTAACGCTCGAAATTGATGTCATTGCCAAAACAATTTACTGAAATCTTAATAATAAAAATCCTAGTTTTTGGAAACTAACGCTCGAAATTTATGTCATTGTTAAAACAATTTATAGAAATTAAGAAAATAAATTTTTATCTTTGTTGTGGGGGAATGAATAATATAATGGAAGAAGGATGATTTAGCAGGAGGGGGGGGGGGTGGCGCCCCAAGTGCAACAATGCAAGAAAATAAATAAAATAAAAATAAATAATAAAATTTTACCTGTGATTTCAAAATAAATAAATAAGTCTATATGATAATTTAAAAGACTAGATGTAATTCCACAAGTAAGCACTGTGGCGTTTTGGAATTTCGGGCGAGGGTTCTGGTAGCGAAGAAGAAAATCCCGTCACAGCAGAGGTTGATAAGAAAATTAATTTAATTAAAATTTAAAAAAATATTCTATGTACAACCGTTAGTTTCAATATTGATGTTGGAAAACAATACTTGCACCGTTCCAGGTACAGAACAGATATAGTCCAGTCCTATTATAATTTACAGTAAAAAGTCTTTTGCTAGCTGACCTGCACACTTTCGCCGGTGACAGAAAATGAGTTGACCTGTGTTCTCTGCTCCTAGAGGAACACAAAAAAAAAATCACTAAGTCTCGTTACCTCTCCTGGTAAACGGGACAAGAGAAGACCCTCCGACCTTCACTGGCCGAAGACAAGATACGAATCCCCGACTCTCTGCTTTCAGAGCTGCTCCTGGGAAAACTCGTTCTCTCGATGGCAACCCGCGCTCCTCTCTCATTCGCTGAGCGGGCGGGCGCCTTTCCGTCGGGCCGAAGAAATTCCTCGGAAACTCCAATGTTCTCACGACCATCAGGGCGTACCATCAGGGCAGCTTCTTTGTACTTTAGTGTCACAGTTCGAGACAGTCTGGAGCCAAACTATTGTAAGTATCAGCACACCTGCTCTGTGTAGAGATTAAGGTCTGGCCAACTTTAATTAATTGGAAGGGGGGCTGTATGCCACAACTTCCCCCCCCCTTAAGATGGTTTTCTGGGGTTGAAACTCCAGAAAATCTCTGCAATCAAATTAGGTTAGGGTGCATCAAAGCAATTCTAGAGAGGCTAATCTTCCTGACTAAACAATACTTAAATTTACACTAAAGTTACAAGTTTCAAATTACAAATTAATTAACATAATAAAACAATACTAGTAATAATAAACTATATACAAAATTTCTTACAGATAACTTTTAATCCACCCGACTCAAACAGTCCACATGAGGAATGTCTTTTCCTGGTCTGTGTCGGATTTCATAGTTAAAGGGCTGCAAGGTTAACGCCCACCGCATTAATCTGGGATTGTTTCCCGCATTTCTCTTTAACCATATTAATGGGTTGTGATCAGTTTCTATGGTAAATTTTTGACCATCCAGGTAATGTTTTAACTTTTTCACTGCGAAAATGATCCCAGCACATTCCTTTTCGGTTGTGCTATAGTTTTTCTCTGCCTTAGTAAATTTTCGACTTAAGTACAGAATTGGATGTTCTTCATCTCCTTGCCTTTGAGCCATGATAATACCTATCCCCTTATCTGAGGCGTCACTTTGAATAATAAACTCCTTAGTATAATCAGGAGCGTACAGTACTGGGTCACGGGTGAGTTTATCTTTTAACTCCCTAAAAGCCTTCTCCATTTCGGGACTCCAGTCTACTTTTTCCTTTTTCGTTTTCCCTTTTAAAGCTCGGGTCAGCGGTTCTACTATAATTGCATAGTTTTTTATGTATCGGGAGTAATACCCGCACATCCCTAAAAACCTTCTAATATCCGTTTTTGATTGTGGAGCTGGGAAATCAGTAATGGCCTTAATTTTAATCTCGGACGGTTTCCTACGTCCTTTCCCTACAACATGCCCTAAATATTTGACCGTCTCCTGGGCAAATTTACACTTGGCTAATTTAATGGTTAATTTTGCCTTGGTTACCCGCTTTAGAACTATATCTAAATGTTCTAAATGCTCTTCCCATGAATTAGAAAAGATAGCCATATCGTCAAGGTAAGGCAAACAAAAACTTTCTAGTCCCTTTAATAGAATACTCATGAATTTTGAAAACCTATACGGGGCGGAGACAAGTCCAAATGGCATTACCAAAGGTTGATATGAACCGAAACTAGTTACAAATGTCGCGAAACGTTGTGCGTTAGGGGTTAAAGGTATTTGCCAATAGCCTTTAGTTAAGTCAATCACGGTAATAAATTTTGATGCTGCCACTTGCTCTACCCTCTCTTCTATGTTAGGCAAAGGGAAAAATTCGGCACGAGTTATCTCATTTAACTGGCGATAATCAACGCACGGGCGGGGTTCTCTGCCAAGGGCCTCTACTAATATCATAGGCGAGGTATAATCTGACTCCCCTTCCTTAATTATGCCCAATTCTAACATACGCTGGATTTCGGATTTCAGGATGTCGGTTTGTCGAGGTGACGTCCTATATGGCTTCATTCTAACGGGTTTATCACTAGTCAATTCAATATCATGCTCAATTAAATTCGTTCGGCCTGGAATATTGGAAAACACTTTCTTGTGTTTAATTAGTAATGCTCCTAATTGCTCCTGTTGGGCTTTTGTGCAACGACTTCCTAAATTACTGTCCCTAATTACCATATTGAGGTCAAATTCTTCCGGGTCAGTTATAGGATAAGGTATTTCTAAGTCTGCCTCCGTCGTTTTATTATCCCGATTTTCCTCTATTAATACATTTACGATTTCTGCTCTCTGCACGTAAGGTTTTAGTAAATTGACATGATAAATTTGCGACTTTTCGCGCCTGTCCGGTACATTTACAATATAATTAGTCTCTGACACTTGACTCTCAATAGTGCCTGGCCCTATCCATGATACGGATAATTTATTGGGTTTACTTGTGGCTAAAACCAGCACTTTGTCCCCGGGATTAAATTTCCGATTTACCGCATTTCTGTCATACCAGATTTTGCGTTTGTCCCTTTTTTCCTCCATCTGCTCCCCTGCGAGCTCTTGACACCTTTGGAGTCTGTTTATCAATTCGAAAACATACTCCGTCACTGGGTTTTGCTCCTCTTCCTGCTCTGTCCATTTCTCAAATAGCAGGGTTTCCGGGGTTCGCAGATTTCTCCCATGAACCAACTCGGCTGGGCTGAATCCCGTTGATTCATGTGTTACCGTCCGCAAAGCTAACAAAGCATAGGGTAAACTCCTCTCCCAACTTTCTCCACTTTCTAAACAGATTACCTTCAATAACCGTTTAACTGAACGATGCCAACGCTCAATGCAATTTGTCTGTGGGTGGTGCACACTACTGTGAGTTAATTTAATTCCAAATTTTTCTAAGAAAGTTTAGGTTAAGTTACTCATAAAACAAGCCCCTAAGTCTGTTTGGATTACTTTCGGAAATCCCATTCTACTAAATACTATCATTAACGCGTCGATCACTGTTTCCGACCTTGAATCGGGTATCGGGATAGCCTCTGGATACCTCGATGCTAAACACATAGCCGTGAGCATATATTTATTTTGATTTTCTGAAGGTGGGAGTGGTCCCACAATATCACAGTTTATATGCGTAAAAATTGCAGTAATAATGGGAACAAGTTTAAGAGGGGCTTTTTTTTGCTCTCCTGCCTTCCCAATTTTCTGACAAGGATCACACGATTTTACATAGGCTTCAGCCTCTTTAATGATATTTGGCCAGAAAAAATATCGCAGCAATTTATCCTTAGTTTTAGTCATGGCCACATGACCGGATATTAAACTGTGACAAAGATTCAAAATTTCATTCCTATATTTCCGCGGAATAATTAGCTGACGTCTTTCTTCTCCTCTGTGATCTGTAGCAATTCTGTACAGCAAACCTTGATCTATTGTTAAATTCGATTTCTCCTCTTTCGCGCGCGCCCACAACTCTGTCAAGCTTTCATCTTTTTCCTGCTCTTGGCGAAACTCGTTTTTCCCAACGTGCGCCAGAGCGGTGATCCTATCCTCCTCTAACTCGGGGAGGAAAATTGATTCTTCCGTACCCTGAGTTTCCGTAGGCTCGCTCTCTGGCGACATTTCTGCTTCTCCCTGATCATTCCCAGCGCTTTCACTCGCCAGACTGGTTTTTGGCGCAGTTTCGTTTTTACGCCTTTTCGCCCGCGTTTCGACTGCATGGATTAATTCGGGTTTTTGTTTTTTTCTCTCGATTAATTTCTGCGTCTCGTTTCCCAGTAAATAATAATCCATGAGAACTTCCTTATCCGCTACCGCGGCTTTCGTACTAATTAACCCTATTCCCTCAATTTCTAATTCAATATTGGCTATGGGTAGACATCTCACTTCGTTGGCTAAAGCTGCTTTAACCCACACAGTTTCCCCGTTTAATTGCTCATTAGAAATTATTTTCTGAGGGGCAATATCGAGGCACGTCCCAGAATCACGTAAAATGGTAAACTTTTCCCCATTTATCTTGGCTTCACTTAAATAAGGTTCAAAAGCCGGGTTTAAATTCTCAGCGTCTCCTACGTGATTTACTTTTTCAGCCTTCTCTTGTCTGCTTTTCCAGACTGGGCAATTTGGCTTAATGTGATCGGGGGAAGAGCACACATAGCAAACAATAGGTTTTCGGGCCTCAAATAATTTAGATCTTTCCATCAGATCAGACTTATCCCTCCAATTTTTTTGTTCTGGGGCATTTTTCTCAACCCTATTTTTATCAAAGTTGCGAGGTTTATCTAATTTCTTTTCTAGTGGTGGTTTCGGGGTCCAACTTTTCTTAATTTTTCTGCGAACTGACTCGTACGCGTCAAACTTCTTAGCTAACTCTCGCGGTTCATTGAGAGAGCTCCACGAATCTATGAAATGATCTTTCATTTCGAAATTAGCCCGTTTCTTTAACTGGTCGGCCACCATTAATTTCTTTAGATCCTCAAAATTTGTCACTTCTACTCCCTCTAACCATCCATTTAAATATGTATCTAAATCATAAGCTAGATCATGCCAAAGAGTTCCCGGTTGTTTTTGGTGTTGCATAAATTTAATTCTAAAATTTTCCGGACTTAATTTAAATCGATCTAATAGCATTTGTTTGACTTTCTCAAAATCGTCACTAATTTCTTGGGGTTCTTTTAAAATTAATTCCGCGATTTCTACGGGCAATAAAGCTAATAAATTAGTCACTAGATCCTCGTCATCTATTTCTAACTTCCTAGCTTGTCTTTTGAATAACGCAAGAAATAATGCCATGTCCGATTTCTCCGGTTCAAATTTTTGCATAACCGATTTTAGTGATTGTCGGCTGGGGCGTTCGCTACGAGTCGAAGCTAGACTTACTGTTTCTGAATTTTGGGCTATTTTAAGTTTTTCTAACTCTAATTCATGTTTCCTTTCCGCTTCTCTTTCAGCGATTTTTTTCTCTTCAGCCTCCCTTTCCGCAATCTTTTCCGCCTTCCTTTTCTCTTCCGCCTTTCTTTCTAAGAGATCCTCCCGTATTAACTTAATTTGAGCTAGGGCTAGGTCTTTATCGTAATCTGGAGACTTTTGAATTTTCCCTATGATATCACTTATCCTATCCGAAGTTTCAACAATCACTCCGAATTCGACTGCGAGCTCTTGCAGTTCCGCTTTCCTATACTGCCCTAAATCTGACATGTTTACCTAATTCTAAATTCACAATTTAATCTTACACAATTCCCAACAAAAATTTCTACACAATACCTAACACTTTTACACAATTCCTAACAATTTTACACAATTCCTAACAATTTTACACAATTCTTACAATTTTACCCAATTCCAAAAAATACATATACAAAATTACACTAATAAAACCTATAATTCAATTTTGCAAATTTTTGGGGTGTATAAAATTCCAATACAACACGATTCCAATAATTAAAACTTAATATTCAATTCTACACATTAAATTTGAAATATTTGAAATCACAACCCTTTCCAGGAAAGAAACCTCTTTCCGTAACTTATTTGATTCACTTTTAATTTTCATAAATTACACAAAACAATATGAAATTACTGTGTTATCTTTCTCAAGATATTTTAACACCCTTTTTGTTTTCTCAAATAATATCTGTTTTCAAATATAATCTTTCTCATTTAAAACAAGATAATCAAATATGTGCAAATGAATTAATATTTTTCCAAACTAAACAAATATGAGTTATATTTAAATTAAATTTACCTATAATTTAAATTCCTCCCTGTTTTTACTTAGAGTTTCTAATATTTGTGATATGCCACATTTTTAATTTTTCCAAAAACAATGTTAATTTAAGGTTTACTCTCCCTTAATAAATTTCTAAATAACTTTCAACTTTATACATTTATCATCTAATACCTTAAATAACAAACATTTTACAGCCTCACTAGAAAAGTTTGACTCACCCCTGTTTTGTTGTCGTTTGCTCGAGTTCCGTCCTTCCTTCTGGCACTTATGATGGCTCTCGGATCGGCGCTCTGTATGGAATTCGGGATGGGTTCCGGCTGAGGGCTCTCCTCTCTGTCTTAGAGATTCTCGTCGATGCGACGTAGATGTATCCTCCGTTGATTTGATGATTCGACGTACTCCGCTGCGTTTATCCTTCCATTGAGTCTATCACGTTTCTATCTTCCGTAGTCCGTACTTCTTCAGGCAGTGTAGTATTCTCCAACAATCATCCCTCTAGCGCTGCCACCAAGTTAGTATAGCTGTGGCGTTTTGGAATTTCGGGCGAGGGTTCTGGTAGCGAAGAAGAAAATCCCGTCACAGCAGAGGTTGATAAGAAAATTAATTTAATTAAAATTTAAAAAAATATTCTATGTACAACCGTTAGTTTCAATATTGATGTTGGAAAACAATACTTGCACCGTTCCAGGTACAGAACAGATATAGTCCAGTCCTATTATAATTTACAGTAAAAAGTCTTTTGCTAGCTGACCTGCACACTTTCGCCGGTGACAGAAAATGAGTTGACCTGTGTTCTCTGCTCCTAGAGGAACACAAAAAAAAAATCACTAAGTCTCGTTACCTCTCCTGGTAAACGGGACAAGAGAAGACCCTCCGACCTTCACTGGCCGAAGACAAGATACGAATCCCCGACTCTCTGCTTTCAGAGCTGCTCCTGGGAAAACTCGTTCTCTCGATGGCAACCCGCGCTCCTCTCTCATTCGCTGAGCGGGCGGGCGCCTTTCCGTCGGGCCGAAGAAATTCCTCGGAAACTCCAATGTTCTCACGACCATCAGGGCGTACCATCAGGGCAGCTTCTTTGTACTT
The DNA here is from genome assembly GCA_963930645.1 of Salticus scenicus. Classification (NCBI taxonomy): domain Eukaryota; kingdom Metazoa; phylum Arthropoda; class Arachnida; order Araneae; family Salticidae; genus Salticus; species Salticus scenicus. The sequence goes on from OZ005652.1 coordinate 190,936,619, forward strand.
TAGTGTCACAGTTCGAGACAGTCTGGAGCCAAACTATTGTAAGTATCAGCACACCTGCTCTGTGTAGAGATTAAGGTCTGGCCAACTTTAATTAATTGGAAGGGGGGCTGTATGCCACAGCACCACCAATTGGCGATTTGGCGGCGTTTTTTTTTTTTTTTTTTTTTTTCTCTTGGCCGCCGATATAACTGACAAATTACGGTATATATATAGAGAGATATGTGGCTAAATTTGAGGAAAAAAATTAAACAGAAATTAAAATAATTATAATACATAATTATATATATATATATATATTTTTTTTTTTTTTTTTTTTTTTTTTTTTTTTTTTGAAAAAGTAATAAATTCAAAGAAAAAAATTATTGTGTACATTTCTGTTACCGGAATCGGATTCAGGTAGAGCAAAAAAAAAAAAAAAAAAAAAAAGTAATAAGTTTGGGATATTGAGGTATTATCTTTTCGAGAAAAAAACTAGCTACGATTTTGATGAATTTGCACTGAAGTTAATGGGCTGGCGAAGATCGAATAGTTTGTAATACTGTACCATTCCTTATTAGTTTTTAGTGTAAGTTTTATCACTTGGAAACAATCCAGTTTTTCAAAATTGATTTTTTAATAATAATAAAATAATAACAACACTTTTTACATTTACATTGAAGCGAAAATTTAATTTTCATAGACAAATAGTATTTTTTAAAAGCTAAAATCGGCTCGGAGGGAGAAAGTATTTAAAGTGATTTATAGATAAAGGGCACTTTCTATCTTAATAACACATTAAAACAACTGCTATTTTTTTTTAATGAGCATTAAAATTTGAGCATACTGCGCAACGTCTTATCCCAGTAATACTTACAGTGGACACTATTAAAAGCATGTTCTTTTAAACACAGCAATAATAATAATAAATACGTGAAACAATACTGAATTATACTTTTCGTAAAATTATACTTCATGTGTGTACTCTTACACATACAAATTGATATCAAAATCAAATTCTAATATTATTATTTGATCAGAGTTTTCATATCACCGGTGAAAAATATAACGGAACTCAGAGGAACGGCGAATTTTCTTCAGGAACATTCCTTGAAACACAGCGGCCCACCAGCGGCCGAGCGGTTCTGCGCTCAAAGCTGGTAGATGGGAGGTGCCGGGTTCGATCCCAGGTCGCGCTCATCGACCTAGCCGTTCGGAGTTTTCCGTGGTTTCCTCCGAAACCTGCGTAAATACGGGCTAGGACCCCTTAGAAAGACCCCCACGGAGGGCATTCCCCCTCTAGGCCTAGGACACATCAGGAGTCAATCGGCCTTAAATCCTACAACCAACCAACCAACCTTGAAACACAGCAACAGTAAAAATAACAATGAAATACATGCAACAATATTTACTATACATTATGTAAAATTATACGGCATACACAAGCTGGTTATACATACAAATTGAGAACAAAATTAAAAGTGAGAGTTTTCATATCGCTGGTGAAAAATATAATGTACTCAGGGGAACGAAAGATTTTACTTCGAGAATTAATTAATACATTAGCAAATGTGAGAATTTCAAGTGTATACGAGATTTTCATGAAGGTATATATATTGATTTGTCAGTGATGAAGAATAAATAAAATGTTTACAAAGGGGGTTCTTATTTTAAAACGCAGTAGAAGCAATTGTTGTGAAGCACATCACGAAAAGATATGGTTACATCATTACAGGAAGATGATATAGCAAAGAAACTGTAAAATTCTTTATCAATGGGCAGTCTTCAGCTTTAGCTAAGGGATCCTTAGTATACTGATCACAGTACGCTAAATACTACCGAGACAGCTTTTTATGTGTTTGCTACTTTATTATTTTCTTTGACATTCAAGACGTTGATGTGTTTATTTATCTAGTGTCAAGCCTCGTTTTAATAAGGGATCCTTATTTTTTGTTTAATCACATAAAGGTATCTGCTGGTACATTATCGAAATATAGTTCTTTTTCTTCGACCCGTTGCCAATTGCCCTCTGCGTAACTTTAGGTACGGAAAAAAAATATGCTAAACCCACTCAACCCCAACCTTTTTATTTGGCAAACAAAATGCTATTACTTATTCACACATAGTGCTCTTAAATATCAAGTCATTATGATCATTAACTTTTAAGTTACACGTGACAACGGTATTTTCATTATAGTATATGGTAAAAAATATTTTATCGAAAGAGATATCATTAAGAAGATAAGGCGCCTCTCAAAATGATAGTCATACATAAATTCTTACAAATAACAGAATTTATTGTATTAAAAAAAAAAAAAAAAATCTACATATAAATCTTTAAAAAGGGATCTTTATCCAGGGATATTAAAGCAAATTGAAAAATTCACAACTGGGTGCCTCAAAATGATAGTGCCACCTCTATTGACAAACCCAAAACGTGGTGCTTTTAACGACCAATGAATCCATTACTTTGGAGATGATGTCAATTATATGTTTAGGAATTGAATCTGATAGCTTTCGACAGTCGTATAGATACATCTTCGCAAGCTTTTTGTGAATTTGAGTTTTGATATTGGATGGTAACTTCCGACCATGTTCATAGACCTTCAGAGCAACTGCTACCTACATGTTCTCTATCGGATTGAGGTCTGAAGAACATGTAGACCAATATATCACAAGAATTCCATTGGCTAAAAACCACTCCCAGCTCGATATAGCATAATAAGGGGAGCATTATTATGTAGTTGATTATTAATATATATATATATATTAAGTAACAGACAATCCTTTAACAGTTCCTGATGATTTCAAGTATTTAAATCAGGCCTGTCCAACACAAAACACTTGGTGGGCCGCATTGGAAACCTATTTTATTCATTCGGGAGGCGTCGTGTGTACAATCTTAAAAAAGCCCCCCTCCCCCTTCCTTCCCGACTAATTTCGCCGTAAATTAGTGCAGAGACATGCAGTTTCTGCCGATCGATTAGTAATCAGGCCTAGTTTAGAACGGTTTAGTTAGACTTTACTTAATGGGGTGTCTACATATTAAAACTGCCATCAATTTCGTTTTCTCAAAGGAAAACCCCCAATTTCGACAAACTTTTTGGAATATTTGGATCAAATCATACCAGAAAATGGTATAGTTTATGTGTTTCTCTCAATTTTTCACAGAGTTATAATTTGTTAAAATATGGAGATGGTAATGATAAATGAATAAAAATAAACATTAATTCATGCCTTCCCAAAAAATTAATATATTAAAATTTCAGTTTTTTTTTTTTTTTACGTTAGAATACTGAATGACATAAGTCAAATATATTCTATACATATTTTTGATTAAAAAACACTTTTTGAACTATGAAAATTAGTAATAATTTCATGTTTCAAAAAATGATGAGTTACGACCTATACTAATTTTTGCACGAACAGAATGGGTATCATCAAAAATATGGGTTTCTAAATTTACAATTCATTCCTATCGTTATTTTTCGAAACATAATGATATTTCAATTTTTATTGACCTTAGCGGGCTGTCACTTGTTACCATTTGTGTCATCTATCACTTTGTTTGCGCATGATTTAAAATAGTTACTCAAGTAAGTTTAGACGTACACATCATTTCTTAACCAGTATTACTTTACTTCATTTTATATTTAAAGTTGTTATACTTCTTTTCCGATTATTATCTGAATGGATATAATACTTTTTTCTGTGATATCTTGATTTAATTTTTACTTTCTCTTACCCATAAGGTAGAGAAAGTATTGTTTTGGGGTCAAATTTTCGAACGCGAGTCTTTGTTATATTTACATATTCTGAGGTCCCCTGAATACAAAAATCATGTTTTTAGCAAATGGTCTGTGTGTATGTCTGTGTGTGTGTGTGTGTGTGTGTGTGTCTGTTATCAGCATATCTCAAGAACAAATAGTAGCAGACATTCCAAACTTGGTATTCTAAATGTGTATCATATAGGGATGCTACAGTAATCTTTTCGTTAAGATCAAGCAAATGGTTCGTGTACAGGGACAATCAAGAGAATTCTAATACATTACGTCTATGGGGGAAATTGCAGGTAAGTAGAGTTTAACGTCTATAGACTGCACTAAACCAAACGAAACGAATATATATATATTTTAATAGAGATAATCAACTGGGAAAATTTTTTTTGTGTATGTAGGAGCCTCGCCTCCTCCCCCCTCGAGGGGATTAAATTTTCATGATGGGTATCTTTCAAAAAAGCTCGCCAATACCTTTAAAACGAATGGTTGAACCATCGATCTGCGATAATTTAAAACAAAGTTATCGGTTTTTTTTAATTTTAACGAAAAAAAAAATAAAAAATAATAATAATAATTATTATTATTATTTAATATTGAGAAAAAAATGGACTTTTATTGGATATTTGGTGTTATACTACTTCTCTAATATGGAAATCGTCTGCATTATCATAAAAGATAATTTTTTTAAATAATAATTTTAGTAAATTATTTTTTAAAAACAGAATTATTTTTTAATAACCGAATTAAATTCTATATAAATGTAGGTGCATTAATGAAACGGGGGGTTGAGGGGGGGGGGGCGGTAGCCCCCCTTACACAGAACTAATTATATAAAACTCTCCCGAAGCCTAATTTGAATTGTTTAACATAGATTTACTACCTCTTTATCTCCAACCTGTATTTATAGCATTAAATTTCCGGGTAAGAGAAAGTCGTGTGAGTGACACACCAGATTATTTTAAATATAGAGATGTACATCAAAGATCTGGGAGTTGACTCCCGGTCCAGGCACTATTTTCACTCAGTCGGAAAAATAAAATTTCATTAAATATGATTTTCTTCTAATCAGTTGATTGTGTGATTTTAATAAAAATATCTTTCGTCTCTCTGACTCAGACAATGATTTTGCACGCTCCATAACCATATAAACGCAGGGCTCGACTAACAAATTTTTGTGCCCAGGGTACTTTAAAATTTTCGTGTCTCCTTAGAAGAATTAGAAAAAAAAAAGTTATTTAGTTTAAAAGTTATATATATGTATGAGGAGCAAAAATCCAAACACTTGTTTCCTCTAAAAACAAAAAATTGAGTTAGTGATTTTTCTTTGAACTTAACATAAAAATAGTATGTCAACTTATCTTCCTAGATATGTCTACATATTTTCCTAGTTTCTAGTACTACATCTAAGCAAGCGATAATTAGGTTTTAAGTTTAGTTATTTTTTAATTTATAATATATTTTTTTTAATTTGAATGTTTGCTCCTCATATATATATATAGTTTCATATAATGCAACGTTTGAAAGGGTTATCAATACATATATATATATATATAGATAGATAGATTAGATAGATAGATATTTGCCTCTGTTTTGGACAAATGAAATCCCCCATTTAGCTTACAGATTTTATTTCAAAATTTTATTCATTAAGTAAAATACAATTGAGTTAGAAAACGGGGAAAAAAAAGAAACAAGAAGAGATTTAGACCAAATATTTTAATCATTAGTAAAACTTTGAACCCCTTGTGCGATATTCAGGCCCTGTATCAACGTTTTTGAGAACCAAATGTGAACTCGTGTCGTTAGAGGGTAAAAGCAGATTAATTTCTCCTTTTGATCTTAGTTTCAGGGCATCTTAACAGCATATGCGTGATAAAAATTTGCCAATCTAGCATTTTGTACGCATAGCTCTATAAGTTTGAGACAGTTTTTTAGCTATAAATATCGAAATAAATTTGTAGTCTTTTTTATGTGCTGGCTTATGACACATTTTTTATGCATAATAATGTAAAACCTATCCAGTATAAATTGTATTTCTCCAGTTTTTCATTTAAGGCCTCCTTCTTCGCATAAGACGGAATATTTGAGTGGTACTATATCATTTTGAGACACACCTTATATACTGATACATAACATTAAGTCACGGAAAGCCACTGAAAACAACAATTTAAAAATGTTGGGAGCATACTTTACTGAAAATATAATTTTATATAGATATACTTAATTTCATGTTTCGTAATGATATTTTTAAAATTTTGATTAATTCAATTAGGAATAACAGTTTTGGAGCCCTATTTCAAAATGGGCGTGGTTAAGCGATATCATGGGTGATCAAGCGAAAAAAATGAAATCCTGTACTAATTATTAAAAATACATTCTGGTCTCTATAAAAATTAAGACTGTAATAATAATATTTAAAAAAAAAAAAAAAAAAAAAAAAAAAACTCACCAATCTATTTGGTTATAAGTCATTACCAAATCTGTCAGACATATTCGATTAATTGACAATAAAAATTAAAGAATCCTAATATATTTTATATATATATATATATATATACATATATACACGGCTCTTTTTCCCCACCTTGTCATTAAGGTATTGAAATATATAAAAATGATATTAAACTATAAACATTTTTACCTTAATCAAAATTCTCTTAATAAACTACAAAGGGCAATAGAAATATTTCTTTGATTTCCACATAAATCAGCGATTTGCAAACTAAGCAAGCAACTTCACATTACTGAGAGAAAAATCATGTGTGTAATTACACACTGGAGTTATAAGATTTATTCATATCATTTTATCACAAAGTATTTTTCAGGGAGCACAATGAGTAAAAAACATCCACTGAATTAATGTGCAACACAGCTTATCAGTGGACATGAGGTCGTTAAACATCACTGCAACCGGCGACAGCTAATTGGTTGATTAACGTAGGGGCAGTTAGCTCTCGAGACACCAAAGACAACACAAGGAAAAATGTGTTCGTATGTATGGCAAGAAATATGAATTTAAAGTCTGGCCAAAAAGAGGAGAAGGGGAAAATGGGTGTTGGGGGGGGGGGATTAATTTACAGCCTCCTGGTGAGGAATTAAAAAGAGGGTCAATTTTTTAAAGCGAAAATAGACGACGAACATCGAAGATAAGGGAGCTTTATGAGAGCAGGGGTTCCGAGGAGATTAATTATGTGTCAAAATTAGGGGTGTTAACAAACCCATTCCCATTACTTAAGATTTAAGATGGAGGAACATTAAAAGTCCCAGGTTTTTAGCTGAATCAGCGAAACGAAATTTACAGGCAAGGCAGCTAGCTTTAGATTATGAGAAATATTATCATTAAACATTGGTGAAACGAAGGAGGAAATTTAGGAGCAAGCATTGAGAGGAGTGGAAAACATATAAAAGCATTAGCATTAAAGATAAATACTTAAGGAATAAAAATCAACGCAGAGGAAAGAACAGGTGAGATAAATTAAGACTGTCATGGTAAAATCCATAATTACTACATCAAAATCATATCTATTTTATATTAATATTATATAATATACTTTATTACATTAATTCCTAAAAAAAAAAAAAAAAAAAAAAAAAAAAAAAAGAGCACATCAAAATGTTATTTTATTTAAGTTTCCAGCGTTTCTTCACTAATAAACGTTTTTATTGCACCAACTGTTCGAATGAAACACACCAGATAGCCTCATGGCATGCATTTTTTGAGGGTTCAAAAATGGCTTGATTGAATCAATCGTGTTCTTAACTTTTTAATCATAAAATGCTAGTACGGTATTGAACATAGTCTTTTTCCTAAACATGAATTGTTTATTAACGACACTGAAAGATGCCGATAATAAACTTTTACTTCCGATTTTTATTTATGGAATCATATACAGAAATCCCAATGTGTTTTTAGCGTGTTCGTTACGCTAATACTGTGATACAAATACAACGAGTTATAATAATCACTATATGAAAATAGCGTCATACAGTGGCGGATATAAGAGGGGGAAGCCCCCCTCCCCCCCCCAAAAAAAAACAAAACAAAAAAAACAAAAAAAAAAAAAAAAAAAAAAACACTGCCATTCACAATTGAATATTACAATTGCAAATTTTTCATTGATCTGGAATATCATGTTGAAAAATCTTGCCCCCCCCCCCTCCCCCTCCCTAAAAAAAGTTAAGTTCTAGATCCACCACTGGTGTCATGGCTAATTAAAAAATTAAATATAGTGAACTGTCTGGTAAGCGATACCGCCCAGAAAATGTCACTTTCTTTTTCTGCCTTGTAATCAGATTCTTTCACATTTGCTCCCACCCTGCCCGAAAATAAATAAATTAGTAAAAATAAAATAATAAAAAATAAAGTTTTGAGGAATTTTTTTTAAAACTGTTGTATGATTCACCTTCAAGAAATATATAATTACTGGGCTCGAGAATTTTATTTTCTAGCCCCCCTCCCCCTCCCCCCGGCTTGCTGTGGAATTTTTTCCCTCAAACAATAAAAGGAGGATATAATTCTCCTTTGGTTTAGAGTAAAAGTAGCATAAAAAGATAGACAACAAAACTAAATACTTAAAGTCCATTGGTTGTTGATTAACATAGTCCAGTGCCTGGTATTGTTTTATTGATTACAGCTAAATATCTGTCACATATTTAGAATTTTGTTAAAATAAATTCTGAACCAGAAAGAGGTTTAAAAACTGAATTAAATATGCATAAAAACAAGAACAAAAATCACTGAGCTCTTTTGTTTAAACTTCATTTGCATTGTAAACGATGACTGAACTGAAAATATTATCTAACACTGTCTTTGAAGAGAAAGTTCAGCCAGCGTGACAGAATTTCTATAAAGTTCTTTGGGCATGAAAGAGAGTTATTATTAAAAATCGAATTCTGGCACGAATTTTTCAATATCTATTTAAATTTTTTGAATGAACTCACTCCCGAGGAGACAAAATTATTCGCTGTAGTGCTTAGAGAGAAAGTCTTAAGAAATAAACGTAAACAGATCATAAATGATGATTTTGAAAGCAAGGACAAAAAGAAATTTTTATTGTCATCAGTATTTATTTTGCAAACAACATAATCCTGGGAATTCGCAAGTGAAACCACACTGGATTTACAAAGCATTCAAAAGCATATGATTTTGATAAATTCTTGAAAATCCAATTATAGTAAAGGACAATTTGTAAGGTTAAAAAAATACTCTATAAGTTAACATATCTTCCAAAACTTTTATTGTTTTTTCGACTTGTAGTAATGGCTTAGTTTCCGTGATTTTCGGAAATTATTCACATTCTGTATTCTTTTTCCTTAAAAAAAAAAAAAAATCGTGACAATTTTAGCTTTGTAAGTTAGTAATACACATTATGAACTGCATCTTAACTTTTGTAAGCTTTCTACGGTAAATTTAACAGGAGAATTATAACTAGGAAAATAAACTATGAAACAAGATGGTCAAAAAAAAAAAAAAAATCTGAATCAATCTAAATTGTTGATTTATCTCACATCTCATGCATATTTAGCCATAAATGCGTCAAACCTTTTCACTAAAATTTTTGAAATAAAATATTTTTATTATTTATTTTATTTACAGAATTGCTTATAAATATGGTATAGTAATCTCAAAAACAATGATTTATTTATTTAAAAAAATAATAATAATAACCAGAAAGGGGTTAATAAGGTTTTAAAAGTCATAATAAGCTTCTAAAAATATTTTTTAACGCTAGTTTTAAATTATACATTTATCTTTTAATTTTAGAAAAGTAAAATTCAAAATAATAATAATAATAATAATAATAATAAAGCGTATTCTGCAGCCATACATTAAAAACTTTATTCTGTATCACACTAATATACTTCAATGGCAAAAATTCGCCAATTTCAAATATTGTGGGTATTATATTTAAATAAATCTTCATTTTAACCAATAGAATAGGTGAATATTATCAAAACATCCTCATCATAATACATATCAAAATAAGAAAAAATAATATATTAAAATAATAATAATAATAACAAGTAAATACATTAAAAAAGAAAAAAACTAACAAAGGGGAAAAAAAAAAAGAAAAAATCTGTTGTGAAACAACCACACGACTTCCATTACCCACTAATACACATATTATATGGTTTTTTTTTTTAAATATATAATATGATCAGAAAACATAAAATTCACCTAACGAAGTAGAAACATAAAATTTTTTCGGCATGAGAAACTTAATACATGAGTAACATATAAAACAAAGTTTACATAGCAAGTTAGAAAGGAAAAGAAAAATTGGTAGAATTATTTTTTGAAACACCGATTTCCGCGATTTAAAATTAATCTACCTAAGCAGGATGGCTGTTAATTTTCCTGTAATAACCATTTAATACATGAGGAAGGATATCTAAATTTGATTTATGTAACAATTTTCAAGAAAATCGTAAGAGCCATTTTTGAGATGCCAACTTTTACTAAAACTTATAAATAATAATTACATACAAAAGGATATTTGAAAGGGAGTTAATATGACGAGTTTGAAAAAAATCCGTACAGCCGTTTTTAAAGGAACGCATACTTGCGAGACCTAAAATTGAGTTATTTATACAGAGCGCCTATAAGTTTTTCTGAACTAACCAACTATATCATTCGAAAGGACATATAATAGAGTGTTTATATAGCAACTTTGAAGGAAATCGCTAGAGCCGTTTTTGAGATAAGGACTTAGGGTTTTCCGATTTTCACCAAAATTTGGAAACTTCTCCTGTACACCAAACCTGTATCAATTCTGAAATTTCGTAGTTCTATCTTTATTAGTTTCGCAGATATGATAGCCAGAAGATTCCGCACATATATACACACTGACCAATTGCCAAAAACTACTTTTTTGGACTCAGGAGGCCTTAAACGTGTAAATCAGGTGAAAACATGATATCGAAGTTTTGGACCGAATACAATTACTTCCATTACTTACGGTAGTTGGGTAATGGAAGTAAAAATTAAAATACAGATAGTTAAGATTTATTTATCTAATTTTTAAAAGCATGCAAAATGATGCATGGCTCGCTCAATTTTTCTCTCTATTAAAACATATATACGCACTACTAAGGATTGCAAAGGCATTCCCATCAAAATGAATGAATTGAAATATAAAAGTAAATATGCTCAAAATTTATTTAGAAAGCTGCTATTCTTTTTATTTATTTATTTCATTTATTTATTTATTTATTTTTTATCAGAAATAAAACTTTATTAAACTTTAACGGGAATAATATCAGATTCTAGAAGAAACATTTAACAAATACACGTGGATTCAATGTAATAATTATTGCGGGTCTTAAAATTTCATACCATGAGTAAAGAGAGAGCAAATACGATAAAATAAGGAACGAACAAAAGCTGTCTATTATTAAAATTAATTAGTTCAAAACTAAATGATAATTAAGAAAATTGCCGTTTATTCTGTAAATAAGAAAATTCCAGTTTGATAGACCGTGAACTTTCCTTGATAACAAGGTATTAAGGTCCAATATTCAAAGGTCTTGGGGATTCAAGAATTCATAAATGGCTAAAAAAAAAAAAAAGTGTTTTGGGGTAGAAGGTAGACAGTTAAGAGTTACTCTTGTTGATTGGTTTTTATTATAAAAGGTTGGATGCAACTATGAGGCTTTTTTTTTTTTTTTTTTTTTTTTTTTTTTTTGTGAATAGAGAGTTTTTAATGATATTACATATATTCTTTATGAAATTGTATTCTATGGATTTTAAACTTATGCAAATCTCTTTATTTTGCGGTATGATTCTATTCTAATTTAATTTTAAGGAAAAATATTTTATAGAATCACGGCCAAGTAATTAATAAATCCAATTAAGAGATTAAAGAAAATGGTCAAAATTATATAAATCATGAAAACTAAAAACGAGTTTCGCGGCACAACAACACGTGCGTATACATGTCTGTATATAAACAGAATGTAATATTTCGAACAGTTTCCTTCAACATTATGCGCAAGAAAAATTTCGCAAAGAAAGATTCAGAATAAATATAATGAACCATTCTATACCACCTCATTGTAGCGCAGTAATGCTCTTTTGTTCCACTACAATTTATCTCCTAATGGAAACTAAAATGATACGCTCTGGTGTAAGCCGTTAAGCCTAAAAGAAAAAGAAAAGTACAATGTTCAAAATGTCCAGATAAAAGCCTTTAACCGCAGGTTTCTAAAATGAAAAGGACCAACATTAAGTCACGTAATTAAGTAGCCTGGATAAAACAAGGGCTGAACACGGGCATTAACGGAATGAAAATTTTGTGATCCGGAAAAGCAGCATTCTGCATTTCCTGGAAAAGAGAAATGGCTAGGATTTCCGGAGGTACTAATTCAATTTCGATGGAGGCAGAATATAAACTGCGCGATCCCAAAAGGTAAGACTGACTAATTTCTTTGTGGCAACTTAATGGAATTTGTTAACCGAGTCTGAAAATAAAGTAACCAATTAGGTGTAACCTGTCAATTTGCTAAATCAAATATACTTTTCAATTTTTACAGACAAAAATAAGGCACATGCATAAATTAATCAAGTTCTGGCACTAACCAATTAACTCTCATATAAGACAAGATCAATTTTAACTGAATTGTTTTCTTTTCTTTAACATATATTACAATTTCACACCTGAACTTCACTCATTTTATTTTACCAACAAGAATTTCGAAATAGAATGGGGACTGGGAAGGTAAAATAAAATACGCACTTTGGATTTTTTCCCTTTCCTTTTGAGCATTTGTTAGCTTTTCAGACATAGATTTTTTTGGCCTTATATTTTGTAACAAGTAAACTTTATGCTCAGCAAAATCTTGATATATAAGTATTTCAAAGAGAGAATTACGCGCAATATAACAATAATTTCTTTCGTTGAAAGTGGCTGAAAGTTCGTCTGTTTCTACGAGACTCAGTAATCAAGAGAAGTCGTACTTAGAATTATCATATATTATAACTCAAGATGATCACATTAATCACAGTAAAATGGAAAAAAAAAAAAAAAAAACTTTTTATTTTTTTAGTCATTCACATAATAATACCAGAAAAATTACACATACTAGTGTCACCCAGTGTCGAAACTCGACCAAATTTTTTAAGTAAGCATAAAAAAAAATATAGAAAATCAAATTTGTAAACAATGTTCTTCCCAAAAAAAAAAAAAATTACAAGCATATTTATTTACATGACGAGCATATCCTTAAGAACTTCTATATTTACCCTTTAATCAGGTGGGTCTAAATTCTACTTTTAGGCATTTCAGTAGCAAATAACATTGCATATATCGAAACAATACATCAATAGTTTGAGGAAAAAAATTATGTTTACGACAAATAATACTATATATATTCAATTCTGTGTCTAAAATAAGAATGATAAAAGAAAGTTAGAATCAAGCAAAGAATGATTTTCTTATGTGGCGTTATGTTTGAGGTTTAGGTAAAATGATCCGAGTTATTTCCAAGAAAACAAGATTTCCGTCATATTTTGCCAATGCAGAACACGGGTTACCAGCGAACGCTTATTTGCCTGAATACATGGGTGACTCAAATCTAATTTTCATCTCATAAATCATCTTACTGTAACTTTTTATCATAATTGCATGAGCAGTTTCCAAGAAAACCAAGTTCCTACCATATTTTGCCCAGGCAAAAAGCTAGTTACCAGTGAATGCTCTTTTTCCTAAAGATGAAAATAATTCAGAGCGAATTGTCAGCTTAAAAAAATCCTTAACCTTAAATTTTGATAAAAATCCATCGATTAGTATTAGTTTCCTAAAGAAAACAAGATTCTGCTATATTTTTCCGCGGGAAGGACACGGGTACCAGTAAATGTTAATTTTTTTCAAGATCAACTCCTTTAAAAATAAGGGAGATGATCTGGTGTGACACTCGCCCTATTTTCTCATGTCCTACATTCTAAAGACATATTATTACAGTTTAAGTTATAAGATATCAGATGCTGTATTTGCACATTTCTAGTGAACTTTAAAATCAGTTCTAATATAGTTTTAGAAACAATTTATTTGACATACATCTTTAAGAATTGTTGTACACCATTCCTTGAAACATATTCGACTAATTTTGAGAAGTCTTTATATATTGGCTATAAATTGTATATGCACAAAATAGTACGGAGAAAAAAAATGTATGTCGAGCCATTTCCAACAATTTACAGGGCCACGAATTCTTTTGCGTGGCCCTGTAAACTAAGGAATAATATCTTTCTCAACAAATTCCATACGAAACATGCTTCTGTGCATACTTAAAATTTGTACCAATTTAATTTTATTTAATGCAATTAAAAGATATTAAAATGTATAAGAGCAGTATGAACGTCTTGCTCATATTTGTTTTTGAGTTATGATGACAACAGACACAAACACAGAGACCAACAGCTAAATTACAGTATAGCAGCGGTTATCCGATCCTAGATTGGCCGAGGGATGGCCCCGAAGGAGGTGTGACTTTTGACAAATCGGGTAGATAATTTTTATAAATTTTGCTATACATCACTGTATTTTATAATTTATGTATTGTATTGCATTTTTAAGTGACTACATTTAAATATGTAATATGTGTATTATTTTACATCATTGACTACGTTCTCATCTATTTTAAACTTTGCCGTATGTTTCCCCTCCGATTTACGACCGAGTCCGTATTATCTAGTACTCTCGGTCCACATTACCTCGGATAAGTGTGGCTCTATTGTATATTAACTATTCTGGGGCGTCACTCACACGACTTTCTCTTACCCTGAAATTTAATACTATAAATACAGGTTGCAGATTAAGAGGTAAGATAACGAGTATTGTTATGTAAACCTATGTTACACAATTCAAATTAGGCTTCGAAAGAGTTTTATATTATAATTAGCTCTGTGTGAGGGGGCTACCGCCCTCCTCAACCCCCCCCCCCGGTTCATTAATGCACCTACATTTATATAGAATTTAATTCGGTTATTAAAAAAAAATTCTGTTTTTAAAAAATTATTTATTAAAATTATTTAAAAAAAAAAAAAAAAATATGATAATGCAGACGATTTCCATATTAGAGAAGTAGTATAACACTATATATATATATATATATAAAGTTGAATTTATTCTCAAAATTACATTTTTTTTTTTTTTTTTTTTTTTTTGTTAAAAATGAAAAAAATCAATAACTTTATTTTAAATTATCGCCTATCGATGGTTCAACAATTCGTTTTAAAGGTATTGGCGAGCTCTTTTGAAAGATACCCATCATGAAAATTTACTCCCCTCGAGGGGGAACTTCCCCCCAGGGGGGGAGGCGAGGCTCCAACATGCACATTTTTTTTTTTTTTTTTTTTTTTTTTCCCGTTAACTATCTCTATTACAAAAAATATATATTCGTTTCATTTGGTTTAGTGCAGTCTATAGATGTTAAACTCTACTTACCTGCAATTTCCCCCATAGACGTAATGTATAAGAATTCTCTTGATTGTCCCTGTACACGAACCATTTGCTTGATCTTAACGAAAAGCTTACTGTAGCATCCCTATATGATGCATATTTAGAATACCAAGTTTGAACTTTCTGCCACAATTTGTTTTTTGAGATATGCTGATAACAGACAGACAGACACACAGACGCACAGACACACACACAGACCATTTTCTAAAAACATGATTTTCGTATTCAGGGGACCCCAGAACATGTAAATATAACAAAATCTCGCGTTCGAAAATTTGACCCTAAAACAATACTTTCTCTACCTTATGGGCATAGCTGCCAGATTGAGGGAAATTTTTATTTAACACCCACCACTAAGTTTTAACTGAAAAGATTTCCTAACGGTTTCGAAACATGTTTCACAGAAATCTTCGATGTAATTAGATAACCATTACAAGTAAAGTTTAACGGTGGATATTGAATAAAAATTTCCCTCAAATCTGGCAGCACCGCTTATGGGTAAGAGAAAGTAAAAATTGAATTTCGAAAACTTGGCACAAAAGCAGTCTTCTCTACCATATACAAGCGAAAGTAACAAACAAAAAAGAAAACTTAATTGCATTGTTGTCAAGGGTAGAATAAATTCTGTTATCAATAAAATAAATTATATTATTAAATAAATACATTTAAAAAATATAACATACCGCTTATTTTTTAATTTTTATTCACAATATATTTGAAAACCAAGAACCAATGTATTACTTCAGATTTTCTTTCTTTTTACAAACAAATGGAAAATAAATATTACAGATTTCTAATGAATATCAATCTGGGAAATCCAATAACTTTTCACTAAAACCAATCGTAAACAAAAAGTAACTGAAATATTCGACCCGGCTTCATATAACTCTCGTGAATTGTAATCTGTCACGATACCCAATCTGGTACTGGTCATTCATCTCCGTCCATCATGAAAACTGGCAGTTGTAACAGATTGGCCAAGATTAAGCGAACGGCACAAGAGGAATCAAATAGAGTAATAAATAATCCAGAGCTGGTCAAATTCAGATTCAGAATTACCGATTCTATCTATCAGTTTACTCTGCTGATAGAGTCTGTAATAGCAAGTTAGACAGAATCCAAGCGTTAAAATTTAAATATTTTCCAGGAATGTATACAGGAGAAAGAAAACATCGACTTTCCAAGGCATCCTTCGGTTATACATCTTTCTAAATCAGAAAAGAACATACATTTATTGGAAAGGCCGATCATACTGAAGATGTTCCATTTCTTAGGAACAATTTTTCTCAATTTTATTTTAATTATTTTTAGAAAAATGTTCGCACGATCATGATATTTACTTATTTATTTTTGGCTCATAAAAAATAGAATCCATTTATTTTAATTTATTAGAAATGGCCATCATTATTTTAGAAACTTTAACTTTATTTTCAACAATTTTTTAAATGTTGATAATACATACATATTTTCAAATAAATTTCTATTTAACTAATGACGTCATATCCTTCTAAAATCATAATAAATACATACAAGTTAACTTTTCTTGTAATTTTTTTTTTCCATATTATAGGATAGGTGCTCCAGTAATTGACATCTATCCCGAAATAATTAATAAATAAGAAAAATAATAAAATCATATATCTTACATATAAGAATTTTAACATTTTATGTCAAGCACTGGAGCATAGGCTGCTAATAACTGGTAAAATGAGTAACTAGCAGTGTGAAACACTGGAACATAGAGTGCCAATTACTGAAAAAAATGAAAAACTGGCAGTGTCAATTACTCGAATGGGTGTGAAATAAAAATTCATTACCAATAATAATAATAATAATTGTTATCAAATGCATATATTTTAACATATATGTGATTCTGAATGTCTTTCATACCATATGTACTAAATTAAGATTTCTAAAAATATTTTCTGATGACTATTAATGATTAAATGATACGACGAACATTAAAAACATCAGAGATTGCTCTAAAAGTGTCAATCACTGGTGCACTTACCCTATAAATAATAATAATAATACAGAATATATATCGTTCTATACTGAAGCTGTTCCACTTCTTCAGCCCGATTTTTCTAAATTTTATTTAAATTACTTCAAAAAAAAATATTTGCACGTTCATTTTTTTTCCCCCCTTGACATAAAAATAAATATAAAATTCATGGTGTGATGCTACAAACAGTGACACCACAAATTCGCAGATTGAAAGAAATAGTACCACTTGTCGTACTAAAAATAAAGCTTGAAAGTTTTCACAAGAAATATCAAAAGATATATATATTTCTCAAATGACATAAATAATTTCTGCATTATGCTTTCGAAAAAAAAAGGGGGGGGGGGGGGGAAGAAAAATAAGACAAAAAACACATAAATTATGTCGCATGAATATCGCAGCTCTTTCAGAATATGTTATGCCAACTTTCTCTTTTATAATGATATTATGCCAGATTTTGAAAATAAGTGGCCTAATATGCAAATTTAAAGTAACCCGAGAAAGAAAAGTTTGCGAAATATAAAAGTTGAGAGAAAAGATTTATGTCCATTTATTTTATGCGTCGAAAAGATTTTAGAAGGTATTTGCATAAAATTTAAATAGGGACTTATATTTAAAACAAACAAATTTTCTAAAGGGAGAAATTCAGAATGATATTAATTGAAACCCCTATTAAAAACCTATTTCGTATTGGCATTTTGTAGATAATATTTGTTAAATTTAAACAGTCAAATTATAAATAAAACTTACCAGATTTTTTTAATTTTAGAAAACAATTAAAATTATCCACTTACCTAAAATAAAAATAGAAATATTTTAATAAAAATTTAAATGATACATATACACAAAATCATAATATTGAAAGATTATTCAATTCAACACATTTTCATAACTATCTGTAAAATATTTTAGAATAAGCTACTCAAAGACAAAATACAATAGAAGTCAAACCTATAACTATTTCTTATCGTCTAAATCTAAAATTACTACAATACAAATAATAAGCCACATATGATTAATCATGAAATTCAATAGGATAGTTCAGTCAACAAAGAGCCATATACTAATTTGATGCGAGTTTTATGACAATTAAGTAAGAAATAAGAAAGTGTGTCAATATTTACAGCAATCGATTATAATTTACACAGTAAATTTACCTGACCCCCTGCCAGTGGCGGCTCGTGAACCAAAATTAGGTGAAGAGCTCAAAAATAATATTTAAGTATTTTTAATCAAAATTTTTCTCAAGCACGGTCTTAACTAAAATTAACTAAAAATACTTATTTAAAAGTAAATTTATACTCTATAAATGAATACGGTGTAAAATACAGTGTGCCTCTTCACCAATTTTCGGTGCACGAGCCGCCACTGCCCCCTACCCCCCCCCCCCCCCCAGTAGTAACTGTTTAGGGTACTAGCATAAACCTAAATAGAGCAATTTCTTATGCACAGCTTGTTTGGCTATTGAAACAGACACAAGTAAACGTACAATTTATAAATATCTTGAAAATAACATTAAAAGAGCTATTATTACGAAGCTAATTTAAATATAAAAACTGAAAATTATGTAGTTAAACGAGAGAATAACAATAATTTGGAATTACTTATTATTACAATCTTGTTATGATTTCACCAAACGTAAATAACGTTTATTTGGGAAAATTCTAAAATAAATTTAACAAAAGCGAAACATGGGCAGAACAGAATTCGAACATGCGACTTTGCTGGCACGAATGTTTTAAATGAGCTTATCCAGTCCTAACTAGTAAATATGTAAAATACTGTCTATTTGTCAACTGTTATGTGGTCTTCCACTCTAAACAAAATGTTTCGACTCCACTGTAAAATCTTTGTATCCCGAATCCTCAAAATTTAGTAAGGGAAATCAGTTTTATATTAACGAGCGAATTCTGATATATATTCGTTTAGAAGAGCGTCCAAGAAAAACATTTTCAAATTTCCTGATATTTCCCTACATTTTTTTTTTTTTTTTAAACCTTTATTTAAAAATAAAGCTCACCATGCCATTTTCTTTCCCATTTCTTTCTTTCTTTCTTTCTTTTCTTTTTTTTTTTTTTTTTTAACGTGGTTGGCGTTATTTTATGCAGTTTGGATGAATCTTTTATTTTTCCAACTTTTATTTCCTTAATATATTAGATTTCCCCTGCAATTTGCTGTTATCCAGATTGCTGGACACCAAAGCGAGTACAAGGTAAGCGGCACAGTGTACTGTTAATAAAATGTCACCTGAAGCAGTTGAACAGAAGAAAAAATAAAATGAAAATAAGAGTAGACAAAATAAAATATTTTGGTAAACATAACGTATACACTGCGGGTTATTAGAGAAACCTAAAAGTCCAAAATTATATTAATCGCTTATTCAGGTAAAATGATAATTATGTACTTATTTTCAGGGACATGAATATTAGTGTTAATACCTATAGCAAGTGCCTTTTTCAAATTTAATTGGTGCCACGAGTTTTTTAAAAAGCTTCTAACATACGTTCTATTTGTCAGATCGAACATTTCAAAACCTTTAAACCTCCCCAGGAATACTCAGATCATTTTGCAAAATATCGCGCGTAAATCGGTTTAGTAGTTTTTGAGTCTATAAAGGGCACACATACTAACATTTCGTTACATAACTTGTACTTTTATTTATTTATTTATTTATTTTTTTGCTACCAGAAATTTCTACCAGAAATTTTCACTAAGTTTTTTTCAAGTTTTCTGTAATTATACATGATTAATTTTTTCGCAAAAAAATAAAAAAATAAAAATAGTGGTGTAAAAAACCGTAGAAGTTGCCGCCAATGTATATATCTGGTGATGTTTATGGTCACGCAAAGAAAGAGATGATGCAGACGGCAATGGAGGGAAAGGTGATAGTACCTAAGAAAAGGAAGGAAGCTGGCTCATCTGCTTGACAGTAAAAAAAGGGAAACAAAAGGAAGAAATACAGTTTCCACGCAACAACGAAATATAAATAGGCTCATGGGACAATTCATGCTATATCGTGCATTTTTAATGGTATTTCTCAAGAGAAAAATCGATAAAGATTATTAGATGGGAAATTAAAAGGAAAAGAGGAAAGAATTATTTGCTGATAATCTAATATTTTTGTTCCACTGAACAGAATCAATTTCTTTTTCGTTAGACAACCTGACTATAATTTACGTAAGGAATAAAAATACAAGAATGAGAAAAGTTTATAACTTCTAAAAATATAAAATTGAAGAATTCTGGAAGCAATGACTTCGTGAGACGCACATTTTATGAAATGTTACGCATATTTTTTTTTAAATGAATAAGAAACTTTGTTTGAAGGAAGTAATTTCGCAAATTTTTGAAATAAAATTTCGTAACTAGAATAAGGCATTCCCCTCCCCCTTTCCCCTCCCCAAACTAAGCATTATTTACAATAATCGAATCGTGAAATAAAAAACAGAATAAGGCTGTATGTTGTCAAAATCACAAAACTTTCTTCTATATTTTCCTTCATAAGTTCACGTAATTCAGACTAAAACACTGTCCACAGTGTTAAGCATTCACTGTAGGTTAATATCTTAATCATAAAAGTAAACAAATATATAAATAAATAAAATAATGTAACCGTGCCCATTATTGACAACATCTTGAAACATGCATTCTTCTCAGATATAAATGTTTTTTTTTTTTTTTTTTTTTTTTTTTTTGGGGGGGGGGGGGAGATTGAACAATATATCTCTGATAATTGTGAAAGCAAATCAATAGCTTTTTTTTTTTATGTATTGACGCATGCTACTGAAAAACACGCATACTGAAAAATTACACCCACAGTGGGTACTCCTCCCAGCCCGCAGACAAGTGACACTACTATGTATACAAAAACTTTATCCTAGTTGGCTACTTTTGAAATAAAATTTTTAAATTTCCCAATGATCAATTAAATATAATCATGATTGTGCATCTTTATATGAAATTTTGTTTTTTGTTGTCACATTAAAAATTATGAGGGGGGGGGGGGGAGAAGCGAACTCAATCCCCGAACATAAGGAATAATGAAAAATTTCCAGTTTTTATTTAAGCGAATTGTGCAGGTCAAATATCGATTGAGATAGCTTAGTTAATACAGAATTAGGACGTTACCACGCAGGTCCCACGTTCGAATCCTGCTCTGCTCACTTTTCGCAACTTCAATTCAGCTATTCATAAAATATCTTTAGTATAAATAAATAGTTGAAATTATATAGCTTAATTATTAACCAAATGGTTTTTATCAACATTATTTCAATATTACAAGATTAATTATGTAATATTTGAAATGTATGAAATGCACTAATTTAAAAAGGTGAAGAGGATTTTATTACCTAGTCTTGTTTGCTTTGCACCTCAGTTTTTAGGCACTTAGAAATAGATAGATTTCGATTTAATATACAAATATAGAGCCTTTTTTTTTTTTTTTTTTTGTTTCAACTATAAAATTAGACGCATATTCATCTGTTATGTCTTTCTGATATAACTAGTTTCTGTTAAAAATTTAGACGATTCCTTAAGAAATATGACTCATGCTATAAAGATTATCTGTATTGCCGTCATTAAATTCTTCACCGCAAAAAAAAAAAAAAAAAAATCTTTGCTGAGAAAACCAAATTTATTTTGTTAACTGATTTTTAGATTTGTCATTTTAACAACAATTTTGTACAATTAAACAAACCAACTTGCTTCAATTGATCAAAAGAATGTGGTTGAAATGAAAGCCACTGTCATTGGGTAGTTTCATAAGCTATGTTATCTTTCTATAAGTAGCCAATGCGCGAGCGATATGCTGTATGAACAAAACTTTCTTTAAAGGAACAAAATAATTTTGTTGATTTGAACAAATATTGGTAGAATCAACAAATCTGTTTGGTTAAAACAACACAACAACTTGGGTTCTGGTACAAAATTTTTGTTGAAGCTATATCAGTTAATTAAAAAAAAAAAAAAAAATGAATAAAAGTTGGTCTAAGAAAATTTTTGCTGTATCAAAATATTTTTATTATTATTATCTTTCCTGCGTGGCCGAACTATACATATTTTGGAATTTTCATTCGATTTTAAACAGAAATAAAAAGTCAAAATACAGAAAAATAAAAAGCTTAGAGAATATAAGTTCACTAAAGTTTAGGAAGAACATCAATGACAAAATCTGTTTATACTATTGTCAATTTGAGGTGGGCACAAAAAAGTTTCCACAGTTCATGGGGGATTAGGGGGGGGCGGGCGAAACTATTATCAGCGTTCAAAATATTAATTTGAATTGAAAACATTTTACAAAGGAGCCGAATACGTAAGACCAATTTCTATCTCAGGCATTTTTTAAAAATGTTTTGACTATTTCATGCAATGTAAAATTTAAATTTACTAGTTCTACAGTAGGATTTTGGCTTAAAAAATAAATAAAATAAAAAATACGTTATAGGCGTTGTGTAGTTTTGTACATATGTATGTATGCGATAAATAAACTTGGCTTTCAGTTGCCTTGTCAGGCGCCGAATTCGAATCCTAGTTCGGCTATGCATGTTCGTAGTGGTTCGGAATACACTAATACACTTTAAGCTGTAGATGCGGGTTTATAATTATAATTACCTGTAGTGAGCAAAAAATGACTGTCGAGCAATTAAACCAAACGGAACCAAGTTGATAGATAAAAATACTTCAACTCCTCCTTATGAAAATTATATCTTCTTCAGAAATTAAAGTAATTCCCATATGATATAAACCTTTTCAGTACTTTTACTTTAATCTTCTATATATATATATCGTTGATTGTCTGTCCGGATTTATAGTTCTCTCTACAAAGCTACACCGTTCAACCGACCACTATGAAAAGTGATACACTCATTAATAAGGACAAAATCTGGCTAACGTCGTATTTTTTAGTTGTCGGATAATTGGATTTAAAAAAAAAAAAACATTTTAACTTTAAATTGATAAAAGAAAGAAATATTTCATGCCAAAATAAATAAATAAAATATACGTTTATTTTTTTCCCCTCTCATAAAATAAACATTTTTAATTTTGCCTGAATAATAATAAAAATTAGAAAAAAAAAAAAAAAAAAAAGACTTAGTTACGCTATGAAAAATGGTACACCTTTTAATCAGAAATTAGCGTGTAAATAAATATTTTCATATAGATATTTGACATTAGCTTGAATTTTTTTATTTAATTAATTTAATTTCTTTTCTACAGTAAAAAATTTTTTCGTTTTTATTCATACGTTATCGTTATGTGGAACCTGAGAAGTTCTTTTATGTTCTCATCTTAATTTGGATTTATTAATAATATTATTATTATTTAATATCATAAAACTGCAGTTTTTTTTTTTTTTTTTTTTTTTTTTTTTTAGGACGGAGGACTATTAGTTTCAATCTGGAGTTTATGTAGACGAGTTTTGTGTAACACCAAACTAAGTTCGAAATATCAGTCCTATTGTTACACATTCGGTATCAAATTAAAGGGACGATTTTTCTGAATCCAGGGGCGCAAACAGTTTTTCGACACGACAATTAGATTTTTTCAAATTAACTAAAGTATAAATTTACGTGGCAACATTTCATTTTAATTCATTTTAGTCATTTTAAAAAGTAAGTGGCTCGTTAGTTACAAATTCAATACCAAATGAAAGGGGTGATTTTACTGAATCCAGGAGTGCAAACAATTTTTCGATACGATAATTAGATTTTTAAAAATTAACTAAGGTGTGAAATTTAGGCGGCAACACTCCATTTTAATTCATTTCAGTCATTTTAAAAAAGTACGTGGCCCAGTTTTACGGCCGAAAAATGAAATAAAAAATAAATTAAAATTAAACTAGTTGGCATAGGTGGACTCTGCTCAGTTCCCCATCATATCTATGTTCTCATAAAATTCTAGTAGTCATAAATTTCGAGACATATTATAATCATGTTAAAAGAAATGAATTTGACCAAAGCTTAATACAGCATAGGTGCCAAGTCTCCCGTTTTTCAAGGGAGACTTCAAACCGGAGAACTTTAGCTGTTTTTGGTAATATTAATCGTCGAAATTATATATAACATATTCCATTTAAAAATACTGGTGTCAATTCTGATTTAAAAGTTTAAAAAGTTGGCAGCTCTGATACAGTGACAGAATGAAATCCCCGCCTAATAGGCTATCCACCGTTCACTTCGATATATTTATCTTATGCTAATCTATTAATTTATTTTATCAGGGTCAATTCCATTGTTTAGTTTTCATGCTACTATTTCCAATACAATAATCCTCAAAATTCATATTTATATGAAAAATTTACAATTTTGCTATGATGATGAAATCGTAAATTACGAATAATTTACGAAATTTTCCTATTAGAATATTTGTATTCAATCATGTTCAAACAAATATCATAAATGTAATTTTGAAGTTGTCTAATGTATTTATGATCCTCAAAATGGAAGTTTATGCTCAATTTTGCCTTATTCTGACACGTTAAGTAAATCGTAAATTCCAAATAACTTACAAATTTTTTAAATTGGAAAAATCATAGTCTATGATATTCATGCCATGCAAGTATCCTAAATAATATTTAGAAAGTGGTTTAACATCTTTACGATGAAAATATCCCTCAAGATTGACGTTTATGTCAAATTTTGCTCTATTTTGCCATGTTAAGAAATTCGTAAATTTCCAATAACTTACGAATTTTTTAAATTGGAAAAACCATAGTCTATGATATTCATGCCAGTATCCTAAATAATATTTGGAAAGTGGTTTGACATCTTTAAGACGAAAATATCTCTCAAAATTGACGTTTATGTGAAATTTTGCCCTATACTGCCATGTTAAGAAATTCGTAAATTTCCAGTAACTTGCGAAATTTTCAAAGTAGCATATTTATAGTTACCGATGTTCATTCCGGCATCAAAACTGATATTTTAAAACTGGTCTGACATTTTTACAGTAAAAAGTTTCCATTTAATGCACGTTTAAGTGAATTTTTGTCCTATTCTCCCATGTTAAGAAAATCGTAAATTTCTAATAACTTACGAAGTTATTTTATTCGAATGTTGCAAATGAATAGGGTTCTTGCCAGTGTCGAAAGTAATATTTTAAAACTGATTTGACCTCTCTGCGACAATTTGTTCTTCAGATATCGTGTACACAGGCTAACAAACTAACGGACTAACACACTAACAGACACCATACAAATTTTGCCATTTTCGGATTCCTCACACCTGAATTCGTGTAAAAAAGTCAAAAAACTTAGGTCGAAAATTTTCACGATTACCTAAGTTCCCCATACCTATAGTATGATGGGGAACTAAAAATAAAAATTTTATTGATCAAAATTAATAGTACTCCGTACTAAACTAAATTCTGTTTTTGACAGTTTTTTTTTTTTTTTTTTGAACAGGTTTAGTATCGGACCTCTTTGGTAAAATTTGAAATTTGCCCCCGAAGTAGTTCGGACGTTTCTCGCCAAGGTCTTTAGTTACGCAATGGACTTCATCCGCGTTGCGTAATAAACCCTTGACACGTGACTACTGCAGGAAAAAATGCAGAATTATAATGTTTATATTTATGTTTCCTGGGGAAATGTTTGCATTCTATAGGGAAATGGAGAATCAGAAGTCACATGTTGGGTAGGATTTAGCCTCCCCCCCCCCCCCAAAAAAAAAAAAAAAAAAAAAAAAAAAAAACAGGATATTGTTCATTGCGATAGTCATTTAAATTCATCGCCAAAAATGACCAAAAATATTTAAAGTCGCGTAGGGATCCCATGCTAAAACTATGCCTTTTGTATTTATTATTTTATTTTATTTTTTGCATTATTTTCTATTAAAGACCTAGGGAGATTTTTTTTTTTTTTTTTTCCCATGCATTTATTTATTTTTCCATTTTACGCCTTTGCTCAGTTCATTCATTGATTTCAAAATTCAATAAACACTACTTCAACCTGGGCAACGCCGGGGTAGACTTGCTAGTTAGAATATAAACTCTCAAGGATCATTTTTGAACGCTCTAAAGTGCTCTAAACATTTTTGCCAAATTTGGGGACTCTGTTATTCAACTATCACCAATAACTTTGAGGAATGATGATATTTGATAAACATAATGGACAAATAACCTTCGAAACGATTAGGCAACCGTTGCAGTTAAAATTTAGTGGTGGATATTGAATAAAAAAAAGTCGAATACTGACCAGAAAACTGAAATTAAATAGGACCGGCGAAGTGTTAAATTACTCAAAATATCTCGGGAAAAAAAAGTATCTTGTGCAAAGAAGTCTCTAATAAATAAAATTATGTTTGTATCTACTTTATTTCTTTGCAAAGTAAATTTTTTCAGACATTAAAATTATTTTCCTTTTAATATAAATCTTTTCAACAATCGCTTTTTGATTTATAATAGAAATTCTTACAGAAATGCTTTTGGCTACAACTTTACGAGAATAATCAAAACTGCTTCATAATAAATAAATAAATAAATAATAATAAACAAATAAAAGAAAGGAAAAAAAGTGTGATATTGCCGATAGATAAAAATTATCCCATCTACTAATTCTTTTTGTAAACATATATAAAAAGATATCAAAAATCGTTTTTAGTCATACTTTATACTAAAGGTATTTAACAACAAATAAAACAAATTTACGCCAAAAATGCTTCATATGACTTGAGACATACAAGTGGAGTTACAACATGCTTTTACGAGAAATGAACTCTCCGCCCATAGTAAACAGTTTAGCTATATTTAGAAAAGAGTTATTTCTGTTATAATCTTTAAAAAAAAAAAAAAAAAAAAAAAATCGTTTTTAAATTGAATAAAAATTTAATTTTATAATTAGATATTTTTTAGATTATTAGTTTTATCAAAACTGTAAAAGCCTCTTACAAAAGACAAAATAAATAAATTATCTCTTATGTATACAATTTCTTTATAAGAAGATAACATTAACATCTTTTTCACAAATGAGTTATTTTAATTATTATATTTACAATTCTTTTTTCTTCAATTCGAATAGAAGTTAACAATTTTCATCATTACATACTTTTGAGATGCTTAGATTAATATCATATCATATCTTAGGAGAAAACAATGAATAAACTGACACTTATGTACCCTAAATTCGTATGAAAGATTACACCCTTTACACACACACACACACACACACACACACACACACAAAGTTACTCATCTTAAAAAAAATGCACAGTATTTCTTCTTAAATGAAAGAAGAAATTCTGTGTCAATAAAACAGGCAGTCGCTGGATTTAAGATGCATATTTTACACTGTAAGCTTCCTCCCTACTTGAAATCTCTATCATGGATGATTGAACTTTTGAAATCCATCAGTCGCAAAAGAGAATATTTACTTTGTCCCTTTCAACCTACCACTATTTTATATACCACCTCTTGATGCCCATATGTAAACCGACAACTGCAAATAGAGATTTTTGATTTTTGTTCAACATTACAAGTGCAAATAAAAATCACCTTTTCGGCAACGTAAAATGTTTGATTCGCAGACAAGTTCAAAATCATCGTTTATACAAATCAAACTCGTTTTTCTTTTAAATACTTTTAATAAAGTGTTCTTCTCGACTCAATTTTAACTTTTAAGAAAGGATAAATATTGGCTCAGATTGACGAAAACGTGCAGCAGCTGCATTTAATCTTATATATTAAAATTGATTTTAGGGATACTTAAAAATTTTATGAAGAATCTCTTACTGTTAAAAAGGAAAAATAACACAGAAAACAATGGTGATAATTTTTGAATCAACGAATTAAGTGCATTTTGAGACATTTCAAAATAGAATGTGACACTTTGAGAAATACAATTATAACGGTAACTTTTGGAGTTATAAATGTTCATACACACAATTCGTTCATTAAATAAAATGAGAGAACTTATTTTTAAGTTTATCAAATGTTTGACGTTTTCTCCTTTGTTAAATTTTTAAGTAGTGCGTTAGTATTTCAAGAGAGTCTGACTTAATCGTAGCAAATATGTTGAACTTCGTAAGAAATTTACAGAGTTATTTCTGTTATAATCTTTAAAAAAAATTACTTATTTTTCCTTTTCAAATTGTATAAAAACTCAATTTGATCATTAGATATTTTTTTAGATTATTAATTTTATCAAAACTATACAAGCATTTAAAAAGATAAATAGACTGAAGTAAAAGAACAATACGGGGTTCATACTCAAATATGGAGAAAAAATTCCCTGAGTTTCCAGAGAATTTTTAAGAAAATATTAGTGATATATTACAAGAAACACTCTTCTAGAGAAAAGAAAATACTTCTACTTATCACTGACGATCATGATAGAAATTCACATAGAATTCATTGCTCACATGTGTATTTTCACAATACTTAATCATCAGAATCTGGATATGAAGCTACACAAGAAAAATACATTATGAGAGAAAGAATATTCGTTTTTCCAGGTTTTATAATAAATTTTCCCTGAATTTTAATGAAAATTTTTATTTTTCCTGAGTTTTCCCTGAATTTTTTTTTTTTTTTTTTTTTAAATAAAATCTAAATTCTCTGAGTATTTCAGGTTTTCCCTGATCAGTATGAACCCTGCAATATGTTATGCTTTCAAAAATGGACTTTATTGCTTGTTTTCTTCAGTAACCGAAAAATAAATGGAAATAAGGCCTGTACGTGTACATTTGTCAGATACCCTCTTTCTTTCTTCCCATATGTTATCCAATGGGATTTTCGTTGCTTCGTTTTAAAAAATATTTCATTTTAAAAGGAAGTTTTTCTAATTCTCTTTTTTGAATATGTCCCCTTTTAGCTTAGTGAGCAATTTTTAGGAAAAAATTAATTTAAATATATTATTTAGATATTCAAACTTAGAATACAAAATTTACTTAATAATAATAAAAAAAAAAAAGAATAAATTTTTTCGAAAAACTGTTCACTAAGGCTAAAAGGCGACATTATTCTGAGAATAACAGTCAAGAAACGGAATTCGAAAAATTTCACTATTGAATGAGGTATCCTTAGAAAACGAAGTAGGAAAATCCCATAGGATAATATGGGAAGAAAGAAAGAGGGAATCTGACTGATGTACTGCCTTAAGCACGTTTGTAATTTAAATTATTAAATGAAAAATACACGGTGTTAAGTAAAAGCTAATCATAATAATGCTAAGTTTTCCAAACTGGCGCACTAAACGGAAACCAAATAATGAATCAGAAGCTTCATAAATATGAAAGCAAGGCACTTATTTGAGTCCTACATCGGGTCGGGTACCCGCAAGTTAACCTCCTTGCGGGGTGAGTTGGAAATATTTTTGACTTGGGGGGGGGGGGGGGGGCTATGCAAAAAATACTTTTTTTTTTTTTTTTTTTTTTCCTGAGATTTTTTTAAACTAATCTACTGAATGTAGAAATTAAATGACACTATCTTCCTGCATAGTAATTTGAAGCAGCAAGACTCATAATACGAGTTTAACAACGATTGCATAAATATTAATACTTAACGTTTAAAACTTTATTTGTGAAAATTATTGATCTACCTATGAATATTTGCTTATTTATTTTACTTTTTTCATATATTAACAAAATATTTGGAACGGTGGATTTATAAATAGTAAATTTTAGTACATAATAAATTTTGTTATATTGAGATTAGTAATTTTTTAATATACTTATAATTATATATTAGTTTTAATTTAATTATGTACTGATAATTCTTTATGTAATATTTATTTTTCTTAAAGATCTGTTGTATAATATATGACTATTTTTTGCGGAATAGAATTTAAATTAAATTTCTAATATAACATAAATTTAACAATTCTTTATGTAGAATCGAAAATGATTTTGTGAGTTGGGTGCGGATCAAGTTTACCCGACCCGTGGAAGACTAACACGTACATACTCAACAGTGTTTTCAAAAAAAGAAAAGACGAGGGAAAAAAAAAAACCTCGCTCAAGGAATTTTAGACGCACAGTTACATAGTCATTTTTAAACTACATATATGACATTTCAAAATATTGCTAGCTATTGAAATAATCAAGAGTAAATTTTTCAGTTATTCTTTTAAAGAACAACGAAGCACTGTATATGTTTAATGTAAAGTCCTTTCCTTCTTGACAGTCTCGTACTAAAAACTAGTCCAAGGCGCCAAATATGACGCTTAAGGGGACGGTGGACATTACAAAACTTTTTTTTTAATTATAGCCACAAATTTATAAAAATTCATATTTTTATATATGGACTCATAAATGTCCTAAATACCTAAAAAAAAATTTAAAAAATTAATTTTTTTTTATTTTAATTTTAAAATATTTAAAATTTTTAATTTTTTTAAAAAATGCTC
This sequence comes from Salticus scenicus, assembly GCA_963930645.1. Taxonomy (NCBI): domain Eukaryota; kingdom Metazoa; phylum Arthropoda; class Arachnida; order Araneae; family Salticidae; genus Salticus; species Salticus scenicus. The sequence goes on from OZ005652.1 coordinate 190,967,177, forward strand.
CGGGCGTTCCAATTTTTAACATTTTTTCCCATTTTTTCAAAATTATTAATTACAAACTCATTTTTAAGAAAAGTTAGTATTAATTGGATGAATTCATTGAAAAACTCTATTTTTAATGATTTTTTTTTGCATAATATATCAATTTTCGATGAAAATTTCTTGTTTTTCCATAGCAAAATCTAATTAAAAAAAAAAAAAAAAATGGACAAATCGTAAAATCAATACTAATAACTATTCTAATGTGTAACAAGAATTGTTGATATGAATTTTATAAATTTTAATTAAAAACTGAGACGCCTGGAGCATTTCATAGAATGAAATATGAATGATTAATCTTTGCCGCTTCTTTGTTTACATTTCAGAGGGCATTTAAATGGCCCTTTAATTTTTTAAACGTCTATAACTTTGGAAATTATTAACTTAGAAACATCCCATTGGTCGCATACTGTGCAGAATTAATCAGAGAAGATTAATATAAGAAAAACGAAATTTCGATTTTTTTCTCAATTTTCATGAATTTCAAGGTCCACCATCCCCTTAAGAGTCATATTCTAATTCTTATACATTAAGGTCCGGCAAATTTTCATCGATCGTCGCCGACAACCAAATTTCCTGTTATTATTATTATTTTTTTGGAGAAATTTACTTATTATGTATGATGAATTTCTTTTAAATTCTGTTGTTACATTCAGAAAATTCACAACAGTTTTTCGTTTTTCAAAAACTGATTTATTAAATTTTTAATGTTTCATTCTAAAGTTATAAACTACGAAAGCTGGACTGAATGCCTTCTTTTTCGCATTTTACAACTTACAAAAAATAAATAAATAAATAAACAAATAAAATAAATTGGAAAATAAATTTTCAAAAATTCATTTTGCATTTTATTTATTTATTTATTTATATTTTCAATATTTTATTTTAAAGTTATATACTGTGAAAACTGAACTGAATGTATTTTTTTGCTTTTTATAACTTTAAAACTTTAACTGTCCACAATGGTTATGTCTCCCCCTTCAAGTATTAGAAAATGTTTCATAATTTGCGAGGGATGCATGATTTTATTGAATGCGTGCGTGCTTAAGTAACAAAAATTAAAATTTATCTTCTACAGAGTTTAGTACTTCTGTCCACAATGGTTATGTCTCCCCCTTCAATTATTAGAAAGTGTTTCATAATTTGTGAGGGAGGCATGATTTTAATGAATGTGTGCGTGCTTAAGTAACACAAATAAAAATCTGTCTTCTACAGATTTTAGTAGTTCTGTCCACAATTGCTATGTCTCCCCTTTCAATTATTAGAAAGTGTTTCATAATTTGTGAGGGATGCATGATTTTACTGCCTATCTGTGCTGCGTACTTTTTTACAGGTGACCGACTAAAAAAGTTGCAACGTTTTTCTTGATGATCGAATTCAATATTTTTTATGTATTAAAAAATAAATATTCAATTGCTTTTGATACATTCACTTTTTGCTTAAAATTTTCCAGTAGCTCACTAACACAGGAGGTCACTAACACAAAAAAGTCTTTATTGATAAATTTTAAGAATTTTGAATTGTAGTCGATTCCAACTCGAAGTCCATCTGCCGCTGTCATGTTCCAAAAATCGATGCAAAAAATCCAGTTTTAAACGAAGTTCTTAAAACATCGTTCAGCTATATAGGGGAGGAGGGAAGAGGGGAGGGAAGAGACAGCGAAACTCTTTTGGATTTCATCGATATTTGAATCTCACAAATTTCATGCATTTATCACTAAAAATGATTTCAACGTGAGAAATTAAACAATTCAGATTTAAATATAGACTTAAGAAAGATTTATTTATAATTATCGAAACTGTATACCTTCCTCAAAAAAAAAAAAAAAAAAAAAAAAAAAAAAGGGTAATTCTGTTATGTAAAAAAAAATTTCTAAATCACATAGTGAAGTATTAATAAATTTCAAATATTTTCGTAATCAAAGATTAGTAGTGTGTATGCGCATTTATACGCAATAGTTTATATCTTTTTACTTCCATTATCCGACTACTGTTGGTATTGGAAGTATTCAGTCCAAAAATTCGATATCGAGATTTCACCTGATTTACATGTTTTAAAGTCTCCTGAGTCCAAAAAGTGGTTTTTAGCAATTGGTCAGTGTGTGTGTGTGTGGAGAATCTTCTGACTATCACCGAAACTAATAAAGATAGAACTACGAAACTTTAGAATTGAAACAGGTCTGGTGTACAGACGAATTTTCCAAATTTCGGTGAAAATTGGAAAACCGGAAGTGGGGCCGTAAGCCCGTATCTCAAAAACGGCTCAAACGATTTTCTTCAAAATTACTGTGTAAACACTCCATTAGATGTCTTTCGAATGATATAGTTGGTTAGCTCAGGAAAACTGATAGGCGTCCTGTATAAATAGCTGAATTTCAGGTCCTGCAAGTGTGTTCCTTTCAAAACGGCTGTATGATTTTTTTTCAAACTTGTCATATTAACCCTCTTTTAAATATCCCTTTATATGTAGTTGTTGTTTTCTGGTCAACAATTGATTATGGAAAGTTTTGGTAAAAGTCGGTATCTCGAAAACGGCTCTAAAGATTTTCTGGAAAATTGTTATATAAACCCATTTTAGATATCCTTTCTCATGCTTTACGTGATTATCACAGGAAAATTAATAGTCATCCTGATCAGATAGATCAGTTTTAGATATCAGACATTAGTGTTAAAAAAAATAACTCTACATTTCCTCCCCCCTCCCCTATTTTTTAACTCATGTAAACTCTGTTTTATATGTCTTTACACGCGCATTAACTTTCTCTTATCGGAAAATTTTTAGGTGTCTACTTCATTAGGTCAATTATTCTATGTCTTCTGATCACATTATCTCCAAAATGTGCATATAATACGTATAATAGTGGGTAATGGAAGTCGTTTGTTTGTTTCACACCAGATTTTTTTTTATTTGTGATGATTCAGATGGATCTAAATTTTAGTGAGTTCAAATAATTAAAAATTTTTTGCCAGGTGTCAGATTCGAGAAACATTTCCTCCCCCCCTCCCCCTTATTTTTTTAACTCATGTAAACTCTGTTTTATATGTCTTTACACGCGCATTAACTTTCTCTTATCGAAAAATTTTTAGGTGTCTACTTCAATAGGTCAATTATTCTATGTCTTCTGATCACATTATCTCCAAAAAGTGCATATAATACTTGTAATAGTGGGTAATGGAAGTCGTTTGTTTGTTTCACACTAGATTTTTTTTTTATTTGTGCTCATTCAGATGGATCTAAATTTTAGTGGGTTCAAATAATCTAAAATTTTTTTGCCAGGTGTCAGATTCGAGAAACGCAAAAAATCGGATTCAGATTAAAAATTTTGGGTTTGGACAGATATAACAAACTTTACAGGCATCTAGTGGTGGCAGTCTAATAAACAGAAATTGGTTATTGAATAAAATTAATTCTATAGTATCATCATATTGCACACTCAAAAATAAAAGCAATACATATAAAACAATGATGATTCCTGAATGTAAGAAAATAAAACAATATTTAAAGCATTCAATAACATGAAAAAAAAAAAAAAAAAAAAAAAAAAAATCGTAATCTGTTTGGTGCTTTGGGAGTAAAGCCGACTGTTCATACAAGGGTCCTAAGACCTAAGGTGGTTGTGCCCTGCATGGGAGTCTTTTAAAGGGAGTTTAGCTGGTATTTACACAGGTTTCAGAGAAAACCGCAGGAAATTCCGAACGGTCGACGAGCGTGACCTGGTATTGAACCCCATACTTCCCGTCTATCAGCTTTGAGCGCAGAACCGCTCGGCAACTAGACCCGCCTTCATAATCTGATTTTCATGCAGAAGAACAATGTAACTTGAATTTCAGTAAGAAATTTATTTGGGAAAAAAAAAAAAAAAAAAAAAAAAAAAAAGAACTTAAAAGAACAATTAAATATAAAAGTAATTCTATGAAATATTTATTTCAGAAAATATTTAAACACCGAGAAACCGAATAAACAACACCCATTTAAGACGATTAAAATAATCAAAATAGATTACACATTAAAGATGTATGTACATTAAGCACTTAAACAAACTATTTTTAAGTTTCTAGTTTAGGTACCTATGAACATAAATCTATCAATTCTTATTCGTTTATTATCACCTATAAAGGAATACGATGCTACCATTAAAATTTGAAAGCGTCATTTTGACCGAATCCCATATGATTTTCTGTAATATCTCCCAACACCGTATTGATATGCCACGTTCCGCTAGCCGCAAAAGTGTTTCAAGTTAAGTTACAAACTTTGTGGCACGCCATATTGTTTCTAGAATTTAGTTTTAAAACAGTAATAAAATATAACAAATATTTAAAACTGTCATTCATAAATGTTAATATAAGCTCAATTTGATCTTGTTCCCTTAATGAACCAAGAAGCATTCTAAAAAATACCATTTTTTTTTTTTTTTTCTATGACTTCCATTTTAACTGTTACTTTCCCTTATCCATAAGGAGTGGAGAAATTAATTATTTGGAGGTTAAAATTTTGAAACTGAGTTTTTGCTACATTTAAACGTTTTCAGGTTCCCTTAATCCGAAATTCAAGTTTTTAGTTGTGTGTCTGTCTATGAGTCTGTTATCAGAGTAACTAATGCGCAAATGCTAGCAGGAAATCTACACTCGGAGCAGGATTCTAAATCTGTACCTCATAGGAAACGAAACTTTTCGCTGATATCGAACAAATAGTTCGTGTACAGGAATATTAAAAAATATTCAAATACATTACGTTTATGGACGAAGAAGAAGATAGGTACAGTTTAACAACTTTAGATTGAACTAAACAAAATGAAATCTATACATGTTTTTTATATCAAGAAAAGCATATTACAGGTATAATATTGTATGAAAAGTATAACCTTTGTTTTCAAGGATACACAAAATAATTCTGATATATCCAGGCATGAGAGCGCAGAAAATTGAAAAAAGAGGAAGCACGCGTGTTCATAAAATAAATTTCAAATGAAAAATAACACACGCTGGGAAAACTATACATAAAATTTATTTCAAATGAAAAATAATGTGCATAGGGAAAAACTATACAAAATATTTTAAAAGTGAAAACTTAAACTAAAAGAATAATGCACATCAACACAATAAAACATATGTGTAAAAAAAAAAAAAAAAAAAAAAAAAAACATTAGCTAGCAATCTACGTTTAATCATTGATTGGTGGTGGGAAATGGAAAAGGGGAGGGGGGTAAAAAGTAGTTCATGAGTGAGAAATATTAATCACAATTCTACTTCTTTATGGGTTCTAGAATATCATAAAGTAAGTTTAAAATTAATATTGATATTTTTGTTGTGGATGGATAAATATTTAAAAATAAAAGGCTTCCCGCAGAATGTTTGATCGTCGATGGTTAGAGATGAAAAAAAAAAGGGGGAGAGAGAACCGGACAAAAAAAATTACATGAGTGAGAAATATTAAATAATTCTGTTTTTTTATATGTTATAGAATCTAATAAAGCACGTTTAAAATAAATATTGACATTTATATTTTGGATGGAGAAAGATTGAGAATCTAAAGTCTTTCGTGGAGCGTTTGAACTCTGATCGTTATTAGAGTTTGATTTAAAAAAAAAAAAAAAAAAAAAAAAAAAAACGGAAATCGCATAAAAGCGGAAAATCGCGGATCCGCGGAAGAATCTCATGCCTGTATATTAGTACTATGTTTGGAAGTAGCTGGAAGTGCATTTTAAGTTGTATTTTAATTTTGTATTCTGAACTAAATTTAAGTGTCCTATTTGGTGCGTACATAATTTTCAGGGAGTGCTGTAAGCTGCAATTTTCTGATTTTATTTATTTATTTATTTTTATGAAAGTTTTTAAATATTTTTAATGTAGCTACAATATTCAAGCAGGGGGGTTGAACAAAAACTTATTTCAAATAAAATTGTTTATGAAACAATTTTCAGCTATTCTTTAAAGTATTTCGTATATGATCAAATACAAGGCTCTTACCACCCACTTTAAATTGTAAAAATATATGTACAGTAATAAACAATAAGAAAAAAGTTGTGCGAATGCCATACCAAATTATTTTTTTAAATATTTCATATATTTGATATTCAACGATTGAAAGCTAGATTAGCTCTTGGCTTCGAGCAATATTTTACGGGTTGTTTGATCTTTACACATGAATAACAACAAAATAAATAATTCAAAAAGTAAAGAATAACTGTCGTAGAATAAATCCACTCTAATATTTTATAGCATTTTGTAAAATAAGTTTTCTTATTATTAAATGCAATTTAATTATATTTGAAGGAAATGAAAAGACGATATGTATTCATTTTTAAGTAAAAAAAAAAAAGTTTTTTTTTTTTTTTAATAATTAAGTAGCTTATCTAAAATGGATAAATGGGCGTGAGGGGGAAAAATTGTAACAAAAGGGAAAATATCACAAAAAGCCTATATGAATATTCTAGCATAAAGTTGTTCTAACAATGAGTAAAGATGTCTCATGCTTCAAAAAAAAAAAAAAAAAAAAAAAATCTAATGCTACAATACACATGTTTTAATCTGCAAAATGATAGTCCCCCGTCTTTTCTTTAAAAAATAAATAAATAAATAAATGAATAAAAATAAATAAAATAAAATCTAAAATTTTAGAAAAAAATAAAATAATAATGGCGTGATGCAGTAGAATATCTCTATCTTTTCAAGAAAAAGAAGAAAAAACTCGAGGCACAAAAGAGTAGAAAAAAATGACACACTGTTTTGGCTATTTGCGATATTCTTTATGTTAGTTGAGCACCATCTTTATTCACCCTCATATAAAGACGCTTAACATTTATCAAATGAAAGCAACATCAATTAGAAACAAGATGTCGGACTGAACGCCTTCGTTTCCAAAAGAAATTGCTCTAGCGAGCACTAATACTTCGGGAAAATGGTCGCGGCTTATCAGTCTCCATAACGATGGTTTAGGGAATGAGGATGTTGGCTGCTAATTTCTTGATTAACAGCTGAGAAGGGAAATATTCTCACCTGATGTGAGATTATACGGAAAAGGTGCGTTATTCCCGAATAGACGGATTTTAATATTCAACGTTAAGATAAAGGAGAGCCGTAATAGTGATAGAAGATATAGGTGAAAAAATCTCGGTGTTTGGAGGTAAAAAATACCACAAAAAATTTAAAATGAGATTTAAATTTAAGCATTAATTTGAGATTATTTATAATTTTCCATTTTTCATATATATACACGCTGAACAACTTGATCGGAACATTTTAATTAAAAAATCACAAGAAGTAAAACAAGTTTAATAAAATTATACTTTTTAAAAAAATTAAAGAACACGCTTTTATTGAAATGTGAACTAAAAAGCACAAAATATCTATCTTTATAGTATTAAAATGCAGGGTAAGAAAAAATTGTGTGAGTGACACACCATATTACAGGGTGATTATAAAATAATCTAAAATTAAACGAAAACCATTTTTAAAAAATCTCCCATGACTGGGCTCGAACGTTAGACCTTTAGGTTCGTAGCCCGGTGTTTTACTTCACAGCCACAGCGTTCACGTAGGGAAAGTCTTTTTTTTACAATATAGATTTTTTGTTTGATCCCAGAGCGGTTATAAACATATATACAGGTGAAGCTAATAAAAGCGTGTTGGGAAAAAAAAAAAAAAAAAAGTACTGAAAATATAAAATGCATTACGTACAAGCATGTTTTCCGAAATATTCTCAAATATATGGAATGGCGATCAAGAAAAACTAGCTCAACAAAATAGTACCAGAATGACAGAGTTAACTAGGTCTCATCATAAAAATCATTCGTATAGTGTAAATACAGTGATTTGTTTTCAGAAATATATTTATTTGTTTATTCAAGTAACCAGAAAAATACTATAGCTAGATATTTGAAACTTTCACAACAGCTCACAACCCGATGACAATACAATACTTCGAAGTCCGATTTTCGAATTCTCGAATAGTTTTCTATCTTATAATTAAATATGAAAATAATAACCTCCTAATACCGAAAAACTAGCCATTAAAATATTAGCTATAATTTAATTGCTGCGAAAAAAAAAAAAAAAAAAAAAAAAAAAAAATTACGAGTTCATTTTATTTCGACATTTGAATAAATAAACGTGATTAAATAAATAATTTAATTAAATGTGAGCGTTAAAAAATTGTAAAAAGTTGAATTATGTATCTCACATGACGTCACTATCGGTTTAAAGATTTCATACGCATTGATAAAGTGCTAAAGTAGTTAGTTCGATAGCTATGATTATCAGAAAATTTAAAAACATGGTTTATAAAATTTTTTTTATCTTATAATTATTTTTAGGACTGTGGGCCTATTAGTCACAATCTGGGATTTTTGCGTTGTCCTTTTAGATAGTTGGACATTAGTCGAAATCTAAAATTTATCGAAAATAATATAATTGAATAATTTGAAAGCGATGTTATAATTTGAAAAAAAAAAAAAAAAAAACTAATAGTCCTCCGTCCTAAAGTAAATTCTGCTTTTGCCAGAATTTCATCAAAATCTTTTTTTTTTTTTTTTTTTTTTTTTTAATTATTATTATTAAAAGAAAAGAAAATTAATAATAATCAGTATCGTTACAAGCGATATCGAAAAAGTTTTTTTTTTTAATAATTTTGAATTAGGAAATAAAAAGTGCGCGTGAAATAATATGAAATAAAAATAAGTAAATAAAAATGAATTTAATGATTTAATGTTTTTGTTTTTCGGGGGCTGCTCATGCATATAAAAAATGCGCATTAAAACGAGTCGAAGAAGGAAGCGAAATAAGTATTGAATTATATTACGATAAATACGATATATAATATGATACGATATATTAGACCTATCGTCCAGGGTTAGTAGGCATTTTCGTTGAAAGAAATAGTTTGTTCATTCGGTGCAACTTGCACATTAGTCCCGTGAGGTACAACTTTCACACTAGGTACAACTTTCACTTTAGTCCCGTCAGGTACAACTTGCACATTAGTCCCCTTTTTCAATTATATTTTTATTATTAACTTCTATTCTTGTTTGTTTGTTCGGTGCAGATCTTGCAATCGAATTTTAAGTAACTTCCCTACTAACTAGACATTTGAAACTTTCAGAATAGCCCACAACCCCATGACAACACAATACTTCTATGCCCGATTTTCGAATAATTTTCTTATAATTAATTAAAATATGAATATAATAACCTCCTAATACCTTAGAAATAGCCATTAAAATTGTTGCCCCCCCCCCCCCCAAAAAAAAAAAAATAAAAAAAATAAAAATAAAATAAAATAAAATAAATAAATAAATAAATAAAAATAAAAGAAAAAATAAAAGAAGAGTTAATTTTCTTTCGACATAAAAATAAATACATTTAATTAAACGTGAGAGTTAAAAATTTGTAAAAAGTTAAATTATGCATCTCACAAAAATCGACGTCACTTTAAAAATTTTATTTGCTGCAAAATTGATAAAATTTTAATTTTAAATTTCAAAACTGTAGAAAAAAAAATGTCAAACTTCCATTTTCGAATGTAAACATAAACACTTCATTTCAAAGGTTTATATATAGACAATAAATATCCAACTAATATACTAATTAAAAGGAAAATAATAAATATTTTATCATAATTTGAAGTCAAATTTGTTTTCAAATGTCTAAATAAAGTGTCTGATACAAGATATTAATATATTGCAGTGGGATATTTGATATCTGTCGTCCTTGGCAGAAATATATATATATATATATATATATATATATATATATATATATATATATATATATATATATATATATATATATCACCAAATTATCTGGAGAACATATTTAGTTCCTTTCAAAAATCATGGTTGTTTCAACAACGTACATTAAGAGATTAATCAATAATATGAAACAATATATCGTACAATGAATATTACGAAAATATACATCTGGTATGTATATTTTCGTGTTACGTTTTTGAACGCCGAATACAAAAAACGCCAAGGACGGCACAATTTTGAAATTTAAAATTAAAAGCTTATCAATTTTACAGCAAAAGTAACTCAATCTAACACATGTAGACAAAAACTTATACATAACTATATCCAAATATGGGGATTAAAATCGGGAAATATTTTTTCTTAATTTTTAATAATTTTTTTTACAAAAAATCCAAATTATTTATTTTAAAAATCATTCCAGCGATATAAAAGAAAACAAAGTTTCTGCTGAAATTTTTACGGGTGGAGTGCGAGTTATCAATGAACGCTTTTTAACTTGAAGGTGTGGGTATTTCATACTGAACTGTCAAGTCAAATTAATCCTAAAACTTTATCGTTATCATTCGAATACTTTCGGAGAAACTGAAGTTTTAACCCAATTCAAATGTTCAAAGGTCACTTTGACGAATAATTTAGAACTATTTGTCGCGAGTAAGTGTGAGCCGCGCTTAAGAAAACCAAGTGTCTGCCATGTTTTGCTACGGGTGGAGTGAGGGTTAACACAGCAGTGAACGTTAATTTCCCCAAAAACGAGTCAGATGAATTTTTTATATATATATTTCGATCCATTTCTGTGTAAACCCAATTTCTGCCGTATTTTGCAACCGGCAGAGTAAGGGTTAACAGCGAACTCTGGGGCTATCGTCGAAGGTTAGCTACGTCTCGCCTAATATAAGACTAGGAAGTGGCGGGGTGGGTGAATGGAAGCCACCGCACTTTACAACGTAAAAAGCGGGGAAAGACGAAAAGGCCAAGAATTCATAGAAAATCCAATTGTTTTTTCACCCCCTTAAAAAAAAAAAAAAAAAAAAAAAAAAAACATCATTCCAAACTTTCATCAAAATCGTTAAAGCCATTTTCGAGAAACAAGTCATGTGATTATCTTACTTAATATAAGGGAAGGATATGATAAATCACAAATATGTGCACACAAAATTGTGATGACATATAAAGGAATAATATGTAAAATACATAATTATAATGTGGAATACATAAAAAACAAATTCCAAATATTTAATGAGGAGGGGGTCACATTTGCTTAAACTATAGAAAAAAAAAAAAAAAAAATTACAGTGGGAATTTTAAGGAAAATTAATCTTCAGTAAATATTATATATATGTATATTTCAATCAACTTAACAAAGAGCTCTTGTGAAAAAATAAAAACGATATGATGAAATATTTCTCTTATTTAACTTCACGTTTGATTGTTCATCTACTCATTGTAACATAACAGTTCGCGTACTAAGAAAATGAAAACAAAAGTTGAGACACAATATGTTGGGCATCTTCAGAGCGGCAAAAGAAAGAGCACTAGCAAGGAGTAATATATCTACAAAATGTTCGCGCTATACTGGTGTCTTCAAGGACGATTTATAGAGAACGAGTATTAGATGCAAATTTCTTGATTAAAAACCGGGAAGAAATATTCTCACCTGGAGTGCAATTAAAAGGAAAAAAAAAATGTGCATAGCTTTCAAATGAAGGGCTTTTAATATTCAGAGCTAAGTTAATGAAAAAGAACAGAAGAAATGGGTAGTAGAAAACTAATGTACGAAATTAATAAAATAATATGCGCATTCGAAATATTTTTGAAATGAAAACCGCTGATAGAGAATTATTTATAAGATTTAATCTTGTAACAGAAAGTTAAAAATAAATGTTTTAATTTAATGAGAAAACTGAATCAAAAATTGAAAAATAAGAATTAAATGCATTAAAGTTTACATGAACTCAATTATAATTAGCATGCAGTGACCCTCACAAAATTTTCTTCTGTATTTTCTTTTACAAATTCACGCAGTACAGAACAAAAATTTCACCACTACATTTTACGTTACACACACGCACAATCTTTATGCATACAGTTTGCAAGTGTAATGACGATTCCGGTTCGTACTCATCTATATAGCAAGTTGCGTCTAATTTCCATACATTAGTTAATTTTAAAAAATCTAATTGTCCGATCGATACGCTTTTTAATCCGGCGGATTCAGAAAAAAAGCCCCTTTCATGCGGTATCTTATATGTAACGAAGTTTTGATTAGATTTTTTAAAATTAATTAAAATATGAAAAACAATAACCTGGCAATAACTTCAAATTTGGACATTTAAAATTTATAATAGTTGCCAAAAAAATTTACCAGTCATTTATTTATTTATCATTTTATTTATTTATTTATTTTAGCATAAAATGAAATATGCTTTCACGCGAAAAATAAAAATATATAAAATAATAGCAAACTTTCGCAATTTATTTCTTTTCTTATTTACCTTTAAAATTTGAAACTCATAAACCTTACCAAATTTCCCACCGAATTTTAATTAATCAGAAGCCAAATTATTATTAGAAACAAATTAATATTGTGAGATGAAATGCTAATGATAATCAAACCAATATCATTCACGAAAGTCTTAAAAATAAAATTCATGTTTAACGACCTAATTGTCATACTTCGTGAGGCAGGACAGATTTAGTATAAAACCCTCATGGCGATTTTTAAATTTTTGTCATCCTGTTGGCGATACATTTTTATTAATTAATTTATTTATTTTTGCAAAATTTTGTGTTAAAAAAACTTAGTACCTATTTTGATTATACTTTTTATTATTGCGTTTTTTAGTCAATTTACGACAAAAATTCACATGGGGATTATATCATTAAAATACTGCTAGATTTAAAATGACGTTTGCGAAGATTGTAAAAATGCAACCTTTAAAAATACATTTTTTCTTTAAAATGATCTCATCGTACAAATGTCGTAATTTTTTATTAGATCACTGAACTGAGTCTGCGTGATAAATATTGCTTAAGTATTATTTTTTATCCTCGCGTATTTTATTAAGTCACTATCGTATCGTTACTAAAAAAAATCAATCGTAACTGGACCATGTTAGAGAAATATTATATAGATTAAATTTGCTCATGCATATGAAAATATGAAAATGGAGTAAAAAAAAACAACAACCATAACCTTTTAAAAAACTTCAATTTTAAATTTCTTTTTCTTTTTTGTTTTGTTTAAACGTTTTTGGCACGGATGAATCGTGCTTGGCATGAAAACTAATTCATTGATAATCCTGGGTAATATTTTAAAATTTTGATGCTGAAACAGATCGGACATTTTTCGCCAAGAATTCTTCTTTTGTGAAAGCCACTTTAAGCCAAGTTAGCGCATCAAAAATATAAATAAATTATAAAATATTGAAAAACAGAAAAGAAAGGAAAAAGAAAAGAAAGAAAGAGAAAAAATAATCACATAAATTATGTATTTTTGTCTAAAATGGTGATAAAAATTCAAAAGTAGACAAGGGGAGCTGTATTAAGGCTGTAATATGATCAGATTTACATATTTAATTATTTATTTTTCTATATACCAACTGCTATTAACTAACTCAACTACTATTGTAACCACAAAAAATTGTCTCATGCGATAGATGTAGCCGATCATAGCATATTGTAATATTATATTTGGCGTGAAATTGTTGTCGTGTTATAGTTGATCGAATAAATCAAATAAATGTAGAAAATAACGTGAAAGAAAATATTATGTACACCACGTATCGTGTTCTTCATATATAACTGGGGTTTAAATATAAAATTACTACTTCAATCTTTTTGATACTGTCCGTTTCAAAACTGTCATCTGATAAGCATCCAAATGGAAGCCCACTGGTAAGCTATTGTGTCACAGGCACCCGAGAGTCTGCAAATGAGTGGGTTGCTGCCGAAGGCAGCGGGGACAAAAAGCGAGCTTTTGAGCAATTTCATGATTTTTTTTTTTTTTTTTTTTTTTTCAATTTTGTTTATAAAGCGATATAAAAGAATTTCCTTTAAATATAGTGACCAGCGAAGCAGGCAAAGCCTTCGTTGATTCACTATGTTCACTGATTTCACATTCCGTCACTTTTGACGGGGTTATATACTAGTAAATAAATAAATAAATAAAGTTAAGAATAAAAAAATCGTTAACTGTAATCTGTAATAATTTGAAAAATTTTCACGGATATGTGTTTCAATCACTAATATTCAAGGTATTACAAGATAATCGATGACTTATCTTGAAAATAATCATATTGAAAAATTATATACCTCTACAGAATAGTTTTATCCTTGTTGTTTATTATTATTATAAATGAAATATTTCAATTTCACTATGACTGGTTAAAAATAACATATAATTGTGGACATTTATAGGAAATTTTACTTTACACTGACATATTACAAATTATGAAAAAAAAAGGACAACAGCTCCACCTGTTGAGTAATATGCTCCAAAAACTTACAGACAGAAATTTATGTCATGGTACAACAAAATACAACTTATAATGAAAATCAGTGAATTAGTTCTTGATCTAGAGCTGTCACAAAATATTTAGTCACACGCAGACAACGGACATTTTTTTAAAATTGGTCAAACCTCGGTCAATAAAAAATATGTGAATTTATCGAAAACCAGAAGTCAAAAATTTTTATGAATCCAATATTTTCTTCTATTGAATATAGAAGAAAGTAAAAATTACTAACTATCTAACATTTAGAAGTTAAAAAAAAAAAAAAATATGTTAAGAAAGCACTTATTTTATAAATATTTCTCTCTCCCCTCTCTCTCTCTCACACACACACACATCACATGACATCACATACAGAGAAGGTGAAAATGTATTGAATGTGTTTTAAACTATTTTCTTAAATTTACATATTAACATTATTCATAGCATCGCATCAGCATAAAGTTGAAACGTAATTATTTTGCAAATAAGCACTTTCTGCACAAACTTTATGATAAATATTTCAGCACTTTAGTAGACTTCAACAGTTGCGAGAAACTTGCTATAGAGACAAAAACTCCCGAGTTAATTCCGAAATAGTAAATTATGATACTTCAGTCGAGATCATCATAAAACAAAACTTTTAAGTACATAGATGAAATAAACTATATGTACATGTATACGAAATTCTGCCCTGTACTGCCATGTTAAAAATTTAGAAAAAACGGGATCACAGCACCATTTGTTGAGTAATTGACCCCAAAATGTAATCAGCACCAGTTTAGGTCAGTTTGGTTAAATTTTGTTCAGTGGTTCATGAGATATAGCATCCACAAAATTTGTGATATACACACACACAGACAAGTTACGGGACATTTTAAAGGAGAAGCTTTATTTCAATTTCTTTGGTGTCACACATCATGAACGTTTTAATAAAATAAATAAAACTTTTCAAATGGTTCTAATTACTTTGTATTATATTATATTGAAAGTCTATGATAAGATAAGTCTTTAAAAATAAGCCTAATAATGATGCGCCAAAAGAGAAGATTTATTTCAGTTTATGTCACTTCATATATCATGGGCATCTATATATTAATAGGCAAGCATAAAATTTGTAGTCCCTTTTTAACATATTAATTATGGGAGTAGAGGGTTGAAAATGGCATCATTCGAAAGGTATGGTTAGCCGGAAGGTGCGAATACAAATATTATTTTCTTACGATGTCAAGAAGGTATTAAAAAATACATTTATTTTTTATGCATTTTTCCCCATTTTTCCCTTTTATACACGTAATCCTTTGCATTTAAAAATAACTAAAAGTAGAAAGATGTTAAATCTGGCAATTTCATAAAGCTCAAATAAAACCGTAGACACAGTAATTTGTATAATGTAGCATAACTATACGCAAGCGAAGTGATGATGTCACTGTCTGTCCATGGAGCCATGAAAAACATTTTCTATCGTCCATTGGATTTTTTGTAAAAAAATATTAAAAAATAACGGAAATTATCTGCCGATTTTAATTCCGATATTTGGGTATAGTTATATATAAGTTACTGTCTACATGTATTTGATTGAGTTATTTTTTCTGTAAAATTGATAAAATTTTAATTTAAAATCACAAAACTCCTGGAAAAAAAAAAAAAAAAAAAAGGCAAACTTCCAGTTTCGAATGTAAACATAAATATTTCATTTCAAAGGGTGATATTTAAACAATAAATATTCAACTAATATACTAAATAAAAGGAAACTGGATTTGTTACTAACTGCTGCATGTATAAGTAGACGATACGGAAAAAATTCCGATTTCCGTTTTTTGCTGAATTTACATGTTTTGAGCTTTCTTTAGTTTCAATTAACTGAAATTGGCTACTTATTTTTTTTTTTTTTTTAAGTGCCTTTATTGCTAGCTTTTGTGGGTAGAAGAAGCAAGTAGAAGATACATAAAAACTTTTGATTTCCGGTTTTCGATGAATTTACACGTTTTGAGATTTCCTTGCATTTTAATTAAGTGAAATTGACTACTTATTTTTATTTTTTAAAAAGTGGATTTATTATTCTTTCCTCTGCATATATAAGTAGAAAATATAAGATTCAGAAAAGTTTTAGATTTTCGGTTTTTGATAAAGTTACGCGTTTTGAAATTTCCCGAACTCAATTCGACCATTTTTGAAAAAAAAAAAAAAAAAAAAAAAAAAAAATATATATATATATATATATATATATATATATATATATATATATATATATATATTTTTTTTTTTTTTTTTTTTTTGTTCAAACACTGTACTTTATGAACCAATCGAATTAATTTAACAGAATTTGATACTTGGTCGGGCCTTGGTTTGACATGGTACCTATTAGCTTCTGGGCTGTATCACACAACAAGGGGCGTTTTCACGTTGCGTTTTTCTCTCATTTCAGAAAAGGCTAACATCTACAGAGAGAAATAGTTATATTAAGTAAAACTCTGTTGATTCAGTTAGAGTGAATATCGGCAAACAATTGCAGCAGCTGTGTTGCAATTGCATTCCGTTTAGGACAAGGCAATAATTTTGCTTTGCCTCGCTTTGCAAAAAAAAATGGTCGAGTTTCGACCACTGGGCGATACTAGTTTTATTTATTAAAACAACAGGACTTTGATTGCATCACAAAACACATTATACAATAAGATGTATCACCTCTTCGCCACACCTCCCCCCCCCTTCCACAATAAAAATATGCATAAAAGTTAAGAGACATTTTAAAATAGAAATCTTATTTATTTTTCTTTTTTCTTCCTAGCACATTATGAGCATTTTAACACAAATGGAAGACGGTCTTTAAACAAAGAAAACATGAATATTTCAAAAAGTGAAGAGAGCGATATCTCGATAAGGAACCATATATTTTTGAAGCTATAAAATTCAAATTATGAAAGAATTAAAAAAGTCTTTCATGCATTTATCAATAAAATAAAAATAAACGAGTGTAAATATAAAAGAACGCATGTTTCTTAAAAAAAAAAAAATCGTACTGTATATTATTCTTACGTTTTGTAACTCACTTGTTTATTTTGCTAAGCATTTTTTATAAAAAAAATTTTCATTCCGCTTTTTTTTACCCCATTTTTCTAAGCTAAGCTTTGCTAATACTCTTAGCAGGGGTTGATGCAGGTTTTAATTTTTGGGGCCCATTTTTGTGAAATTTTTATTTATCTTTGTGAAAATTTATTTATTTTTGCGAAAAAAGAATTGTCGCGTGAAGCCTTTCATTTTAGCAGTTACTCTATCTAATGTTTAATACGAAGTTAATAGCATTTTATTGAACCAATTATAGACACTCATTAAAAATAATAGTGTAAACATGAAAAACTTTTACAAAATTATCATTCTATAATACGAAATTTTGTGAAAAAGTTGTTTTTATAAATCTAAATTTTGTGAAGAGGTCCATTTTATGAATTTGAATTTTGTGAAGGGGCAGCAAACGGGTCCCAAATTTTGCCTCGATCAACCCCTGTTTAATAAACAACAGCATTGTATTATTACTTTATTTTCTTTCTTTTCTTTAAACGAGATATTTTAAGTTTCAAATTTTGTGTTGTTCATCTATTACGACGAGGGAAGATATTTTTTTTTTTTCTTTAAGGCTATGTATATATATATATATATATATATATAAACACACAAAGACATACTGTGAATCCTGTGCTTTATAGCAATCTATTTTTATCATGCCTTCCTTCGGTTCCATTTTGTAACAAGCGCATTGTAACTTTTAGCAAAAATGTGTTAAATAAATAATAGCTATTACATTATTACTTTTTTTTTTTAAACACCAAAGTGAATTCATTTATTTACTTATTTAAAAGGGGGGGGGGTGTTTTAAGGCTTGAAATTCCCCCCCCCCTCTATGCAAAATGATTACAAATTATGGTTTATTTCTGAATTAAAAAGTGAATTTTACAACAGCCACAGCCCATTTTTATACGAGTAAATTTAACGTTTAACCACTTTTAAAGAGATTTATTTCAATTTATTTTATTTTCTATACTATGAACAATTTATGTAAATGAAAAGACTTTCGGAAAAATCTTAGATAATATCATACCAAATTATATAACATGCCGCATCTTTTTTTCATGAAGTACTTTATGTCAAGCCTTTAAAGATGTGTATAAAAATTATGGAACATTTTAAAGAGAAAAAAACAAACTTCTTAGCTTATACATATTGTGATTATTTTAACACAAATGAAAGAAGGGCTTTTAGACAATGAAAACAAAATATTTTAGTTAATGGGATTGCATGGAATATGTTTTTTCTAATCAAGCGAAGGCAGAAATATCCCCACCAAAGCAGTTATATATCCTCATTTATGAAATTCAAATCAGGAAAGAATGTAAAGGAATAAAAATATTTTATGCATCTATTAACAAAATAAAAATAAATGAGCTTAAAAATAAAGGAACGTATTCATCTCTTTAAAAAGAAAAAATATATAAATAAATAAAAAATAATGTAGACCTTTTTAAATTTCTGGCCTGTTTATTTTGTAAAATTTCTCTTGCAAGAGATATTTAATTGCCATTTTTTGTTCCTCTGCGCCTATTTTGATAAGCAACAGCATTAGATTATTATTATTATTATTTATTTTCTTTCTTAAACACGATATTTTCAACGTCTCATTATTGTTAGTTTTCTATTAGGTGAGCGAATAGGCTAAAAAATTAAATAAATAATAATAATAATTAAAAAAAAAAGAAAAACAGCTTTACTTTTATGGCTAGGTATTTTTGTTTTAACACTTCTATAAATGCATTTTTTAGATAATAAGCTCTTGGTTAAACTCATAAAAATGAATGAGATACATTGTGAACTTTGTGTTTACAGCAATAAGTAAAGTTCTAATACCTACTGAATCATTTCTCTTTTTATTAGAAGCTTTTTATATGAAATTGACTTGGTCATCATGTCTTTGTGTCACGCTAATAAACAAGGCGCTTCACTTTTAAAATAAATATAAGCTGTTCCGTTTGCCGCTCTTTGGCTTAGTTGGTTAGAGCGTCTAGTTACTAACGCGGTGGTCGAGAATTCGATCCCCGAAGATTCAGCGTGTTACCTTTTGCAGATAATTAGTAGAAACGATGTCAAATGATAGAAGAAAATTTTTCGTTGACTACACGGTATCCTAAGAATTTTTGAAGAGGTTTTTTTTTTTTTTTTTTTTTTTTTTTCTTCTAAGAAGCTTTTGTTTTAGATATTAAAAAAATTTTGAGTAAAAAATACATAAATAAATATATATTTTTTAAAGCTTTTATTAGAAGCTTTTTATATGAAATTGACTTCGTCATCGTGTCTTCCTGTCACGCTAATAAACAAGGCGCCTCCATTTTAAAGTAAATATAAGCTGTTTCGTTTGTCGCTCTTTGGTTTAGGTTTAGGTGATTAGAGCGCCACGTTAATAAAGCGGTGGTCGAGAGTTCGATCCCCGAAAGTCCGGCGTGTTAATTTTTTCAGATAATTAGTAGAAAAGGTGTCAATTGATAAAAGAAAAATTTTTTCCTTTACTATACAGTATCCTAAGAATTTTGAAAAGTTCTTTTATTTTATTTTTTTATTTATTTTATTTTTTTAAAGAAGCTTTTGTTTCAGATATTAAAAAATACAAAATATTTTAGATATTAAAAAAGCACACACACACACACACAAAAAAAAAAAATAAGTCATAAAAATTTTTTGGAAGCTTTTTATTTAAATTGGATTTTGTCATCGTGTTTTCGTGTCACACTGCAAAACAAAACGCCTCCACTTTAACGTAAATGTTAGCACCTTTTTTCGTCACTTGTTAGCTCAATTCGATAGAGCGTCATGTTGATAAATCCATGGTTGCAAGTTCGAAAACCGATATGTTAGTTTATTGCATATAATTAATAGGAAAGATGTCATATGATAAAATAAAGATCCATCGTTGTCGACACACTATCCTAAAAATTTTTGATTGATTTTTTTAAGAAGCTTCTTTTAGTTACTAAAACGCACAAAAATAAAAATGTAAAAAAAAAAAAAAAAAAACTGGAAGTTTTTATTGTGTAACCCAAAAAAGCATTAAAAAAATATTCTTGCAAGGATATGCTATGAAAAAATAAGTAAAAGTTCTAACAGTAAGAAAATTGTGGAAACACAAAAATATAAATATTTCACTATGCAAGAGGTAAAATTTTTTAAATATTCAAAATAATTTAAAAGCATTCGAGAACAATATTCTTTTGTATAGGTATTTGTTGGAATCTTTCCGCATGTTCTATGGCTTTTTTTTTTTTACTGTTCTTTGATTTTTGGTTAGAGCGTGTCAAGGGCTCGATTCTCCAAGGGCCGATGTATTAATTTTTGCAGATAATTGATGGAAAAGGTGTCAATTGATAAAGAAAATCTTTCAAAGTTTACACAGTATCCTAATAATTTTTTATCCGTTTTTTTTTTTAAACTTTTTTTTATAATTAATAAGCAGAAAATAAAAATTTAAGTAAAAGAACATTTTTTAACAGTAGAAGCTTTTTATTGTGGAGCCCTGAAAAGCATAAAATTCTTGCAAAGACATGGTGTAAATAAATGAAAGTTTCAACACCAAGAAAACTTTAGAGAAAAATATAGATATTTCACTTTTGCAAGAGATGAAAATTTTTAAATATTCAAAATATTTTAAAAAGCTCCCGAGACCTTTGAAATTTATGGTTTAACAAATACTTAAGTAGAAACGAATGACTAAGAATATTGGTCTCGATACCTTTTTAAAATATTTTGAATATTTAAAAAATCTCATCTCTTGTAAAAGTGAAACATCTATATTTTCCTCTAAAAATTTCTTAGTGTTGAAACTTTCATCTATTTATAGCATGTCTTAGCAAAAATTAAATTTTTATTTTTTGTTTTTCAGGGCTCCACAATAAAAAGCTTCTACTGTTAAAAAATGTTTTACTACTTAAATTTTTATTTAATCCTCTTCACAAGCGCATTTCAGTTTTCAAATAAAAATGTGATAAATGAATAATAACAACACTTATTATTTTCTTCTTTTATATCGAAATTAGTTTGTTTTTTTGAAGTTGTAACGTGGGATCTTGCAACAACAGCGAGGGTGAAAGATTATTTCGCAAAACCAACTTAATTTAATAAAGCTTGAAGAGGTTCTTTTCTTTCTTAACAAAATGATTAATTCCGATTTAATTTCTGAAGCGTGGATTTAAAAAAAAGTAAATAAATAAAAACAAATCACGCCTATGCTCACTTGGATGAAATATTGGTTGTTGTCACTCTCAGGAAAAGAAAGTAAAGTAATGATCGTAGTTTTTTGATTGAAAATGGTATTTTATTTTCGAGAAATAGCGCTGAAATATTTCTTAAAGTGAGGGAAAAAAAGAAAAAGAAAACTCCTTCAGAATGAGAGCAGAAGGTAAAAATGAGTTTTAAAACCAAGAAAGAAAGAAAAAGGGAAAAAAAAAAAAAAAAAAAAAAAACTATGCAATCAAAGTTGAAAATTTTACAAGTCTTTTGGAAGGGGAAAAAATTGTAAAGAATATAGTTTTTTTTTTTTTTTTTTAATTAAAACACAAATTTTATTTTTTTCTGAAATTTTGCTTTCGTGGTAATTTCAAATTTACACCTAGTGAAAGTATAATGTAGATCTTTTTAAAAAAATAAAACTGCAAAATATAAAATTAGTGGATCTGCAGATATGGAGCCTCAACGTCCTAGTTTCATCACTCTTCATTCAATAATCTTTTTTTTTTTAATTCCATATCATATACTATATACATACATATATATGACTATTACTACATAAACAGATACGTTTCTGGTATTGATTCCTTGTAACTCACAAATACTTGTACCAAATTTCATGCAAAATCATCGCACAACATATCAGATTTATTATGTGTGACCCTGTAAACTAATTACAAATTCTATGACCACAATATTCCACAGAAAAGTATGTTTTAAGCATTATAACAACATTTAAATATATTTAATAAAGTGTAACCATGTTAAAATACACTTTTAAGAAACAGTATTTATAGACCGTAATGATAAGAATTTTTTTGTGCGTCCCTGAAAAGGTGACGCAGTTATTATATAAATCAATAAAAAGATAACACCCAATTTATTATAATACATTAATATATATTTCAACCTAATTTGACATCATTTGGATGATTACAGAATGTCACTGAAATTATTTTGTGCGGCCCTGTAAATAAATTTTTTAGTCAATTCATAACTTTTTTTTTTTTTTTTTTGAGTAAACATGTTTTTAAGCATCTTTATAATGTATGTTAATTCCATTACGTTGAATGTACATAAACACGTTGAAATGCGCTTCAATAAAAATTTGTCCATAGGCTCTAATGTCGCGAAATTCTTTTGTGTGTCTCTGTAAACGAACCATAAACATTGTTTACACCAGTAAAAATTATTCAACTTATTCTATGTTTTTCATGATTGTTTTCATGCTCAAAATTTGTCAAAATTAGAATGATTACGTGACATTGTCGGAACACTTTTGCAAGGTTCTGTACGTCAATTATGAAGCCCAAACACATATTTTCTGTAGAAAACATGAGTTTAAGCATCGCAATAACGTATGCTAATTTCATTTTATTGAATGCAAAGTAACGATGCTAAAATGCGTTTAAACGAAATTCACCCCATAGGCTTAGTATAAGAGAAGCTTTCGTGTGTCCCTGTATACGATCCATCGATTTATAATAATAAAAGAAGGTGTCTGTCTCTCTGTGCATCTATACGTTCAGCCCCTACTGAACGTAGAAGTACAAAATTTTACATACGGGTGCTCAGAAGCATTCCCGAGTGCATTGTGAAAAAATAATTTAAAAATTTTAATTAGATACGGAGATATTAATTAAAACGTCAACCTATGTCTAATTAAAAAGCCAGCGGATCGTATTTTTAACCCCCCAGCGCGTTCGAAGCACAGAGGGAAAATTTCGTGCGTTTTTGTAAAGCGATGCCTGCTCAACGATTCGAGATATTGAAAATACGTCTGTACTACGAGAAAGAGCATGGTTTTAAAAAGAGTCCAAAATTTCTCTTTTTTTTGATTGTGTTTTTTAAACCGCGCTTTACGAAAGACCAACTGTCCCGCTTCTTAACAACTAGTATATTTTGAAAGGTCATTTAATCCTCTTTCGAACCACATAAAAATTTTAACAAAATACGGATTAGCGATCCTTATTTTTAGATAGTACGAAACATCGATTGTTTCACAAAATATTTTATAACTCAAAATCTTTTAGAGATAAATCTTTTTTTTTTTTTTTTGTATATAGACCTCGATTAGACGAATCAGATTCCAAAAGATTGAGACATTATTTCAAAAACTCAATCAGTGATAATTTTTTTTAATTTTCTGCATCCCTGTATTTTTTCATGAGATTCTTAATCTAGCTTCTTGCATTTGCCGATCGAATAATACTTTATATTTTGGTTACCATGGCAACTCTCTTTTAACTTCGCAGACGATATCTCGAAAGTGGAGGGACAGAAGAAGTCTGTTATTGACTGAGGTCACATGTTTTTTGACTGGGATTAAAAATTGAAATTTCAAAATTTTTCAATTTTTTTCTCCCGCGCACAAAACTTGCTATACACAGTGAACATAACAAGACAAACTTGCAATTCAAATTTCATGGCTTTCCGTCAATAAGCAAAAAAAAAATTACATTTTAATTGCAAATTTAATTTTATTAAAATTCCAATATTTCAAATTCTAATTATGATTGAATTATTTTTAATACATCATTCGAAAGATATTTTAAAGTACTTTTACATTATCGAAAGTGTAATTCGAGATTTCACCTGATTTACATGTTTCAAGGTGTCCTGATTAGGTTTTCTTTTGTATCTCAGCTACTAATTAAAATAATTTCATAAGTAATACATCATTTGATAGCTTTGTTTATTTGGAATTGAACAGTAGATTACAGACATTTCTACCGCCAGATGGCGCTGTAATATTTCAAAATTTCAATATTTTAAATTCTAATGAGCGAGGAAGGTGTTGCAAGTTCTAAAACGGGGATAAGGCACCGTAGGCGCCACCAAGCGGGACTTTGCTAAAGTCAGAAATTTGAAAGAACATAACATGGTGAGTGAACAGGCTATTTCAAATATTGAAACTGGAAGAGGACAGCGCAGGCGCTACCGAGCGGAAATTTACTGCGATTAAATTTTTCAATAAAGTTATTTTCACTATATATCAATAAGCTGTTGTAAGACCTGAAACGGGAAAAAAGCGTTGCAGGCGCCACCAAGCGGGAGTTTCGTAAAGTCGGATGTTTCAAGGATCGCGAACCAGCTGCTCGCCGAAGGCGGTTATGCTAGTAAATAATATAGACATAAAAAATTATACAGCTATTTTTATACAACACTTGGACGTGTGTACCAATTTGCGAGTCAATCGGAGGACTTTTGCGGCCTTTATAGCGGTACATATAAATTCTGTCCACAGGCCGTAATGACAAGAAAAACTTTGGTGTGTCCCTGTACTCGAACTAAAAACAATATAGACACCTAAAAATATACAGCTATTTCTGTATAGTGCCGGAACATATATACCAATTTGCAAGTCGATCGCAGAATTTTTGCGGCCTGCAATACATACAAATTCTGTCCATAGGCCGTAATGATAAGAAAAACTCTGGTGCGTCCCTGTTCACGAACAACAAATAGAACACATACCCAAAACTATACAGCTAATTCCGTGTGGCTCATGAACATGTGTACCAAGATGCAAGTCAATAGGATAATTTTTGTGGCCGCTATTGCGAGACAGACACACAGATCTACAGACAGAACCCAAAATCTTTTTGAGACTCCACATGGAGGCCTCCACTGATGTTTCGGCAATAGCACCACAAACAAGCAAAAATGAAAACTAGTTGGCATAGGTGGACTCTGCTCAGTTCCCCATCATATTTATGTTCTCAGAAATTTCTAGTGCGAGACATATTATAATCATGTTAAAAGAAATGAATTTGACCAAACCTTGATAGAGTGACAGAATGAAACCCCCGCCTAATAGGCTATCCACCGTTCACTTAGATATAATTATCTTATTCTTATTTATTAATTTATTTTATCAGGGTCAATTCTGTTGTTTAGTTTTCATGCTACTATTTGCAATGCAATAAACCTCAAAATTCATATTTATATGAAAAATTTACAATTTCGCTATGTTGATAAAATCGTAAATTACGAATAATTTACGAAAATTTCCTAGTAGAATATTTATATTCAATCATGTTCAAACAAATATCATAAACTTAATTTTGAAGTTGTCTAATATATTTAGGATCCTCAAAATGGAAGTTTATGATCAATTTTGCCTTATTCTGACATGTTAAGTAAATCGTAAATTCCAAATAACTAACGAATTTTTTTAATTGGAAAAATCATAGTCTATGATATTCATGCCAGTATCCTAAATAATATTTCGAAAGTGGTTTGACATCTTTACGCTGAAAATATCCCTCAAGATTGACGTTTATGTGAAATTTTGCTCTATTCTGACATGTTAAGAAATTCGTAAATTTCCAATAACTTACGAAATCTTTATATTGGAAAATTCATAGTCATTAACATTCATACCAGTGACCTAAATAATATTTCAAAAGTAGTCTGACATCTTTACGATGAAAATATCTCTCAATATTGACGTTTATGTGAAATTTTGCCCTATACTGCCATGTTAAGAAATTCGTAAATTTCCAGTAACTTGCGAAATTTTCAAAGTAGCATATTTATAGTTACTGATGTTCATTCCGGCATCAAAACTTATGTTTTAAAACTGGTCTGACATTTTTACAGTAAAAAGTTTTCATTTAATGCACGTTTAAGTGAATTTTTGTCCTATTCTCCCATGTTAAGAAAATCGTAAATTTCTAATAACTTACGAAGTTTTTAAAATCGAATGTTGCAAATGAATAGGGTTCTTGCCAGTGTCGAAAGTAATATTTTAAAACTGATGTGACCTCTCTGCGACAATTTGTTCTTGAGATATCGTGTACACAGACTAACAAACTAACGGACTGACCCACTAACAGACTAACATACACCCTACAGACAGACACCATAGAAATTTTGTCATTTTCGGATTCCTCACACCTGAAAACGTGTAGAAAAGTCAAAAAACCGAGGTCGAAAATTTTCACGATTACCTAAGTTCCCCATGATGGGGAACTAATAAATATTAAATACTTGCAATAAGTAATATTACAAAATGACATATATAATTTCACACATACGTTAGGTGTGAATAAATATGTTGAACGTGTTATGTGTGTTATTTTAAGTATATAAAATTATTCAATATTAAGTTAATGATTAATACTGCACCGGCAAAAAAAAAAAAAAAAAAAATCTTTACACTTGTGCGGCATAAAGAAACTTTACATGTCATTTTTCATTCCCACTATGAAACTGTGGCTAAGTCTAGTGATGACACATGGTATTAGTTGGTCACAGACAACCTTTCCCTACCCATGACAACACTCAGTTCACCCCGAGGACTTTTACAGTGAGTTCGTACTTCCTTTGCTCTGGCAAGCCAGTATATTTCGTTCTTTTGTTAAAAGTTTGAAAAATCTCACTCCCCACAATAGGTCAGAAGAAGCTTAAAATGGAAGAGAAATCCTGTGCCTTGACTCTGCTAGTGAAGGGGGACTCTGTGATTGATGTAACCAGATGTAGAAAATCGTTACAATGTCAATAAAATGTAAACATTTAAGTCAAAATCATAATATTCAAGTGGTTTATCAGTATTTTATCATCTCACCTTTACATTTTATTACCACCTGCAGCCATTTAAGTATGGATCTCTGGCTACATCTAGAATTATCTGCCAGATCTCTGGCTACATCTATCACAGAGTCCCTATCTAGCAGAGCCTAGGCACGGGATTTCTCTTCCACTTTTAAGCTTCTTCCAACTAATTGTGTGGGTGGGAATAATGACGTAGGTTCTTAAACTTTTAACAAATGAACGGAATACTGGTCGATGGGAGCAATGAGTGTACAACCTCACTGTAAAAGTCCACGAGGCGAACTGAGTGTTGTTAAGATAGGAAAAGGTCGTCTGTGACTGACTAACACCACAAGTCATCATTAGACTTCACCACGTTTTTGTGACAGAAATGGCAAATGACATGTAAAGATTTGTTTTTTGGCACACAAGTGTAAGGATTTTTTTTTTTTTTTTTTTTTTTTTCCGTCACTGTATATAATAAATTTATCAAAATGAACGCAATAAAATGTGAAATATGCGAAAATAAAATTAATTGTACATATATATTTAATATATATAGCCATAATAGTCTATGTAAAGTAAACATCCCTTAGGTGATAATATTTTCCCAGTCTATTAACTCATAAAAATTAAATTATTTGTTTAAATCTAACACAATAAAATAAAGAGAAATTCAAAGTTTTAAATAAAGTAACATTTATATCTAAAACTTTAAACAAAGTTAGATGTAAAATATACAACGATATATATGAAAGTCACCTGCGATACTTAGTTAAAAAAAAAAAATTCTGCAATAAATATACAAAAAATGAAATTTAACAAATTAACTAATGGACACAAACAACTTGACACGGAGTAAATAGATCACTGAAATACAGAAATGTTAAATAAAATTGATGATACTTCAAGTTAATTCGCGTAAAGAACGCTCTATTTAAAGTTAATAAAAGAAAAACTTTGAAATTTCAGGCATGGTTGAATATTTCCGAGAGTTTCTGCTCCATCCTGACTTAAAAATCTCTTCAACCCAAGCTACGCCACTGATTTTTTTCCTTGAGCTGCCCACAAAATGTCATTTTCAAGAATCTGCATAGCTCAACATTTTGCTTCGTTGAATCTTGAGTTTGAAAGAATGTACGAAAGAACTTTGGAAGGAAATAGTTCAAAAATAAAAATAAAAAGAGACATAAGAGGGAAAAAAGAACTAGTTGATAAATTAAGTTAGAGAAAATCAATGCATAAACAGCTTTGTGTTTTTAAAATACTTTTTAAACACTTATTTAAGAATTAAAACTAGAAAAAAAATGTTAAAACTTATCGAATTATTTAAAAACAAAGTGTGAATATTTTTAAAGATTGTAACTCTTACTTTATGTTCACATATTAAAAATATAATAATATACAATGTTTAAAATGAATTCACTTAATTAAAGCGTAAGAGAGATCACTTTCTTCTTGGTGCCAGGGACAATATTGCAAATTATTCTTTGTGTCTGTAAAAACACTACAAATCCTATATTCGTCAAAATTAATAGGGTTCGTGCTACAATGACCTATAACATACGTACCAACTTTCAGCTCATTGAAACAAAGCGTTTAGATGCATTATAATGTTCACTCGTACATAACATAAAAATAGAAAAAATGAAATCAGCGGACCTCAAAGCGTGTAGAAACACCAAAATCTCAAAATCGAATTTTTGACACGGTTACAGCACTTTCCTTACAAATGTATGTTCGAAAAAAAAAAAAAAAAAAAAAAAAACACTAAAGCAGCTTTTATAATTAAAAAAAAATAATAATTGTTTATTGAAATTATTTGAAAAAAAAAAAAAAAAAAAATGCGTTCATAGGTTAAGAATCGAAAAAAAGTACAACAGAGGCTTGAGATAGCAAGAAAATTAATGTCTTTAGAAATATCAGGGCAGAGGTCCAAAAGAAACGCCCAAATATTGACGCAAAAATTAATCAACTTATTAAAGAGGAGGACATTTCTGACAGTAACATGATTATAGAAAAAAAAAAAAAAAAAACTTTCTGGTAAAACAATTAGAAAAAAAAAATGACATATTAATATTATTGTTCACATTTAAATGGAACAAGCAAATATCAAATGCACAAAAATAAAAGTCAACGATTGTATATTAAAATGACATTATGCGTTGCAATAAAAAATATAACAACACAGATTATTTTTCTTATTAACATATTTTAATTTTTTGATAAATTAAAAATTATTTTTCAATACATCATTATTTTCAAAACTTTTTTTTTTTTTCTTTTAAAGAGTAAATCAAATGCAAATGCCTCGGATTAAAATTAGAACTCCAAAGAAGCACGTATGGATAGGTTTATACTATATTAACAAAACATAAGAAACAATACTACATAAGACAGCAAATTTCTTAAAAATTCACATGCTTACATAATCCATACGAAATTTGTTTACAATTGTCACCTATTGCTGCAACACACATAACACCAACTTCAGGTTTAATATAAATAGATATTTTTCCGATGTTTTAATAATGGAACTTTTATCAGCGCTAGAAAGATAATTTTTCACTTCATGTTATCATGTGTACAAGTATTTACATATTTGTATTAAGCATATGTACACAAAGTCTCATTTTTAGTCTAAAATTAAAACAAATACATATAAATATTGTTCAATAAAAAACAAGTTCTTCTGGCTCAGTCAGAACAATATGTTAGTTATTTTTTTCTTAAAAAGTAGCCACCATTTTGGAACATGAAGCAGATAAAGATTATTAATAAACTTGGTGAAGACATTAATGTGGATTATATACATATGGAGTTTTAAGCAGATCGAGTTTTCTATGTGAATTTGAAGTTTTCAAATTAGCGGCGCTTAGAAAAAGAATGGCGGATCAAGTTGGTCAATGAATGCATCAAATTGATTTCCAAAATAAGTCTATTGTGAAAGTTTGGTTCAAATTAATTAAGTATTTCGAAAGTTACGATAATGACAAATTTTCAAGTGGCTGCCACTTGGTAACAAAATGGTGGATAAAATTGGCCAACGAACTCGTCGAAGATATTTGTATGATAAGTTCAACTTTGGTTCGAATTAATTCAGTACTTCAAAAGTTAATGTGATAAAAAATTTTGAAGTGTCTATCACTTGGAAACAAAATGAAGAAGTAAGTTGACCAGTAAACTTACACTTGTCGTCTATAAATACCCAAACAGAAGTGCCTAGGAAAGAGGTTTTGCTGGCAGTGGGATGGAAACCTCGACGCAATGTGATATGGTGAAAAGCGCTACCCTAGGCAGCGGGTATCTGAAACGAGGTTTACCGTGATTTCAAAGCAATTTTTCTGTTTTTATTTATAAAGTGATATAATAATAATAATAATAATAATAAAATTAAATTAAATTATTTTAAATATAGTGACCAGCGAAGCGGGCGAAGCCTGCTAGTAAATAAATAAAATAGATATTCGAAACCTTTTAACTCAAATACCAGTATTCAAATTAAAAAAACCAATAATGTTTATATGCGTATTATTAATTATACTTACGATAATATATATATATATATATATATATGTATATAAATGTAGGTCACAATTTTTTTTTTCAAAACTATGTTTTCAAGAGTGTTGAATAATAATATAAATAATCTGGTGTGTCGCTCACACGACTTTTTCTTACTCTGAAATGTAATACTACAAACACAGATTGGAAAGATTAGCGCTCTGATATTCAGTTAACAGGTGCCGAGTTCGAATCTCGGTTCAACTATGGATGTTTGATAGTAGTTCGCAATCCACTCTAAGCTGTAGTTCCCAGTCTAATGTACCATAATATGTGTATATATATATATATAATGATCGTAGATCAACAACCTTAACCTAATCACACTTAAGTGAATAGTGACTTCATACAGTATGTAAATGGAAAAAAAATAATAATAATGCATTTGACACTCTAATAGTTACGTTGAAACAAACAAATATATTAATCGAATTCGTTATACACACTTTCGTTCGAAGGATGACAAAGTAATTCCAGCAATATGCTCATCTTCCCAGGAAACATATCTCGAAGACATAATAAACATATTTCCCCAACGAGAGAAGCTTAACATCATACATTTACCCATTCAATTACACTCAACGAGATGCATCATCCTCAATAATAAACATAAAACAAACTTACACAGGTACTTTTCCTACCATCTTATTTTAATGTAAAAAAAAAATATAATAATAATAATAATAATAATAATATTAATAAATTGCTTTACATTTAAATTACGAATCGCCTTCACGGTATTCACGGTTGTTATTTATTATTATCAATTATCTTCTTATATTTGATATATGTAATCTTTTTTAAGTTAAATTCACTTTGATAAAAATTTCCCGAATACATTTAAATGAAAAATGTGTTTTTACATGAATGACAAACAATTAAGACAGCTGATACTAATCGTTCCGCTAAAAAAAAGGAAAGGTATTAATTAATATATACACCTTCGTTAGGAGGAAAATAATATATATATTCCCAGCAAAATTCCGTCAGAAGAAGAGTCTCAAAAATATAATAGAAATCTTTCATTATCGGAAAAGCTTAACATCATATTTATATTATTTAAACATTCAATTATGCTTAACACTAGGAATAGGAAAAAAAAAAAAAAAAAAAGAGCGAGCGAGCGAGCGAGAGAGAGAGAGAGAAGAAAAGACCAAGAAAAAAAGAAACTTTTCTTATCAAAGATGGGTACAAACCAACAGTTGTGGCTTACCCATATAAGCAATTCTGAAAATGATTAATACTTTTTATTTATTTAATTATTAATTTCAGTCTAGGCAAGAGGACCTAAATTTTTAAATATTAGCCAGTTTTCTGCGCAATTTCTTTTTACACAATTTGTATTCACAAAATAAATTTGAGGGTAACGTAAAGATATTAAAAACTAGTTGGCATAGGTGGACCCTGCTCAGTTCCCCATCATATTTATGTTCTCAGAAATTTCTAGTGCGAGACATATTATAATCATGTTAAAAGAAATGAATTTGACCAAAGCTTGCTACAGTAACAGAATGAAATCCCCGCCTAATAGGCTATCCACCGTTCACTTCGATATATTTATCTTATTCTAATCTATTAATTTATTTTATCAGGGTCGATTCCGTTGTTTAGTTTTCATGCTACTATTTCCAATGCAATAATCCTCAAAATTAATATTTATATGAAAAATTTACAATCTCGCTATTTTGATAAACTCGTAAATTACGAATAATTTACGAAATTTTCCTATTAGAATATTTGTATTCAATCATGTTCAAACAAATATCATAAACGTAATTTTGAAGTTGTCTAACGCATATAGGATCCTCAAAATGGAAGTTAATGTTCAATTTTGCCTTTTTAATGTTTTGTAGGCAGGAGAAGATTTATAAGCCATAACTAGGATATGACGAGGCGTTTCATTTTAAACACACAAAATTTAATAGATGACAATTACACATGAAAAATACAAGTAACATGAACGACTACATTTTTAAGACTGCGATCTGTTCTAGCAGAGATAAACGTAAAAAGGAATGAACAGATCATTGATTGGACGTGACGTCACTTACCAACAGTCCAATAGATTAAATCAGGAATACAATGACGAAATACACTACAACTCTCCTCCCCTTAATTCCGTATACCATACCTGATGGGAGGTTTTCTTACTCTAGATGATCTTCTTACAACCTGTTCAGAAAAAGACAAATTAGCATTTTTAAGTTTTGAATGTTCAGATTTTAGTTCATTATTTACAGTACTGTTGATATTTTTATCACAGTCAATTTCTCCAGGCTTTGTAGACACAGATCTACTGTCGGTTGGTACTGGATCTGATGTAGTGGAAGGACTGGTTGGCAATGGATCTGGTGTACTGTCAGGATCGGTTGGCGCTGGATCTGGTATCATGGCAGGCCTCCTACCAGACTTAGATTCTCCATTGCTTTGTAGGTGTGGACTATTGCTATCGGGAACCATGGAAATATTTGCACCAGGACTTGTAGCTTCCTCCACTTGTACTCTGGAACCTACACTTTTCAGTTGATCAACGTGTCTTTTCCATACACATGGACCTACTTGAATTTTGTAATGTAGTTTACCTAATCTGGTAATTACTTTACCTATTTTCCATTTATCTCCTGATGTATAATTGCGTACTGCAACTTTTTCATTTATTTGGAATTCTCTTATCTTTTTCTTGTTAAAAACATTTTTATGTTGTTTGCTTTCAACATAATTTTTAACATTTGGTACAAGCAAATCTAATTTTGATCTGATATTTCTTTTCAGAAATAATGATGCGGGACTCTCCCCTGTTGTAATATGAGGCATTATTCGGTATTGGAATAAAAATTCGTTCAACTTAAATTGGAGATTTCCGGGTTCTGAACTTAAGGATTTCAATCCTTTTTTAATAATTTGGACATATCTTTCGGCTTGACCATTTGTAGAGGGATGATATGGTGCAGTTAAACTATGTTTTATGCCTTTACTTTGTAGAAAATTTTCGAATTGTTCTGAAATGAATTGTGGCCCATTATCAGACACAAGGGACACAGGATAGCCATATCTGGCAAAAAGCGAAGAAAGACAGTTTATAGTGTTCTCAGCAGTAGTATTAGGAACAATGAACACTTCTGTCCATTTACTGTGGGCATCTACTACGATTAAAAACATTTTCCCCATCATTGGACCAAAAAAGTCTACATGTATTCTGTTCCAAGGTGTTGTAGGCCATTCCCAGTGATGATTTTCTATTTTAGGAGGATTATGTTTTAATTTAATACAAACAGAACAGTTATTTGCTAAATTCTCAATGTCTTTATCAATCCCTGGCCACCATACAAAACTACGTGCCAGTGCTTTCATTTTAACTATGCCAAAATGTAAATCTTCCAACACTTTTTGTCTATGAACAGTAGGAATTACAACACGATTCCCTTGTAGTATGCAATTATTTAGTATAGAAAAATCTTCTTGTTTATGACCGAAAAGTAAGTAATTTGGCATCTGTGTGCCTGATATTAAATGTCGGTACATTTCTTTCAATGTTGGATCTCGCTTAGAACTTGCACATAATATCTTTGTAGTTAAGGGTAACGAAGTTATTTGATGAATAAATAAACAATCGGTTTCATCAGGGTTGCCAAATAAATTTGGCGACAAAGTTGGTGACACTTTTTCTGGTTGTAGCGAATCGGACGACGGCAGCAGTAAGTCTTCACTACGTAATGGAAGACGTGATAGAGCATCGGCATTTCCGTGCTCTGCAGATTTTTTATATTTAATATCATAATTAAATGTCTGTAAGTATAATGCGTATCTTTGCATTCTAGCTGCCGAAAGTACCGGAATACTTTTTACGGGTGAAAACATGGAAACTAGGGGTTTACTATCTGTATACAGTGTAAATCTCCTACCATATAAAAATTGAAAAAATTTCTTTACACCAAAAATTATTGATAACGCTTCTTTATCTACCTGACTATACCGCTTTTCTGCAGAAGATAAAGTTCTAGAAGCAAAAGCTATGGGTTTTTCGGAGTTATCTGGCATTGTATGCGAAAGTACTGCCGAAATTCCATAAGGAGAAGCATCAGTGGCTAAAATTAAGGGTAATTTAGGATTAAAGTGGGTGAGAATCCTTTCGGAAGTAATTTCCTGTTTAATTGCATTAAATGAATTTTCACATTTTTTAGTCCACTGAAAATTTACATTTTTACGTAATAATTCATTTAGAGGATAAGCAATCGTAGATAATTTAGGAACAAATCTAGAATAGTAAGATACTAAGCCTAGGAACGCTTTTACTTGAGTTACGTTTTGAGGTATTGGAGCATTTAAAATAGCAGAAATTTTTTCTTGCGTTTTGTGTATGCCATTTTTATCAATTTTGTAACCGCAGTATGTAATTTCATCATTCATGAAAAAAGATTTTTCCTTATTTATTTTAAGATTATATTCACGTAACCTTTCTAGCACTTGTTTTAATCGCTCTAAATGTATTTCATCAGTTTCCCCTGAGATACATATATCGTCAATAAAAACTGAAATAC
Organism: Salticus scenicus; assembly: GCA_963930645.1. Taxonomy (NCBI): domain Eukaryota; kingdom Metazoa; phylum Arthropoda; class Arachnida; order Araneae; family Salticidae; genus Salticus; species Salticus scenicus. Next base: position 191,002,357 of record OZ005652.1, read on the forward strand.
CCTCTATACCTTTTAAAATTTGTTCTATAGTTCTCTGCCATATTGCTGGCGAACTGGCAATTCCGTATGGTAATCGCGTAAATTTAAATAAGCCTTTGGGAGTGTTAATAGTCAGTAATTCTTGTGAATTTTCCTCTACCGGTAAATGCAAGTATGCTTGATTTAAGTCAATCTTTGTAAAATGTAATCCACCCCCTAAAGTTGCTAATATATCCTCAATTTTTGGTAGCGGGTATTTGTCAACTTTTAAAAATTTATTTACCGTGACTTTAAAATCGCCGCATAAACGAATTTTCCCATTAGGTTTTACCACCGGAACAATAGGTGTTGCCCATTTACTAGTACTAACAGATTTTATTATCCCTTCATTTTCTAATCTTTCCAATTCTTCATTTACCGCATTCCTTAATGCATACGTAACTGTTCTCGATTTACAAAATATTGGTGATGAGTCTTTCTCTAAATGTAATTCAGCTTTAACATTTTTAATTTCACCTACGTTATTTGTAAATAAATCCGGAAATTTATTCAGTAAATTATTTAAATTATCCGAGATTTGTACTTTGTTTACCGGAACAGTTTGTAAATTGTTTGGGAATATATTAAATGTAGTTATCCAATCCCTACCAAGCAATAAAGGAAAATTGTCTTTTTTAACTAAATATAACTTAACATTCCTAGTTTTGTTTTCGTAAGTTACATTTACTCTAACAAATCCCTCGGGCTGAAAAATTTCTCCCGTGGCTGTCTTTAATTGTACATCAGCAGGAAACATTTTATGTTCTGGAAATAATCTCCGAAAACGATTTATCGGTACAGCAGATATCGCCGATCCTGTATCAAGCTCCATTTCTGCTTTAGCACTATTTTCTATCAAAACCCAAATTTTTATAGGTTTAGTGCCTTCAGATTGTAATGACAAAATGTCTACAGTATCAAGAACATTTACATTTTTCTTTTGAGTAACATTGTTTTGTGCGTTCCGACACACCTTACTCAAATGACCGCGTTTTTTACAAAAATTGCAAACTGCATTAATAAATTTACAAACATTTGCTAAATGAGAACTATTACCACAACGATAACAATAAGTTTTACTTTTATTTGCACTCGCTGTTTTGTTCACGTTTTGTTTACTTACTAAGTTATTTTGAGAATAATTTTGTTTTGGTTTCCTAACACTAACAGAAACTTTATTCAAATTCAAATTTTTATTCTGTAATTCTATCATGTCGTTTTCAGTACTTTGCATAGTTACGGCTTGTTCTACTGCTTTTTCAAATGTTAAATCTTCAACCTGAGACATTAATTTGCTTTGGATTGTTTCATTTTTTAATCCGCGTAAAAATTGTTCTAACAAATTTTCTGACAGCGAATCGCCTGTAAACGCGCAATGTGTTGTAAGCTTCTTTAATCGAACACTAAAATCCTGCACAGATTCGTTATCTCCTTGACAACATTTTCTAAATTTAATGCGCTCGCTGATTTTGTTTGGAATTTTACATAGATGTTTTGTTAAGACAGCTACTAATTCAGTGTAAGTTTTTGATTCAGGGAGATCTGGGAACAGTAAATTTGTAAGTAAATTATATAATTTCGGGCCTATAAAAGTTATTAAGGCACTAACTTTTTTTTCATCCTTAATATCAAACAATATAAAGTTCTGTTCCAGTCTCCTTACATAAATCTCAAAAGATTCAATTGAATCATTGAATTCCTTAAAATTTTGAAACATTTTTAATGAAAATATACTAGTTCTAACAATAAAAACATGCAATCTAATAAAAGAACAGAAAGAAAAAAAAAAATAAAATAAATGTGTAAATACCTTTCTCTTTCTCTTTCCCGAAAAATAAAAAGTCGCAGATTATCGCAGACGATAATTACACTCACTGGCGCCTAAATCGTACCTGCCCGCCACCAGACAATGATATTAACTGCTGCTGTCTCCGTTCGCATAATGATTCACTTCGAAATCTCAATTTTCTTTATGAAATAAGTAGATTTTCAATAAACACATGTGTAGAAGATATTCCGTTCTTTTTTTTATGAACTGCAGATTTCATTTTTAATCATCTTGAATTAGATATTATTAAAATGTTGAAGAGCAAAACTTCTTTTTGCTTTTTTCTTTTTCATCTCGTCGCCATTTTAATGTTTTGTAGACAGGAGAAGATTTATAAGCCATAACTAGGATATGACGAGGCGTTTCATTTTAAACACACAAAATTTAATAGATGACAATTACACATGAAAAATACAAGTAACATGAACGACTACATTTTTAAGACTGCGATCTGTTCTAGCAGAGATAAACGTAAAAAGGAATGAACAGATCATTGATTGGACGTGACGTCACTTACCAACAGTCCAATAGATTAAATCAGGAATACAATGACGAAATACACTACAGCCTTATTCTGACATATTAAGTAAATCGTAAATTTCAAATAACTTACGAATTTTTTAAATTGGAAAATTCATAGTCATTAATATTCATGTCAGTGACCTGAATATTATTTCAGAAATAGTCTGACATCTTTACTATGAAAATATCTTTCAAAATTGACGTTTATGTGAAATTTTGCCCTATACTGCCATGTTAAGAAATTCGTAAATTTCCAATAACTTGCGAAATTTTCAAAGTAGCATATTTATAGTTACTGATGTTCATTCCAGCATCAAAACTGATATTTTAAAACTGGTCCGACATTTTTACAGTAAAAAGTTTCCATTTAATGCACGTTTAAGTGAATTTTTGTCCTATTCTCCCATGTTAAGAAAATCGTAAATTTCTAATAACTTACGAAGTTTTTAAATTCGAATGTTGCAAATGAATAGGGTTCTTGCCAGTGTCGAAAGTAATATTTTAAAACTGATCTAACCACTCTGCGACAATTTGTTCTTGAGATATCGTGTACACAGACTAACAAACTAACGGACTAACACAATAACCCACTAACAGACTAACAGACACCCTACAGACAGACACTACAGAAATTTTGTCATTTTCGGATTCCTCACACCTGAAAACGTGTAGAAAAGTCAAAAAACCGAGGTCGAAAATTTTCACGATTACCTAAGTTCCCCATACCTACAGTATGATGGGGAACTAATACTATATGTATATATATATAAATATTAACCCTATGTCAGACGCACCCGTAGGACGAACAAAATCGGGCGCTCCCTGCCTGAGGGCCAGGTAAATACTTTATTGTTAAAATACTTGTATTACAATCAATAAATTCGTACTTATGCATCAAATTTTCATTTATTACTTTCTATTCACTCCTAATAAGGTCACCATATGGGTGTTTTTGAATTAAAAAATCATGTTTTGGATATTTAGAGAATAAAAACCAGAACGGGCCTCTCAGGCAGGGTGCACCCGACGGAGGGTAAATAATCTGGTGTGTCACACCACTTTCTCTTATCCTGAAATTTAATACTATAAACACAAGTTGGAGATTATGGGGTAAGATAACGAGTTATTTTATGTAAATCTATGTTAAACCAATTCAAATTAGGCTTCGGAAGAGTTTTATGTGATAATTAGTCCTTTCTGAGGGGAGGCTATCGCACCCCTCAAACCCCCCCCCCCCCCGTTTCATTACTGCACCTACATTTATATAGAATTTAAATCTGATATTAAAATTAAAAGTTCACATAAAATTATTCAGACAACTTTCACACACAGCAGTCTTTGAAACTTATCAATCTTTATCAAACATTTCCAGCAACAAACTTATATTAACTTCAAAATACAACATTTGAATCTCCTAAAATTATTCGTTTTTAAGTTACTCTAAGAGACACAGACAAAGATCAAACATTAAAAAAACTTCGGTAATCAGGAAGCCTCAAAACGTACAAATATACAGAAAACAAGCGATGAATATTTAGCTTAAAAACATATATTATTTATCATATCTCTATGAGGAATTCATTTCACTTTCGGACAAACAGCTTTCCTGCAAATGGTAAAATATTATAGCAAAGCACATCCACTAACAACAAAAAAGAATGTTATCGCTTAAATATTTGCAGCCCTGTATATCTTTTGAATATTATGTACAGACTACATGGTGCACCTGAATATAATCCTATAGTAATAATAAACGACCCAGTCTAAAATATACTTCCATCAATTTGCAACTATTGTCGCACTTTTATCTAGTTCTTTTGTGTAGCCCTGTAAACGAATAGTGATTGATTTCCCTACCCTATTCTACATGAGACATGTTTTTACGCATATAAATATATATAAATATATTCGTTTCATTTGGTTTAGTGCAGTCTATAGATGTTAAACTCTACTTACCTGATATTTCCCCCATAGATGTAATGTATTTGAATTCTCTTGGGTGTTCCTGTACATGAACCATTTGCTTGATCTCAAAGACAAGTTTAGTGTAACATTCCTACATCATACACATTTAGAATACCAAGTTTGGACTGTCTGCTATAATTTATTTTTGAGATATGCTGATAACAGACAGACAGACTGACAGACACATACAGATCAACCGCTAAAAACATGATTTTTGGATTCAAGGTTCCTCAAAACGTGTAAATATAATAAAAACACACTTTCGAAAATTTGACATAAAAACAATACTTTCTCTTCCTTATGGGTAAGAGAAAGTAAAAATATAAAAGGATTACATTTATATTTTTTCTCCGAGAGAAAAGTTAACTGAAAGTCCAAAATAACTTAAAAGTAACAAAATAATTCACGTGTAAACTGAAAATATTAAACAAGTGACAAAAATAAAATATATAAATAAATAAAAGTACAGTATCTTTCAAATTATTTATTATAATAGCAGTACCCTCAAACTTATTTTATCGATACGAATTATAGAGGGAAAAATCGCAATCCAAAATGATATTTAAAATAATAGTAATATTTAAAAAAATTCTCATACTCAGAACTCAGAACTATTGACAGGTACCCGTTTGCGATAACAAGAGCTTCGTTCCGCCCTCAACTCCACACTACTAGACAGCCTGAATAATTAACATTAAAAAAGAAAGAAAACAGAAAAGGAAGAAAAAACAAAGCATTGCATGCCGCGAGTGTTTTCCCTTCTATTTTGTTTTATTGTCAAGAAACCTGTTTTACAGGCAGACATAACTTTCATGCAGATTAGCTAGCATTGTATTTATGAATCTGAAAGGGGGAAATAGTGCTGCACTTTACGATTGATTAAATAAAACTCGATAATGATAAATTTGATAACAATATTAGACTGCAAATAAAATTTCCCAATTCGCCCGGTACATAAATAATATATTTTAGCCAGGGTTCTATCCAGGCAAAATTTGGGTTCTTTTTGCGGCGCCTTCACAAAATTCCACATTGTAAAAAGAAGCCTTTCACAAAATTCCAATTTATAAAATGAGCCCTTTCACAAGATTTTGTTTTATAAAAATGATCCTTTTATTAAATATTTTCATGTTTTCAGTATTATTTTTAATGCTTAACGAAACGTTGTTAAACATTATATACAGTGATTGTAAAAATGGAAGATTTTACACAGAAAAAAAAAATATTTCACAAAAAAGGAACCCAAAAATAAAAACCCGGATTGACCACTGTTTTAGCGAAAGTTTTGTCCTGAAGGCAAAAAAGGAAGCAGCAATAAATTAAAATAATGTTTGGAATATACTGCAACAAAAAATGCTTAAATTTTTTTGAATCTGTAGTGTTAGATAATGCGGTTTCTTTTAATTATCTATACTAGTATTCATTTGTAAGCGATTAGAAAACATATTCATGCGGATGATTCGTTAACAACATCGATAATTTTTTTTTTTTTTTTTGGTTATTATTATAAGTTTACAGCATACATGTTTTTAAACGAATGTAACATTATTTTTAGAAAATTTGATAAAGTACAGTAGACAAAATATACTACAATCAAAATATACAAATATTAAATGTCTAAATAAAATTGAGCATATTGATCCGAGTTTCCCCCAGACAGTTTTAGGAGGGTGCAGCGCATCACCTACTTAATTTTCTTGCCCCCCATTAAAAAAATTTACACCCTTACCAATCTTCCAGAAAATAACCTTCAAACTAAAGATAAATGCTATTAATATAAATAAAACTATCGTGTATGGCGATCAACGTTAATTTATACATTAATAATACGCAAAAGTATAGTTAGTTAAAAGATGAATAAAAAAATACCACCAAGATTCTAAAAAGTTACCCTTTTTTTATTAGGATCCCCCCCCCCCCCCGGCACCACTTTATTTTATTTTATTTATTTATTTTTTACCAAGGGAAACTTTGTACTAAATTTTTAAGCAAGCATGCGAAAGAATTAACAAAAAAAAAAAAAAAAAAGATAATTCAAAAAGATAATGTAACGAGTTGAATTTCAAATTGCTCATTAAAAAAAAAATATATATATATATATATAGTATGTTGTGGCTATCAAGAAACTTTTTTCCTTCTATATTTTCATATACGAGTTCACTAAGCATGAATGATTTATCAAAATTATTATTTATTAAAATTTTTTCCATAATGAATGCAGACGTTTTTTTTTCTCATAGAAATACAATAGTAAATGTCCCAATACAATAGTAAATGTCCCCTCTGTATATTTGAAAAACATAAATATTAATTTTGCTTTAAATTATCACAGATCAATGGTTTCACAATTCGTTTTAAAGGTATTGATGAATTATTTAAAAAGTCCTACATTGAAAATCCCCCCTCCCCTTCCCTTTCGTGAGTGACTCTCTCCCAGGGAGAAACTTTGCTCCTACGTGCCCAAATATTTTTTCTTTGTTGACCCCATTACTATTATAAATAATAATTTTTAATTTTATAACGATTCGTTAAAAAAATTCTCCTCGTGCATATTTACAGGAGATTTTGTATTATACCGCCATGTTAAAAACTTAGAAAAAGCGATCTGTTGGACTATTTTAACCAAAAGTTCACAGGCACTAATTTATGTCAGGGTGCAACTATACATTAATTTGCATAAAATTTTGTGCAGTAGTTCCTGAGTTACAGGCGAAGCAATATTTTTGTCTCGTACACACACAGAGAGTGATAAAGACGGACATTTTCTAAAAATGGTGAAATCGTTTTCTAGACCTCTCAAAACATGCAAATACATCGAAAACTCAAAGTCGAAATTTTTTATGAAACCAATACTTTCTTCTATTGAATACAGAAGAAAGTAAAAAGCAAGTCCATAAGGGGCTTTACCATATTTTTTATTTTAATTAATTAACTACAATATATAGTTCTTACGTACAATATCAATTCAATTACGCTCAATAACATTATGAAACCCCACAGATAAACCAGTATTATTTATAAAAAAGTTTGATTTAACATTATTTAACCTTAAATATATATTTTTTTTCTTCTTTTTTCTTATGATTTTTCTTTCTTTCTTTCTTTCTTTCTTTTTTTTTTTTTTTTTTTTTTTTTTTTGTCTCCTTATATCAAAAATCTACATAATACGGAATGTATTCCAATGCAATACACACAAATAAAAATAGAACCAAAAAAGAACTCATTTTTCTTCAGGCATCCACGAAAATGCATACACATTTTTAACGAATAAAGGGAACTATTTTACATAAAATCTTCAAGTTAGGTTAAAGACATCAAAAGCATTAACATAGCTGCCACGATCGATATAAGTATTGAAACATGGCAATCGATGTCGATAAAATATCGTTTATCTAAAAATGGATACGTACCCAGTTCTTTCACATCGATTTCTACTTCTCTACCACATTACGCAATTTAGGGGATTTCATGTATATAGCAACCCATTTTACGCAATGAATTTAACAAAAGACAATATTCTTATAGCCCAAAGGAATGTAATATTAAAAATAAAAACAAATAATGACAATAAAAATGTTTAAATATTATCCTCTTATAACTTATTTAATTAACCCGTTAGCGCCCGAATTAATTTTGCAAAATATTATTAGCTGATTATTTCACTTCTAAATTACAACTGACAGTAAAATATATTAACTTAAACAATTCCTCTGATTGTTTTAAATTTAAAGCCTATCCTCATTTATTGATGTTTAGTGTTCTAGCGAGAAAACTTCGAGATAGAAAAACTAGAAAGATAACAGATTAATTTCTTATTATATGTTGACAAAGATCTCGAAAGTAAAGCACTATAATATATATTATTATTCAACTTGATTTAAGTTACTATACCTGCGCAAAAAAGCAAATATGTGTGTGACGAATGAAAAATCATAAAATGACTATCCAAATTATGAAACTATAATTAATAGTAGGCACATAAAACTATCAGGGATGATTTAGAGTGACGCTATAAACTGTCACTAAAAAGCAAAAATCATTCAAAGAAACCACAAAAAATATACATGCCATTTTATCAAATGAGGACACTGGGCGCTAATGGGTTAATAAAATGAGAGTCGGAATTTCTGAAAACACAGGATTTGATTTAATATAGCGTATTTGATAACTTATTAAAGAACGTGCAATTCATTAAAAGTAGATAAACAACAATAATAATAACAACACGAATTTTTATTTCATTTTTGCAGTCCGTAATACGTTTTTCGTAACCCAAATTGATTTGTATGTACTACCAGTTCATAAATTTTGTTCACCATTTGTAGTCATATGAAAATATTGAATTTCAGAATTACCTAACATCGAAAAACATAAAATTAAAATAATGTTGCACACCGGATAAATTACTTAAATTTCAATTAATAAAACAAATTTTCAAAATCAAAAAGTTCAGCAAAAGGGAAAACACAAATATTTACAGAATAAAATAGAAGAGTTTAGAAAAAGTTAAATCGTTTCTTTTCCAGAAGAAGAAAAAAAAAAAAAAAAAATTAAGGTTATTATGTTGCAAAAATGAGATAGAGTTAAATACATTGTGACATAAGAAAAAAAAATATGCAACACACTCACAAATAAAATAAAATAAAATAATATCTAGGAGGTGCTCATTTGCGCAAGATTTATTAACGAGTTAAGATTTAAAATAATATAGTTTAACTTTAGTTATACGTAAGTTTAATTGAAAACTAAGATGGAAGAGGTGTGGTAGTGTTCGGGTTAAGGACGATTGTCTAGACAAGGGACCTGGGTCTGAAGTTGGAGTGCTCTCTGTGCGGGTAGTTCTAAGTTGTCCTAGCCCTTATTCAGGCGAGTTTCGGAGAAAACCACGGAAAACTCCGAACGGTTAGGTTGAGGAGCGAGACCTGGGATCGAATGCGGTACTTCCCGCCTACCAGCTTTGAGCTCAGAACCGCTCGGATACTCTAAAATGAAAGAGAGAATATGATACGTGAACGAGATTTACACTGCAAGAAATGAAATACGTCAGGTACGAACGCTTTATATGTTTTGCACTTATGTGTAAAACAACCTATATCGCTCTATTTTAAGACATGAGGAGTTTTAATCTTAAAATAATAATAATAATAGTTCTTTGGAATATATATATATATATATATATATATATATATAAACTATTCGTAAAATTTTGAAGTCTAATTTATCGTTTAAAGCATTTTGGTTCAAAAATGAGCAAAATTGTAACTGTTGCTAAGATCGAAATTCATAGTATTTTTTAAAAACTGATTAAATTTTAAAGCTTATTTTTTTTTAAAGGGCTTTTTTCTTGCCACTATCTGCAAGATTCTAGAAAAAAAAAAAAATCTTCAACCATTACTTTGTTCATACATTTACATAAAAGATATCAACAGAATGAATTAATAGCTAGTGAAGCTAACTTTATTTAGTTAAAAAGTTATAAAAAAAAAAAAAAAAAAAAAAAAGAAGAAGAAGAAGAAGAAGAAGAAGAAGAAGTAGTAGTTTTTGAATATTTTGTGCACATATTAAGATGTCTGCCTACCATCGGAGGTGATTTTTTTTAATAATTGAAAAATTGCCTATTTATGTGCATTATGTGGTAGAATATAGTAAAAAACAGTGAATAGCCTGAAAAAAATATGCAAATTTAAAAATATTTTGATGTTTAGGCTCAAAATATGCATAAAAATTTGTGAAAAAAAGAAAAGCACTTTTACAAAACATCGTAAGTCAAATTTAAATAAAGATATTTTTATTCTGTAAATTTTATTTAGATTATTGAAAGTTCCTTAAGGGAGTGAACTACTCTCAAAACTATAACCATGTTATTTAATATTTTAGAGAAGATAACATTTTTACATGCTGAAAAAATCATGAATATACATGACAGTTCATAACTTCTATAAAAAAAAAAAAAAATTAGCTAGATTCACTGTCGTAGTTCAATCCCTAAAACAACTTCTCTAGAATATTTTGTTAAAGTTTCACAACGTTTCAATTATAACTTTTGGAGTTATGAGGTTTTGGGATAAAGCAAAATGCTAAAAATCTCATTTTGAAAAAAAGCAGAAAACAAATTTAAAAACTAGATTTTACCTATTAAACAAAAAATAATTTTAATAAGTTCCTGGTTTATTTCAAAGCTTTGTTTTTTCTTTTTTTAAATTCGTTTTATATTCAGTAAAAAAAATTGATGCTTATATTGAGTAAAACATTTATGTAAACAAACATTTACGGGTTATTTCCGGTCACTCCCGGTTTCAAAAACTGGCGAGTGACTAATATTAAAATGCCTGTAACTCAAGTTCTAAGCAAGATAGAAACAAAATTCAAACTGATTTAGAAAGCTAAAATGTCAGGCTTTAATACTAACCCAGAAATAGAAAATCGAAGTTTTGACCGAAAATTGTGTTTTAAAGGTAGGCAGGCACCTTAAAATAACAGTAAATTTTGTAATGCAGTGAAACTTCTTTGGAAGTCTATCTCTATTGAAGGCCCATTTCTCTTTTAGGCCAGTTTTACTCGACACTAAAATTTTCGCATAGGACATTTACCCCATTACAAGTCCGTGCACCATTGTTTATTTCTCTTCGACGGAAACATTTTGCAATATCAGAAATTTCTTGCTTTCTTCTATAGTCAATGAAAAAAATAAATGTATTCTTAAAAGTTTTCCACCTCGGTTTTTCGATGGATTTACACGTTTTGAGAAGTCTAAGAAAACGATTTGACCATCTTTAAAAATGTCTCTCTGCGTGTGTATAACAAAATTTTGTGCCAAGTGTATCTCAGGAACTACACCACAGTATTTCATAAAACTTGATATGTAATTGCAACTTGACAAAAATAAATGTCTATCAACTTTTGGTTAAAAAACAACAACAACAACAAAACGTCCAACAGGTGGTGTTGCCATCCTGCTTTTTCTAAATTTTTAATATGGCGGTATAGAAGGAAATTTGCTATAAATGTGTATAAAGCGAATTATTTTTAAAGAATCATTATGAAATTAAAAAGAATTATTTTTGCTAGTGATAGTCAACTGGATTTTTTTTTTTTTTTTTTTTTTTTTTTTTTGTATATGTAGGAGCATCGCTTCCCCTTGAGGAAGAGGTCGCCCCTCCCCGAGGGGGAGGGGGAGGGGATTTATTTTATGGGTATCTTTCAAAAGAACCTGTCGGATATTGATAATAAAATAAATCAATAATACTTTTTTTTCTTTTTTTATCCTCATAGGTTTATGGTTTAACAATTTATTTTAAAGATAATGACGAGTTCTTTTGAAAGATGCCCCTATTGAAAATTTGCCTCCCACGAAAGCACTTTCCCCTTGGAAAGGGAAGCAGTGCTCCTGCATGTACATTTTTTTTTTTTTTTTTTTTTGTAGTTCACGATTAATATTATAAATAATATTTTCTAATTTCATAATCATTCGTTAAAAATAATTCTCTTTGTGTACATTTATACAGAATTATATCTATCATATTAAAAAGTGTGAAAAAGAGGGATGGCGACTCCACCTGTAGGGCGATTTTCACCAAAAGTTGATAGGTACTAATTTATGTCAAGGTACATATGAATTTATATGAAATTCTAAGTATTAATTCTTGAGCTACAGTTGCACAAATTTTTTGTTACACACATCTGCACGGACAGACAGGCATTTTCCAAAAATAGCTAAATCGTGCTGTCGATTTAGCTCATAGTTAGTTCTCTCAAAATGTATAAAAATTTATCGAAAACTTTTGCGAAACCAATCTTCTATTTAATATAGAAGAAAGTGAAAATTCTCTTTATACTGGTGCAAAAAAATTACCTTCACATCGCCTTTGCAATAGTCTCACAATTAATATGCGTATACAATATCCCGAAGCATGAAAGGAAATGTTAGTACCTTATCATATAAAAATTAAAATAACCAATACACACACACACATATATATATGAATAAAAAGCATGACAGTTAAGATGATTCTCACGAAGCCATAAAAAATCTTTATAACAATAATCATTTATAAACGAGAACGAGCACATTATCACTTATTTTCTGCTTCATTTCATAAACGCTAAGATTTCCAAAAAGGGCACGGAATCGATCGACGATTTCAAGAGCAACAATTAGCGAGGTTATTTCTTTCCCAGGGTTCGATGACAAGGGTATTATAGCATGTGCAAATGGCTTGTTATATATAACCTTTAACAAAATGAGAGAACATCTGATTAAAAAATAATCTGTCGCGAATTGCTTTATGCAGCGCGTGCCTCAAAAGGTAAAAGGGAAGAAGCCTCATATATTATTTAAATTTTAATAAAGATGAAATATGCGTTTTCTAATGAAACTGTAAAGAAACAAAATATGAAATAGGTTTTTATTGATCTAGAAAACTGGAAGTGAGCATACGACAAATGTATGTTCATTTACTTTTATGGTTAAAAGAAATGGTAGAAAATAGCAGTCTGAAAAGCTAATTAGCAATGTTAATGCGCAGATAGAGTTTTAATAAAATATTTTAAAGAATTTTTTTCTTCTCTCTTTAAACGACATAGTAGTTGTTGATTTCAGATAGAGGAGGAAAAAAAGGCCAGAAAGTCGACAAATGGTCAATGGAAAATATAAAATATCTGCCCTGTCTGGTTATCCAAATGACGCAAGATATATCTTGAAATAAAAGTTTATTAATCTTAGTCATTCTTCCGCGCAAACATAATGTTTCTTCTTATATTATAATAGACACTAAAAGTAAATTTTTAAAACAAAAACATTAATAAACAAAAACTCACCACTTATCATTTTTCTCAATACTTTAAAATGAATATTCTTTCACTTACCTAAAAAAGAAAGAAAGAAATACTCAGTAACAAATAATTAAACGGCAGATGTAACGACAAACAATAAATACCAATTAAATCATTTTAACCCTATCAGAAAATAGCCTAGAAATGGTCATTTTTACTTTAGATGAAACGATTTAAACCACCCGCCTGATATTTGTGCAATTGAATTTTTACTCTGGAGTAACACATATTGAGGTGGATATGACACTGAGTATGACCTCTCAAAATACGATATGTATTATTACTTTCAGCAAGTTAAAAAGTACCTGGGGTCCACCTGGATTCCAGGTCATAGTGATAGGGTTAAGGAAAAGCAAGTCTTCAGAATTAAATATTAGTCTGATATACGTATTTTTCCAGTGATTAAAAAATTTCTACCTTAACTAACATAAGATGGAAAAAAAATATTAAAAATTTATACACTGATTGACTAAAGCTATTATATTTCCTGATTGTTTTCAGAATGTAATCGCTTGATTAATAATTCATTCAAGATTTATAACTGAAATACTTATACAGGGGGTGATTGTATCCGGATTTTGAAACATCTATGTTTTAGAATAGTAATATTTTTACTTCCATTACGTTATTAACGTTGATTTACATGTTTTAAGGTCTCCCAAGTCCGAAAAGGTGTTTTTTGGCAGTTGGTCAGTATGTGTGTAGGTATGTGTTTGTGTGTGTGTGTGTGGGGGGGGGGGGGTATATTTTCTGACTATCACACCACCGAAACTAATTAGCCCTTACATGCCGAGGAAAATTTGGGAGATTCGCTTCCCAGCGATCCAAAAATATTCCTTTTTCCGATTCCTCCCACTCCTTTCTTCTCTGAAATAAGTAAATCCACTGAAAACACCATTAACGTGACATTTAAGATCATTTTATTGCATTCCGAAGCCGTGTGACTAGTTTCAATGGTAGAAGCACAACACAAAGAATCGTACTTCGGAAAGCGTATATATACGACTGGACAGTTAACGCATCGGTTTAGTGAGACGAATATATACGATCGGGGCAGTTAAGGAGGTAAGGTAGAACGATGAAACTTCAGATTTCAGTTAGGTCTGGTGTACAGATGATTTTTTGTGTATTTTGGTGAAAATTAGAAAACCGGAAGTGGTACATATGAAATCGGAACGCATATCAGTATCTCAAAAAGGCTCTAACGATTTTCTTCGAAGTTGGTATATGAATACCCTATTGGATGTCCTTTCGTTGGAATAGTTGGTTAGTTCACAAAAATTTATAGGCGTCCTGTATAAGTAGGTCAATTTGAGCTCTAGCAAATGCGTTCCTTTAAAAACGGCTGTACTGATTTTCAACCCTCTTTTAAATATCCTTTTGTATGTAATTGTTGTTTTCCGGTCACTATTGGATTTGCTAAGTTTTGGTGAAAGTCGGTATCTCAAAAACAACTCTAATGATTTTCTTGAAAATTGCTACCAGTGAAAGGATATCTGAAAAGGGGTTTCCCTTTTCAGATATCCTTCCATTGGTATTATGTGGTTATTACAGGAAAATTAACAGTCACATTACCTATCCTAATTAGGTAGGTCAGTTTAAGATATTTTAAATAGTTATTTGAAAAAACGGTTCTAAACTCTATTTTATATGTCTTTACAGATGTATCAGTTTTCTCTTAGAGAAAAATTGTTGGGCATCTATTTTTTTTAGGACAATTTTATATCTCTGACCATTATTATCTTCAAAAAGTACATATAATACGTGTAATAGTAGGTAATGGAAGTAGTGGGTTGTTAAGCACCAGATTTTTTAGTAACTTTCTGTTATTAAAATACTGACAGATTATATGGTACGAGAGTAGTGGAGCACAGAAATCCAGATACGATCATCTTTGCTTGTAATTAACTACATTATGATGAGAGGTAAAATTAGTTCACAGCTGAACGAGTCTAAATTAGCAATTCCTTTTTTAATATGGAACTTCACAGATATTATTAAATCATCATTATTAATTTCAGATACACAGATAATAGAACTCACAATAACAAGAAGTTTTGCATTATGATGATAAAATTTTCAACAGATAAAATTACATTTCAAATCACAAATAGAGTTCTTTGTTAATGAAAATGAATAATTTTGTCGTTTATTTATAATGTTACAAAAGAAAATTTTATAATTTT
Organism: Salticus scenicus; assembly: GCA_963930645.1. NCBI lineage: Eukaryota > Metazoa > Arthropoda > Arachnida > Araneae > Salticidae > Salticus > Salticus scenicus. The sequence goes on from OZ005652.1 coordinate 191,017,708, forward strand.
CTATTGTTATGTTAATATGTAAACAAATACATTCTAAAGTTATTCAAATTTCGAATATTTAAATTTTGTCTACACAATCAAAGTTATTTCTGATTTGGGCGTAAAGATGATTTATTCTATACAAAGCTTAGTATCCGTATTAAAGATCATATTTACAGAAAATTTCAAATCCATAGAGCGTTGCTAAGAAACAAATACGCAAGCGCTATTTCCTTCATGACGCGGATATTTTTATTTCTGTCTGTTCACATTCTAACTTTTGTAAAATGATTGAAAAAATACACCGTCGATTACAAGGATTAAAAAAAAAAAAAAAAAAAAAAAAAAATGCTACATGATTACCCCCCCCCCCCCCCCCCCATCCCTAAATACCTAACTTTTTTTTTTTTTTTTTTTTTCCCAGTTAATTTAAGATTGCACATAAAATAGCAGACAATAGGTTTTTCCTCTTTTAGTCAAACAATTTGGTCAAAAATATTTGTTTAAGTAATACATCTTTTGATTTAAAAAAAAAAAAAGAAGTAAATAGAATTTCTCACATTTTCACTAAAAGGGAAGACGTAATTGCTTAAAAAATACGTTTATAAATATAATAAAACTGTTGTAACATTGGTGCTATTTTTCACAAAGTGAAATCCCCACCCCTTAATTTTGTAAAACATGCCTCGTTTTACTGCTAATATGTGCTTCCTTTTTTTTTTTTTTCGTAGCCTTCTTTTTATACTTGTAGAACCATGCCAAAGATTAATTGCATTAATCAAACATTTATGATTCCCCAATAATTAAATTACAAAAGATGGCGCTGATAAGAATGCTATGAAATCAAGATTTTCTGTCAAGATAAGAGTTAAATATTAGGAAATCTTTACAATGAGTGCGTCCGAAATAAATACAATTACCATGATGTTACAGAATAAAACAGTGATAAACTGTATTATTTGCGTAGTGTTGAATAATTATTTGATCGTCACTAAATTTGGAGAATGAAATTTTTGGGTTTCTGCGATTCCTTATTTTCTAATTATTGTAAATTGTAACGTTTTTACAGACATAAGTTGAGTGTTGGTTACAGCCGATTGACTCCGCTTGTGTACATCTGGGGGAGGGGGGGGGGATGCCCTCCGTGGGGGGGGTCTACTTAAGGGTTCATATCCGTATTTACGATAGTTTCGGAAAAAAAGAAGAAGAAAATGGAAAACTCCGAAGAGCTAAGTCAACGAACACAACTGGAATAGAACCCGGAACTTTCAGTCTACCAGCTCCGAGAGCAAAGTGAGTCTCTCGACCACTGGTGGGTCGAACATATCGCCCTCTGGCAAGAAAAGTGTGACAACTTAAAAAAAAAAAAAATAGCAATTTTGAGTTTATGTCATGGAAAATGGGTATAAAGTGCTCTAACTTACATAAAAACCGTCATATCTTTATCTCGAAAATTATCCACCTGAGAGGCAGTTGCGTCAGTTTTATATAGTACTAGTCAATGCGTTACCATTATTTTTAAATTGTTTTTTCTCAAATGTTGCTTTTTTGAGTTGTGTCACTTTTCTTGCCAGCGCTCGATATGTCGAAAGAGACAAGACTTTTCGAACGAAACTTTTTCAGTTTATTTACAAAGCCCCGTCTGAATGTAAGGAAAGATGAAGATCTAGTATCGCAATCTTGTAGTATATTTAAAGACAACTTGATAACATTTTTTTTTTTTTTTCCTGGATATTTCTAATTACATATATTAGTTTCCCACCATAATATACAGTGGGTACAAAACGTATTTGCACACATAGATTTTCGTTCATAATTAATAAAAAAAAGCAATAAGAAATACAAAAATTGGTACTGTTAAATCAGAAAAAGTTTACTCATCTAAACTAATTAGAAAAATACAATAATATAAACAAAAACAACTTTTTTGTAACAAAATTAAAATATCATATGTCAAAAAAGTATTTGCACACTTGTATAAATACAAAAGAAATGTAATACTTAGGAAAATTTCTGGTAACTAATATTTAGTATGCATTCCATTAACATCTATCACTGCTTGTAATCTTGCTGGCATTGATTTAATCAAATTTTCTGTAAGAGTAGGGTCAATGTTAGACCACTCCTCAATAAGTGCTTGTTTAAGTGTAGATTTGCTTGAAATCTTCCTTTTTCTTATTTTTAAATCCAACGAATTCCACAAATTTTCCAAAGGATTTAAGTCTGGTGATTGTGGTGGAGTGGCAAGTCTTCTAGGGACATTATAAAGCAACCACATTCGTGTTATACCGGCTGTGTGCTTGGGATCATTGTCTTGCTGAAAATAGTAGGAATTACTGATACCCAATTTTATTGCACTTTGTGGCAAATTATCTCGCAACGCATCAACGTAGGTTTGAGCTGTCATATGCCCATCAATGAAACACAAATTACCTACTCCTTTGCTAGCCATGCATCCCCAAACCATAACAGAGCCTCCTCCATATTTAATTGTAGGTAACACAATTTTATTAAGAAAAGCAGTGCCAGGTTTCCTCCTAATTAATCTCTTGCCATCTGATTTAAAAATATTGAACTTACTCTCGTCAGAGAATATGACATTTTTCCAGAAATCAATTGACTTATTGATATAATCCCTAGCGAATTCAAGTCTCTTCAGTCTATTTCGTTCACTTATAAAAGGTTTTTTCCTTGGAGATCTCCCATAAATTTGTGCATTATGCAGGACATTTAGAACACTTTGGGCACTAATTTGAACTCCAGATGTTGAAGCGACATCATTGGCTAATGTAATTGCACTAACAAATGGATCTTTTGATGCTTCTCTTATGACTTTCCGCCTAATTCGCTGTGAAAGTTTCTTTGGACGTCCGGAACGCAACTTATTTGCGGTAGATCCTCTTTCTTCATGACGTTTTACAACATACCGAACAGAAGAGAAGCAAACATTTACTTTTTTGCCAATTTCTCGATAGCTTAGGCCATTTTCACGAAGTGAAACAATTTTTTCTCGCAACGAAATCGGCAATTCACATTTCTTAGGTGCCATCACAATTTGAAGTCGACAATCTACTGATAAAGTATCCATAAAACTTCCTTTTATAGTCTTACTTACGTATGTTATTTACTGCGGGATGAATATCATAATTTACATAAAAATACAGAATTGTTAAAAGTTGAGTCCAGTGTGCAAATACTTTTTTGACATAAGATATTTTAATTTTGTTACAAAAGAGATTTTTTTTATGTATAATATTGAATTTTTTAAAATTAATTTAGATGAGTAAACTTATTCTAATTTAGCAATACCAATTTTTGTATTTCTTAATGCTTATTTTTATTAACTGCAAACAAAAATCTATGCGTGCAAATACTTTTTGTACCCACTGTAGGTATGGGTAACTTAAGTAATCGTGAAAATTTCGACCTCGGTTTATTCACTTTTTTATATGTTTTCAGGTGTGAGGAATCTGAAAATGACAAAATTTGTGTGGTGTCCGTCTGTGGGGTGTCTGTTAACTTGTTAGTCCGTTAGTTAGTTTGTTAGTCTGTGTACACGATATCTCACGAGCAAATAGTCGCAGAGAAGTCAGATCAGTTTTAAAATACTTTCGACACTAGCAAGAACCCTATTCATTTGCAACATTCGAATTACAAAACTTCGTAAGCTATCAGAAATTTATGATTTTCTTAACATGGGAGAATAGAGCAAAATTTCAGTTAAACGTGCATTAAATCGAAAACTTTTACTGTAAAAATGTCAGACCAGTTTTAAAATATCAGTTTTAATGCTGAAATGAACATCATTAACTATAAACATGCTACTTTGAAAATTTCGCAAGCTATTGGAAATTTACGAATTTCTTAACATGGCAGAATAGGGCAAAATTTCACATAAACGTCAATTTTTAGGGATATTTTCATCGAAAAGATGTCAGACCACTTTTGAAATATTCTTTAGAATACTGGTATGAATATCATAGACTATGAATTTTCCAATTTAAAAAAATCGTAATTTATTTGGAATTTACGATTCACTTAACATAGCAGAATAGGGCAAAATTGAGTATAAACGTTCATTTTGAGGATCATAAATATATCAGACAACTTCAAAATAACATTTATGATACTTGTTTGAACATGATTGACTACAAGTATTCTAATAAGAAAATTTCGTAAGTTATTCGTAATTTAAGATTTTATCAGCATGGCAAAATTGAAAATTTTCCATATAAATATGCATTTTGAGGATTGTTGCATTGGAAATAGTAGCATGAAAACTAAACTACGAAATTGACCCTAATAAAATAAATTAATAGATTAGAATAAGATAAATATTTCGAAGTGAACGGTGGATAGCCTATTAGGCGGGGATTTCATTTTGTCACTGTGTCAAGCGTTTGGTGAAATTCATTTCTCTTAACATTATTATAATATGTCTTGCCCTAGAAATTTATGAAAACATATATATGGTGGGGAACTGAGCAGAGTCCACCTACGCCAACTAGTTTCAAATGTGATGATTTTAATCGTAATGTAAGAGATTGGACTACATTTGCTCCTTCTAAATAATTAAACGTTTATTTATTGATTCATATTTCACTTAAGAAGGGCTACTTCGGAACTTTGTATTTTCTCTCACAACTATTTTCCAGTGATTACTGTAGCACACAACTTCTATGTTAAACACTTACTGAAATTGAACAAAATGAAGTAAATGAACTGATTATAATGTCATTTAAAATATGAGGATTGATTTCTGAATCAAAAGACATAATTTTAAATATTATTAGAATATTAGCTTTGAATAGAGTCCTTAAAAACGCCATGAAACAGAAACTAAATTCATAAAGAACAATTTGACAACTATTATTCAACAAATTGAGATACAATCTAGTAGTTAACTGACAAAATATTTTACAATTATAATACTATAACGTCAACAAACAGCAACTGTTTCCCTAAAACTCAGTAAAAAGCCCTTTTTATGTGGTACATAAACGAAATACGTTAATGAAAATATTGATCTTATATTACACATTATGCCATAACTTGAAGTCAACGCTCTTTCGAGCTATTCAAACGTTCGAGATAAATAACACAGATAAAAATACCTGACAATATCGAACACCTTTTCAAATGATATCATAACCTGACTACCAAAATATTCCTGCGAAGTCATTCGGCGAAAATGATACCGAAACAATCGATTTTCAGGATACAAATTAATTAAATTCCTTCGCCAAGTTTACATAAAATTTAACGGCCAATTATCTATCATATTTAAACAGAAACTAATTAACTAAATAGTACAGACCTTCTCCTTTTTAATAATAATTAGTCCAACAAATGCTATGTGAATATCTTTGTTTAAAAAAAAAAAAAAAAGTAAAAGCTTTTTAAAGTATAATAATAATAATAAGTTTATATCAAATGTATGATATAAAACGAAAGAAAAATCACGCAGTTCGCAAAGATAATAAAACACTTTGTAGCTCTAATTACATAGTCAGGGTTCAAACTAAAATATTAATGTAAAATTCCTTGATTTTCTTGCCCATTTTCAAGAAAATGTCGGCAACGCACTACGTAATCGTGCGAAGGAGGTATCTGTTGCTCTTACAGCACAGTATTGGTTTAGCTTTATACTAACTTCCTATCATTTCTTTAAATAACACAGGATTTAATTATTCGTACATTTTTGTTATAATTTCTGCAAAACTTTTAAGAGATTGTATGATGCTTTGTTATTAACCTAAGCAAATTTCAACATATTTTACCGTGTTTTTATTTCGATTCTTGTTTGTTTGTCCCGTACACATCTTGCAATCGATTTTTAACTAACTACCCTACTAGCTAGACATTTGAAACTTTCAGAATAGCTCAAAACCCGGTGACAATACAATACTTCGAAGCCCGATTTTCGAATTTTTGATTAGTTTTCTTTTAATTAATTAAAATATGGAAATAATAACCTTCTAATAGCTCTAAAAATAGCCAATAAAATATTAGCTATAGTTTAATTGTTGCCCCCCCCCCCCAAAAAAAAAAAATAATAATAATAATAATAAATAAATAAATAAAAATAAGAGTTCATTTTCTTTCGGCATAAAAATAAATGCATTCAATTAAACGTGAACGTTAAAAAATTGTAAAAAGTTAAATTATGCATCTCACAAAAAATGACGTCATTATCACATTAAAAGTTTTATACGCATTGATAAAGTGCTAATGTAGTTCTACAGCTATGATTCCACAGAAAATTTAAAAACATGGTTTATAAAAAGTTTTTTGTCTTATAATTATATACAATTCTTTTATCATTTGAATCGAGGTGAACAGGAAAAATGTAAGAATGAGAAGGTGAAATTTCCTTTTCTCAGATTTTTGCAATTCAATTTTCAGTAGTTTAAATGGAAATTTACCTTTTCCATGACATTTCCTTGAGATTTAGAACCAAAATCCTAATTCACTGAGTATTCCAGATTTTACACCAAGTTTTCCATGAGAACTATGAAACCTGATCATTTAACCGACACAACCTTTAGACAGAAAGACAGGCAAACAGAAGTAATAAACACTTTTCAATTTCATTTTATTGTGTTAAAAATTATTGTGTTTTGTAAAAATTATTGTGTTAAATTATTGTGTTAAAAAAGCATAACACAACTGAAAATGCACTTTAGCAATTTTCACTTAACGCATAATGTATCTGAATATTTTTGTATGGCCCTGAATATCAATCATTAATGTTAATAATGCAATATTCGGCAAAAAATATGCGATAGTGAGGATGAATAAAATATCAGTTTCGAAGCATTTTAAAAATATTTACGAAGATAAGAGCGCGATCAGATGGGCCGAATCCGTATACAATTTCAACTTTGTTTGAAATTGTTTGAAAAATAAATGAATAAATAAATAAATAAATAAAGTGTTTTTAAAATCCCAGATTTAGATCTTATTTTCTTCCTTTTTGAAGGAGTTGAGCATTTTTTTTTTTTTTTTTTTTTTTTTTTTTATGGCGCAGTAAACAAGAACTTGAATGAAACATTTTCACAGCAAATATCAAACAATCAGCTAAAGTGGTTTTCAAAATGCACCACCTCTTCCTTTCTCTCCTATAGGTGGGAGAACAACTTTTTAGTAGCGTAGTGACTACTTCCACGTGCTATGGTAAATGTAAACCAACTACCTTTTGAATCCGCGAAAGGGTGTGGATTTGTATAACACAATCACAAATTTTTACATTTATATAGATAATATAATATAAAATATGCATTAATATGTTTTGAGTTTTTCATCATTATTGTTAAATAAAATTATTATATTATTTTTTTTTTTTTTTTTTCTCCTTAGCACTGAAAATCGTAGCCCTAAAACGCATAGAGAAAATAACAATGGTACCCAAACCCTCCAAAATACATATAGAAAAAATATATAAGTGAAGAATTTAAAACAATGTGTGCTACATCATGCATACACACAAATAATAAAGAATGGCATATCAATTCTATAAACTATACAAAAAGCAAAGAAATATACTTTATTATTGCAGAAAAAGAAATCAACACACGAAAGAATTAGAACAGAGATTAAAGGAGAATGGCTTCAATGATTAATCGTACTCAGATACCCGCTTCGACGTGTCTATAAATTATTCAGAATTCCTTTCCTCACGTAATTAACTAAGACAGTCACTTCGTGTGAAAAATAAAACGAAACGCCCGGATTAAAAGAATATGAAATCAAATGTAATTAAACGAAATATCCCTTTTAATTAAAAATTTTATACACAGGTTAAAAAGAATGTAATGTAATAATAGGCAAAATTCATTATCTAATCTAATGCTCTTTTTATTACAAAAATTATTTTGCCCCTTTCACAGATAAAGATAGTGATAATTAATGAAAAAGATAATTTAATTTTCAATGACACATTACAAAAATATTAGAAACAGTATAAAACAGACAAGTGACTGCTAAAAAAGAAATCAGATGAATGATTTTCATGATGGTTGGTTGATCGGTTACTTACAATATTTATAATAGTGCTTTGGATGGCACGACTATGCTATCATAAAGATGTTTTGCACTATCCGGATTTGTACAGTTTTATTTAACATGTTGAACGTCACGCAAATTCTTAAAATGCATTAAAATTCTATAATGATTGCTCCTGTAATAAATAAAAAATTAGCAAATTTTTAATAATTTTTCAATCATTAAATGCAGTATTTTTAGTTTTATATCTTATTTTATATCCGCCACCGATGGTTGACGCGGCTTTATATCATATTTGACACTGTCATCCACCGATGGCTGACAGGGCGCGCAACGTTTTAATTTTTTAATGGTACTACTTTTACTTTCGGGGTAAAACTTTCACTGCAATGTTTGAAGTATAACATGTTCTGCACACTCCTAAAGTTTCAAGATGATTCCTTCAGTACTCAGAGATATATGACAAAATGTCTAGAATCTAGAATGGCTGACGTGGCTTAACGTGTTAACGCAGTAAAGTTGTTTCACATAAAATTAATAATTTTAATAATATGATGCCGGCACTCCAATTTATTATTGCATTCCATATACCTACATTACATCTACTTACATTAGAGTTTCTAAATCAATGAATCCCTACTGATATTTTTCCATTAATGTTTGATTCAATTACTGTAATAATATCGCGCTAGTCAATACCGTAAAAAACACAGGTTCCATTATTTGTACTTTGATCACGTGAATGTGTAAAAATGGAATAGCCAAATTTTATGAAATTTCAACAATTTGTACATCGAATAAATGCATTCGAACTCATTTTTTATACTTCAATGTATATTCTTTAAAGTACTCTCGATAAGCAATATTCAGCGCAATGTACAAAAACTTGAAATATGAACTTATTTATAATATAAGAAAATCTTACAAACATTCTTGCAGAAAAGAATAATCATATTAAATAAAAAATATCAATACTTGTAAAAATTCATAACTTTTATTTTTAAGTACGACTACAATAAAACACAAAAACATTCTCTAGTTGAAAGGTCTTTAAGTAAATAGCATTTTATAGAAATTGAAATACCACAATATGTTACAAATTCAATTATATTTTCTCCCCTTTCCTATATAACACTTTCTATTAAAAGAAGAATAAGTAGATAAAAAGGGGAAAAATGAAATCCCTGTGAAAAAGGTACATTAAATTATGCAACAAATAATACAATATGGCAAATAAAAGTCGTAAAAGTAAAATACTTTCTGATATTCGAAATTCTAAATGACATTCATCTTAAAAATTTAAAGTGGCATGCGGATGTTTCAATTGTGCTTAGAAAACAATATAGGCTTAGAAAACAAAAATATATCTAAGCCTATTTTTGTTTTCTAAGTAATAAATATAAATTTTTGCACAAAGCATAATTTAAATTTAATTTAGTACAACAGGATTTATTTTAATCTATTCTTCCACATAAAGACATGCGGTAACTGTGTTTTATTCCCTAGTATTGGCTACTATATTTCATAAAATTTCTCTGGTATATAGCCTCTTGTCCGAGTTGCTTCGGTGCCAAATTTTGCCAAGGGGCTCTATGTTAAAAGGCTGTTCCATTTCTTGAGCACGATTTTTCTAAATTTCATTAAAAAAAAAAAAAAAAAATGCACGTCCATTTTTTTTCCCCGACGTAAAAAGAAATATAATTACTTATTTATCTTAGGCATCAATTTGTTTCTTTCTTTTCAATAATTTTAAAATTAAAATGGAATTTTTACTTAATATCTTTTCAACCAAATATTCGACTGAATTAAAAAATACGGCGTTAACTAGATTTTGTCCTGTTTAATAAATGTACCAATTCTTAATAAAATCTAATAACTCGGACTAAAATTCCGAATAGATACAATGACAAATTTTCAGCTTTATATATTTAGATAAAAACAAAAAATGTTTGCACGTTCATTCAAAGTGATAGATAAAATTTGGCAACGATGCCATCTGAAAGAAATAGTACGACCTGTCGTTCTTAAAAAAGAAGAAGAAGAAAAAAAAAAAAAAAAAAAGCAATAACAGAAAAATATAATCTTTTCAGAAAATAATGAGGCAAGACGATATTTTCTATTTAACGTTGACTAAAGATATTTTCTGTTAACCATTAACTTTACAGCAGTAATCTATTCATTAATCATGCAATTTTATGAAAATGTGAATCCAAATTTTCATGAAATTTTAACATTTTTATGTAGAACATAAAATGAAATTTTGTATGTCTATACTTTAATGAAATTCAAAAAAAAAAAAAAAAAAAAAAAAAAATGCAAGGTAGGGTAAAGAAACCTGACACTTTTTAAACTTTAATATAAAATCAAATAATTGACGTACTAAAGTTCGAAATGCACCAGAATGCTTCTTACACAGAAAATTTTTCTTAGGTAAATAAAAATTCTGGCTCAAAATTTTATCCATGGATGGCGCTGTACTATAAAACTACAAGAAAAAGGATTCCAAAACGCTAGTCAAACAAAGAGCATTTAATTTGTAAAATTCATTATTTCAATACGTGCACCATTATAGATATAAATGCATGAAAACGGTGATCGAACTTTTTCTTGCAATTTTCTAAGATAGAGCAACATGTATGAGCAAAACTTTTAGTAATATATATATTCTAAAATAAAATTTTTCATAGTGAGATGCATTCTAGTATAATTTGCCCTCTTGTACGTCAATTATTTCTCTTCATATTAAATATGAAGTGTCTCAGGGACCATCCTGTACGATTGATTGTACTTCTTAAAAAACTTCGAATATCCGACAAGATGTTATTATCAATAAAAGATACAAGTTTTGTTTCACAGTGAGTCTTTTAATTATTTTAATTGCGTACTGTTGTCTAATTATTAAAAGTATTGATATGACTGAATTATGTACGAGTTTTCGCCTCGAGCAATGCACAAAACCTTGAAAATACATTTAATTTCGATTTAAAATTATCTCAAAGGTTTCAAGAGAGATATCTTGAAATATGTTTTAAATAACAAAATTTTAAAAATGGCGTTAACTTTTGGCGTTTAAATGTAAGACCGACATATCTTTCAAATGCAAAATGTAAGTAAGTAAATACTTTAAGTTAATATTTTAACTTTTTATAATATAAAGTTTCTGTAAGTAAATAATAAGGATATTTAAAAGGGAGTTAATATAACGAGTTTGAAAAAAATCCGCAAGCCGTTTTTAAAGAAACGCGCTTGCGAGACCAGAAATTGAGCTATTTATACAGGACGCCAAATCAATTTTCCTGAACTAACCAACTATATCATTCGAAAGGACATCTAATAGAGTGTTTATATAGCAACTTTGAAGAAAATCGTCAGAGCCGTTTTTGAGATATGGACTTACGGTCTCACTTCCGGTTTCCGATGTCTCATTTCCAGTTTTCCAATTTTCACCAAAATTCCGAATACAATACTTCCATTACCTACAGCAGTCGGGTAATGGAATTAAAAAATGAAATATCTGACTTAATATTAATAAAAGGTACAAGCTTTGTTTTTAAAGTAAGTCTTTATTATAAGCTTTTGTTTAATTATAAAAAATAAAATATAATTGCATACGGCCAAATTCTGTAAGCATTTCTCTGCCTGCAATGTTTCAAAACATGAAATATCCTACATTTATTTACGATATAAAACATATTACAAAGTTTTATTCAAATAGTATTTGAAATGTACACTTTCAAAATTTGCGTTAGCTTTTAGTATTTTAAAGGTACTACTGAAACGAAATGCAGAAATATTCTTTACTTCAAGTGTAAAGGATACTACTTTGAAGTAGCATAACATTCCAATAAATAATATTTTATAGAAAATGAAAGATACAACATTTTCTTTTCTTCGTTTATAACATATCCTAATAAATAAATAAATAAATCTTAAAAGTAGATATTCGAATGTGCGAAGGAGAAATCACAGTTAAAATAACAAGCTTCAAAACTTGTGCTAACTTTTAGCATTTAAAAAAAAAGTATAACTTAAAGGAAATAAAATACTTTATAATAGAGAATGTTTCACAAAGTAAATAGTATTTCATAGAAATTGAAAAACCACAATAGGAAATAAATCTAAGCATTTTATAATTCTTTTCTATGTAACATTTTCTGTTAAAAGAAGAATAAATAAATAAGGGGGAAAATGATTCTATTTGAAAAAGATACACTAATTTGTGCAACAAATATCGCAGACATACAAATACCGGCAAATAAAATACTTTCTGACGTTCGAAATTCTAAATGTCGCAGGTCTTAACATTTTAAAATGGTAAGCAGATGTTTCAATCTACAAAAGAGAGCAATAACGGAAAGATGAGTTCTTTGCAGAAAATGACGAGACAAGCTGATATTGGCTATTTAATGGCCTTCACTAAAGATATTTTCTGCAAACCATTCACATTACTGCCGTAAGCTATTCATTTAGAGAATATATTTATTTTTAAATAGATGTACGAAGTTGCAATTTAGACAAGCAAATATGAAAAACATATTTCTAATTGATTTCTGTGGGGTCCCTAATGATTGCATATAATATGTGCCTGTGTGAAAGACAAAGAAAAATAAAAATAAAGATACACAAGCATGATAACAATAAAACAGCGATAAAAAACATATTAAGATTTCGACTTAAAAGATAAAAAGAAAAAAAAAAAAAGAAAAGAAAATTATCAGTTACAACCAGGATTGGCAAAAACCTGGATTTTTCTAGGGGGAAAAGAAAAGAAAAAAAAAAAAAAAACATCTTGGGTTTTGTGGATTTTTCTGGGTATTTGCGGGTTTGTCTGGATTTTTACCACTACTATGTCAGACATATAGTCAGATTACTAATTTAATTTTACACTACTATTAATTACAGCAATTAAAATTAGTCTAATTTTATTACTAAAATTATGTTAATTAGTAAAATTAAGCTATTTGTATTTTAAGTATAGGATCATATACCAAAATTAATTTTCTTAGTACTAATAACTAACAAAACAAGAAAATTTTAACTACAATGAACATAATTTTTATTTCTAAGATTGTAAAATTAAAATTTCAATTAATAAAAAGAAAGTATAATATAATGTAATTTTCTTTTTCTATATAATTTCAATTCTAGAAATTAGATAATGTAAAAAAAAAAAAAAAAAAAAAAAAAAAAAAGAAGTTTATATTTCATTAAAATAATTCTAATTCTCAACTAAATACTAATAAATTAAATTTTTTAATTTAGAGTTGTTGGGGTTGTGGGAATTAAGGCTGATTGACTGCACTAGAGTTCTAAGTCTGAGGGGGAGTGCCCTCCATGGGGGGGGGGGTGTCTTTCTTAGGGGTCCTAGCCCGTATTTACGTAAGTTTCAAAGAACACCATGGAAAATTCCGAACGGCTACGGCTAGGCCGACGAGCGCACCTGGAATCGAATCCAGCATCTTACGTCTACCAGCTTTGAGCGCAGAACCGCTCGGCCGCTTGGTTGGCCTATTTTAATTTAGATACAACTTAGTTCCAGAATAGAATTAATAGATTACTCCATAGCATCAAAATCAGTAACTCAGGCAATGTTTTAACAAATGAATTACCCGTTTGGTTGCTAAATGGTTAACGCGCTGACATTAGGTTAACGGGTGCCAGGATTGAGTCTTTCTTAGGCATGGTTGTTCATAGAGGTTTGGAATTCCTTTTAAGCAGTAAACCCACTATGAACGCTCCCACAACCTTGAATTTGTAAAACAGTAAATTTATATTGCAAATTTTGTTATAAAATAAGCCTGTACATTCAAGAAGAGATTTATTTAGAGATTAAAGTGGTGCAATTATCCTTGGGGGAAAAAAAAAAAAAAAATGCAGATCTTTGGGAATCTTGTATAATTGGCCACAGTAAACAAAAAACGACTGTAGAGTAACAAACTGAACTAAAAGAACTAATCAGAAGTAAATTGTTCATTTTGTTCAGATCAATCATTTAAACTTCGATCATTCAAACACAATTTTTCTTTTCTTTGTGGCTTTCTGTACACGACTCCTTATTTAATTTATTTATTTCACACATGTGAGCATTCAAACGGATCTTGTGACATTTACACTCTACACGATGCGCAATATTTTTACTTGATATACAAGCTTTTTAAAGTGTTATTGAGTTTGATGATTTGAGACTTTATATGCTTTGTATTACTTTTAAGCAGTCAATTTTTTTAAATCTCATTCAAATGCTTATGAACATTTTTACAAAATGTAACGTTTTAGAGTAACTGTTACAGCTTTTGCTTACTATTAATACTTGTAAAGGTAATAAGTCTTTAAACTTATGAAACATTTAATAAATTAGATATTAATTCTGAACAAAATTTAAGCTCACTTTTAAATTAAAATCTTTTGTTCGATATCATAGAAAGCGGGAAGTTAAGACTGATTAGCGATACGTAAAACTGACATTATTTAGAAATGTATTATTTTTTTATGTATAGTACCCATTTCACGAAATAATTAAGTGGCTTCTAGCTATATATAGTCCAGTCAAAATAGGAAAAATAGAAGAAAAAAATCGTGTAGTTTTGAAATTTTGCATACTCATAGCCGAGGGGGTCCTGAACAACATACTAAAAGTCCCCGCCCGTGGGGGCTGAGCGGGGGGCAGGGGGGGCATTTAAGGGGGGCACATTTAAGTTTTTATTAAATATCTTGAAAACTATCGCATTTAGAGAAACAATGTCAATTACAAAATTAATCTACGTAAAATTTCCTACAAAAAAGTACATTACATTTTGTTTGTACGATCATTAGTTTAGAAGATATAGGGAGATGAAATAACACATTTTCTTGAAAAATTCTTTTTTGCAATAGTAAAATCAACTAAAGTGTGCAATTAAAAGGGTTCTTGTCAAATATTTTCTAATGTTAAAAACAAATATATACATAGGGAATATACAAGGATAATACAGCATGTTTTGTAAGTTTTAAATAATTTTAAGGCTAGTAGGCGCAAGTGGCGGTTTGAGTAAAAATCTGGATAAGTCCAGTCAAAATAGGAAAAATTGAAAAAAAAAATCGTGTAATTTTGAAGTTTTGCACAATCATAGCCGAGAGGGTCTTGAACAACATACTAAAAGTTCCCGCCCGTGGGGGGTGAGCGGGGGGCAGGGGGGCATTTAAGGGGGGCAATTTTCAGTTTTTATTACATATCTTACAAACTATCGCATTTAGAGAACAAATGTCAATTACAAAATTAATCTACGCAAAATTTTCTACAAAAAAGTATATTACATTTTGTTTGTACGATCATTAGTTTAGAAGATATAGGGAGATGAAATAACACATTTTCTTGAAAAATTCTTTTTTGCAATAGTAAAATCAACTAAAGTGTGCAATTAAAAGGGTTCTTGTCAAATATTTTCTAATGTTAAAAACAAATATATACATAGGGAATATGCAAGGATAATACAGCATGTTTTGTAAGTTTTAAATAATTTTAAGGCTAGTAGGCGCAAGTGGCGGTTTGAGTAAAAATCTGGATAAGTTCAGTCAAAATAGGAAAAATTGAAAAAAAAAATCGTGTAATTTTGAAGTTTTGCACAATCATAGCCGAGAGGGTCTTGAACAACATACTAAAAGTTCCCGCCCGTGGGGGGTGAGCGGGGGACAGGGGGGCATTTAAGGGGGGCAATTTTCAGTTTTTATTACATATCTTACAAACTATCGCATGTAGAGAACAAATGTCAATTACAAAATTAATCTATGCAAAATTTTCTACAAAAAAGTATATTACATTTTGTTTGTACGATCATTAGTTTAGAAGATATAGGGAGATGAAATAACACATTTTCTTGAAAAATTCTTTTTTGCAATAGTAAAATCAACTAAAGTGTGCAATTAAAAAGGTTCTTGTCAAATATTTTCTAATGTAAAAAACAAATATATACATAGGGAATATGCAAGGATAATACAGTATGTTTTGTAAGTTTTAAATAATTTTAAGGCTAGCAGGCGCAAGTGGCGGTTTGAGTAAAAATCTAGATAACGAAGACCCAAAACCGATCAACATTAAAAAAAAAAAAAAAAATCGTGTAGCTTAGAAATTGAGCACAGTTATAAAGTTAAGTGCCCTGAATAACATACTAAAAGTCCCTAACCATGGGGGGGGGGGGGGGGCATTTAAAGGGGGCACATTTCAGTTTTTATTAAGTATCTTGAAAACTATCGCATTTACGGACAAAAAATCTCAATTGTAAAATTAATCTACGTGAAATTTCCTAAAAAAATTGTATATTCTATTTTGTTTGTATGATCAATAGTTTAGAAGATATAGGGGAACAAAATAACACATTTTCTTAAAAAATTCTTTTTTTTTTTTTTTTCGCAATAGTAAAATCAACTAAATTGTGGAATTAAAAGGGTTCTGATGAAATATTTTCTAATGTACAAAACAAATATATGCATAGGGAATATGTAAGGATAATACAGCATGTTTTGTACGTTTTAAATAATTTTAAGGTTAGTAGGCGCGTGGTGTTTAGGTAAAAATCCAGATAACGAAGACCCAAAACCGATCAACATTAAAAAAAATCTTATAGCTTTGATACTGAGCACAGTTATAAGGTTAAGTGTCTTGAACAACATACTATAAAAGTTGCATTTTCTTTAAATCCTCTGTAAGTGATAGTAGATATAAAATACATAAAATGTGAATGTTATGATACATTAAAATACTTTAAAATTACTTATAGCAAGCATGCATTAAAAAAATTAACAATATTTTAGTATAAATATTTAGATTACTCTCTATTTAAAGTATAAAAAATTTACATTTATCTGTAATATACATATAATAATTCCCGCTAAACATATACATACTTTTTAAATTATGGTTAATAGGACTCATCTTCTGTAATTATATATTCAGTTTCAAGTTCATCATCATCTAAAGGTACTCCGAAAGGTATTTTGACTTCCACTCTTTAAACTTGGTGCATTGCGCGCACACACACATACAAATATTTATATACAAATATTTATTTGTATGAGTAAAAAATATTTACTCTGAACCTTTTTAATTACGAAATATAGTTTTTATTACTATTGCAAATAACATAAAAAAATTAAATAAAAAACACTGAATAGGGTTGGGGACTTTTAGTATGTTGTTCAGTAAACTTAACCTTATAACTGTGCTCAATTTCAAAGCTACACGATATTTTTTAATGTTGATCGATTTTGGGTCTTCGTTATCTGGATTTTTACTCAAACCACCACTTACGCCTACTAGCATTAAAATTATTTAAAACGTACAAAACATGCTGTATTATCCTTACATATTCCCTATGTATATATTTATTTTGTATATTAGAAAATATTTGAGTAGAACCCTTTTAATTACACACTTTAGTTATTTTTACTATTGCAAAAAAAGTATTTTTCAAGAAAATGTGTTATATCATCCCCCTATATCTTCTAAACTTTTGATCGTACAAACAAAATGTAATATACATTTTTGTAGGAAATTTTACGTCGATTAATTTTGTGATTGACATTTTTTCTCTAAATGCGACAGTTTTCAAGATATTTAATAAAAACTGAAAAGTGCCCCCTTAAATGCCCCCCCTGGCCCCCGCTCACCCCCCACAGGCGGGAACTTTTAGTATGTTGTTCAAGAACCTCTCGGCTATGATTGTGCAAAACTTCAAAACTACACGATTTTTTTTTTTCTATTTTTCCTATTTTGACTGGACTTATCCAGATTTTTACTCAAACTGCCACTTGCTCCTATTAGCCTTAAAATTATTTAAAACTTATAAAACATGCTGTATTATCCTTGCATATTCCCTATGTATATATTTGTGTTTTACATTAGAAAATATTTGACAAGAACCCTTTTAATTGCACACTTTAGTTGATTTTACTATTGCGAAAAAGAACTTTTCAAGAAAATGTGTTATTTCATCTCCCTATATCTTCTAAATTAATGATCGTACAAACAAAATGTAACATACTTTTTTGTAGGAAATTTTACGTAGAATTATTTTGTAATTGACATTTTTTCTCTAAATGCGATAGTTTTCAAGATATTTAATAAAATCTGAAAACTGCCCCCCTTAAATGCCCCTCCTGTCCCCCGCTCACCCCCCACGGGCGGGGACTTTTAGTATGTTGTTCAGGACCCTCTCGGCTATGAGTATGTAAAATTTCAAAACTACACGATTTTTTTCCTCTATTTGTCAAATTTTGGCCTTCGTTGCCAGGACTAATAAAGGATACTGTTTGCTTGCAAAAGACTACATGGGTGGGATATGGGATCTACTAACATAGGTGCTAAGTCTTCATTGTTTCCAACGGAGACTTCATACAGGAAAGTTTTTATAAACGTTTTCAGTAGATTAAATTTTATCCATTCCTAAGAAATATATGTGACAGATTTCTTTTTGAAAATACTGGTGTATAAAACTGATTTAAAGATTAGCAACATTGAGAGATATGTAATAAATTTTTATCAAATACCCATTTTCTTGCAAAAAAAGTGGGTTTTTGAAGTGGGCACGCTCCAAAAAACTCGAACGGGTTTTTCTGGACTGGGCCCAGATTGCCAACCCTGGTTATAATGAAAATAAGCATTGTAAATACTGATGATAATCGTTAATTTTAATGAAAAATATTTAATTTTCAAAATATAGTTATTTTAAAACTTTGTTTCAATTTTTAACACATTCTTACAGTTGTAAAAAAAACCACCACAGAGCTGGCGCTTGTAAGTAATAAGTAAAGCACTTTAAAACACCATAAAACGCAATGATTCGCAAAAATTGTTTCGAGTGGAAAGAAGACACGACACTTCGTCAGGCGAACAAAGTAGCCACAAGTGTTACAAACAAAGCGGCAACACACAAAACCGATTTCAGTGATGAGCAAAAACAAAACCAAACGTCAACATAAATGCTAGTCACCAGAATTATAAAAAGGAAGAAGAAAAATAAATAATGAAATAAAAAATGAAATCTAAAGTGTTACTAATATATATATATACAGTCGAATCTAGTTAACGTGAATCTCAAGGGGATAAAAAATTTATTCATGTTATCAGTAACTAATCTTTATATAACTAAACTAATCTTCATTTTGAAGGGGATTCTGGAAGCAGTTCATGTTAAAAGTAATTCACGTTAACAGTGTTAACGTTAACGAGGTTCGACTGCATCCTGCATGTATATATATATTTCAAAAAATTGGTTAAAAATAATTCTCATTGCGTACATTTATATAGAATTTTGTACTGTACTATCTTGATATATTAAAAATTATAATAAAACGGGACGAGGGTGGCACTTGTTAAGAGATATGCATCAAAAGTTAATATGCACTAATTTATGTCAAGGTGCAACTAAATGTAAATTTTATAAAATTTTATGTATTAATTCTCGAGTTAAAAGCTAGCAGAAATATTTTGTCATACACGCAGAGATAGAGAGAGGGGGTTGGGGCAAAGAAACTGACATTTTCTAAAAATAGTCAAATTGTGTTCAAGACATCCCAAAACGTCTAAATTAATCGAAAACCGGAATTCAAATATTTTTACGAATCCAATATTTTTTTCTATTGAAAAAAGAAGGAAATGATAATTAGGTTCAATGTTCTGTATAAAATACTATATTGCCCTTAATAGTTAACAAGAATTAAATAAACAGAGTTATTAGTTTGCTCTCAGAAGAAAGTTCTTCAAACTTTTATTTATTTATTTATATATTTTTTCAAAAGCTTGTCTGCTTAAACTTAATTGGCAGGCACCCAAACTCATTTAAGGTCAAACGGTTTTCAAATTTGCAGACTACGCCAAATTGAAAAGAATTGGTCTACGGAATTTTGATATTTATAAAAAAAATTGTACTTTATATATGTATGTGTGTGTGTATTTATACTAATAGAAAAGAAGAATGAAAAGCAAACTTGAAAAAGACTGTCCGTGTCCTTTTATAGTTAAATAAATAAAATAAAAACATGCTTACAGTAAAATAGAAAATGAAACTGAAAAAAGCAGAGAAAATTCTATTTGAGAAAGTACATTATACTTTGTAACAAATATCATAGCAACAGCAAATAAAAGCCACAAACTGCTTTCCAAATTTCAAAACTTCAAATGCCACACACTTCAGAAATGGAAAGTTATAAGTAAATGTTCTATCCACAAATGGTGCAATAAACAGGAATACATGACACTAGTATCTCCACTTATGGCATTTTCTACAAACCATTAAATTTGGAACCTAAAGCTACTCTCTCAGAAAACATGAGAACATTTTGGAAATAGATGCACACAGCTATTAACACAGACTGCGGTGTCGGTAAGTCCATTGGGAAATATAAAAGCCATGCCGGTTAATGCTTTTTAATACAAGCAAGTTACTATTTTAAAAAGAAATAACAATCTAAATGGAGTTGAAATATTAATACGAGTGCACTGCAAACGTACTTATCTAGTTTTTATAAAAAAAAAGATTTTTAATTATTTGTGTAAAAAAATAAATTAGAAACAGCGTTATCGCTTTTTTGCATATCACAGTTTACAAATCAAATATTAACAAATCTTCATCTAATCGGATATAAAGCGACTTCAGGAAATAAGAAAGCAGCTTTAGATCCAAAAGTAAAAATATAATTTTCTTTTATTAATTTTAAGAATCAAATCTTTCTTTCGTAAGGAAAAGAAAAAAAAAAAAAAAAATCATTTTAAACTGCAAAAACACGCAACAATTGTTTAGGGTCGAAATAAAAAAGTATATTAAACGCGACACTTCCTCAGTAGCAATATTTTCTGAATCTATCTGAAGCAAATAAATAAATAAAATAAAATAAAAAATACTGTTTATGATCCTGGAATACCAGACCAAGTTGGTATCACAAGAAGTATTAGCAATTCATAAAATATGTAAAACTTGCATCTACAAAGAAACCAGATTAAGATTATACAACAAATACAGTAATCTAGATCTAGATACACAGTGTTTAAATTATATTCGTTCTTTTAAGCCTGGCATTCTATTTTGAAGATTTTTAATTAATCTGCTGAGCTTTGAACAAAGTGCAGCGCTCACTGCCGTGCTGAACTGTTTCTGATACTGGGGACACTTCATACAGCGAAAAAAAAAAAAAAGTAAAGTAAAGTAAATCGCGATGAGGAGCCGTTCTTAGTTTTGTCAACCCGAAGAATTTGTTGCATGCATCCAATATTTAATTTATCACATTTATTTAAATAAGTTTTCACTCTTTATGATTCGCCCCCAAATTTACGATGTATTTTATTGAAATTTATTTCTGAGTTAGATCACATTATGAAAAAGTGCAAGATACGTTATTTTCAATCAGGGATGAGATTCATTGACAAATGGTCTAAAAACAGTTACAATAAGATTTATATAGCAAATTCCCCCCCCCCCCCCCCAAAAAAAAAAAAAAAAAAAAAAAAAATCCATTAATCGATGCAGATCTTCCGGAAACTGATAACAACATATTAAATTAATTTTAACTCTAAACGAACTCGCCATTAAATAAAATCATATTTACTCGGTCACACACGCACACGCACAATTTTAAATATACCATACATAACTCAATAAAAAAAAGTGACGGTATGTTAGCAAAGACGGGTGCAAAAGATTTCATTTTTTCTCTTAATGATTACCAGATTATTTTAGCATCCTATGTGTAAGAGATGCAAAAATATGACAAATAATTTCTTTTAAAAAGTTTCGAATCCGAGATATTCATTATTAACAACCCATCAGTGAACGAGAGGTTCTGTTTTCATAACTGGCAGACGTGAGATGCCGAGTTGCATCCAAGGCCGAGTTGCATCGTCGGTCTATCCGCTAGGAGTTTTTCGTGATTTTTCCTGACAGTAGCGTGAATGACAACAGGAGCTAAAATTCCGCGGATAGCATTCCATTCAAACATAGATTCCTTCACTAGACAATCGGCCTTCACCCATATTCCACACCACCAAATTCAGATTACTCATGACAGAGAAAAAAAAAATAATAATAGAGAGAGAGATAGAGAGAAATATATATATACATATGTTGCATGTGATTTAAACAAATGAGTAAATTGTTACATGAAGTATGAAAAAACTATACATATATACACGGATGAACAAAGGATATTTATTTCATTGTATATTCTCCTGTATGCATTTGTGTGTATGTATTATTACTTTATTCTATGTTCAATAGAAGAAAGTATTGGATTCGTAAAAATTTACTTACGGTTTTCGACGGATTTACACGTTTTGAGAGCTGTAGAACACGATTTGACCATTTTAATGTCTGTCTGCGTATGTGTGACAAAAATTTTGTGGCGACTGTATCTCTGGAATTACGTCACAGAATTGTATATAAATTGGTATGTAGTTACACATTGACATAAATTAGTGCCTATCATCTTTTGGTAAAACTTGTCCAACAGCTTACGTTGCCATCCCACTTTTTCTAAATTTTCAACATGGTGTGTATAGGACAAAATTTTGTATAAATGTGCATAAAGAAAATTATTTTTTAATAATCATTATGAAATTTAAAAGAATTATTTGTAATAGAGATAGTCAACTGGGGGAAAAAAATTGTGTATGTAGGAGCCCCCCCCCCCTCGAGGGGAGTAAATTTTCATAATGGGTAACTTTCAAAAGAGCTCGCCAATACCTTTAAAAGAATGGTTGAACCATCGATATGCGATAATTTAAAACAAAGTTATCGATTTTTTTCATTTTTAACACACACACAATATAATAATAATAATAATAATAATAATAATGTAAGATTGACAATAAAATTGACTTTTTTTGGATATTTAGTGTTATACTACTTCTCTAATATGAAAATCGTTTGCATTATCATGGAAGATAATTTTTTTAAAATGATTTTAATAAATTATTTTTACTGAGTGAATTTGTATAGGAAAATACAGAAGAAAGTCATGTGGTGGCCACAACATACTAATTTTTGTCATTTTTTTATTCTGTATTTATCTGTTTGTAACTTAGCTCTGTAACCTCTGTAATCAATATGTTATGCTCATTGGGGTTATGCGCATGAGGATTTGATGATTGAAATAAACAATTAATATTAATAATAATAAAAGACGAAGAGAAGAAGAAATTTCTGCTTTGTTTAAAGCTTTTAGAGATTTATTTTTAAAGCATAATCAAAACTCTAGAAATTACTATATATGTTACAATGAATTATATACATATATATATATATATATATATATGTCGGGGGTGCTTGCGTTCCGGATTTTTTCTTTGATTTTCCACCAGTAATTACGAACTGTATTTTTGGCTATATTTAATTGCTGATTACTACTATAAAACTACTAATAATATCACTATTAAAAAACTACTGGTGGGAAATCAAATAAAAAATCCGGAACGCAAACACCCCTGATATATATATACATATCAACATATGAAAAAAATTGGTTAGATTTGAGAATTGGATCAATAGATGGAAAGTTTGCAATATTTATAGTAACAGCAGCCTCTTGCTTCTTATAAGGAAGCAACTGAAAAACATTATAACCCATAAAAATCGATGAAATTTCGGATAATTATAAAAAGTTTATTAAGTTATCCCTATAAAAAATGTGAAAATTAATAAATTCCATATCAAATTAGATTAGTGCAGAGATTTCTTAATTGCATTTTTTTCCCAATTAAAATTACATATTTCCCCCCATTTAAATATTAGAAGCGATCTTTTAAAATGTCATTTATTTTAAACATCTATAAAAGCAAAACGATATGCCACGAAACATTAGAATAGTGATGACATTTATAGAATCAATAAAATTACGTAGATACAGCCCAAACAATACACATTAATAACATTTTATATAAATCAATAAAACCTAGAATTTATATTTTTTTTATAGCTTTAAACACTAAGGAACTAGAAAAAAGTCAATAAGTTATGAGTTTTGAAAAAAAATATAAAAAACAAGGTTTTTCTATTCTTTCTTTCTTTCTAAATGTAAGAGAACTTTTTAAAATAGATAGATTTTTGACTAGATTATTCATATAAATAATATTAAAATTAACAGAATTTTTATTTATTGATGGTTTCAAGTAATGATGATAAATTACATATTAAATTTTAAAAGAAAAGGGATATAAACAATAACGGTTATCAATATTTATAAAGCACAAACCAATTAAAGAGAGTTCTTATTTAATCTTTCAAAAAAAAAAAAAAAAAAAAAAAAAAAAACGGATATAAAATTAATCCCCACAGGTTCATCGAAATGATAAAAATTGTATGTAACTAGTAAGTTGTGACCATTACAAAACTTTCTTCTATATTATTATATTTAATAACGTTACATACTGGTTGGCATGTACAAAAATTGGATCAATTTAGTTTCTTACAATTATCATTGTATATATGGAATTTGGTACAATTTTCACCAATATATGCTGAGACACAGCCATTTGGAAAATCGCAAGTAACAGCAGCGCCACCTGTTGGTCGATATACATCCAAGTAAAACCAGCATTAATTTTTCCATATCTATCTATCTATATATATATATATATATATATCAAATAGTAAGTTTGATACATTTATATAGAATAAAATCTGAGTATAGCATTCCAGTAAATATAAAATATTACAGTACAGCAGTGCCATCTGTTGACTTATATGCAGCAAAAATAAATCAGCACAATTTTACATTATATCTATCACACATACCAAGTTTGGTACATTTATACACGATAGAAGTTAATATATAATCTTCCCTTAACGGGGAAAATCGCAATATAGCAGCGCCATCCATTGAACAATATCCTAAAAAACTAATCAACACCAATTTAAATCAAGGTCCCACAAACCATCAAATTTAATTAAATTTCGTCTATTCTCGTGAGATACAGCGTCCACAAAATTTTGTTACACAGACAGGCATTTTTCAAAACCGATCAAATCATGTTCAAGACATGTCAAACCGTATAAATCCGCCGAAAATCCGAAGTCAAAAATTTTTACAAATCCAATACTTCCTTCTTACTTACACAGAAGAAAGTAAAATTAAAGCACATCTCTAAATTTAAATGTTGGAAAAGTAGGCTTTCTGTAGTTGTCTTATAAAGCAAAAATTATCCTTCTCCACATATCCTCAAATAAAAGATGAGAAAATATTTAAGAAGTGCAGAGTAAATTCCGTTTCGAGACGGTACATTAGATTTTGTAACGAACGCTGTGGTCATGACGAATGAAAGTTTTGGAAATAAAGTACTTTCTAACGTTCAAACTTCTAAATGATTTGGACCTCAACATTTTAAAGTGGTGAGCAGATGGTCCATCTACAAGAGCGCCATAACGGGAATAGAGTTGTTCCTTTGCAGAAATAACGAGAGGCATCGATATTCCCATTTAATGTTGACACGAACCATTAAGTTTAGAATCGTAAGGAACTCGGCTCGGACGAAACATATTATTCTCAAACAGATGCCAGCAGTTAGTAATTTCACTCTGTACATAAGTGTTTTAGTAAATGTTGAAGAGGCACCGATCATGAACATTAGAAAACAAAATTCTTATTATGGATTTTAATTAAATAATTTTTGCGATATATAATATGCATTTTACTTTCTTTAATGTATACAGAATGTATTAAAAAGAAAAGGTTTTTAGATTTTTAGTTTTTGATGGACTTGAATGTTTTGGAATGTCCCAAACACGAATTACTTTCAAAAAATGTTTAAAGGAATTTTGAGAGAGCAGGAACTGAAGAAATAATTCACAATAATATTTACAAAAAAAAAAAAAAAATCGTTAAGCGCTTTCGTATATAAAATCAATTTTTCATAGCTAAATATTTTTTTAAGTTTGGAAAAAATCTAAGCAAATCTAATTTAAAATCAAATACTTGTTTCGCTTCCGCAAAAATTTTGTTTGATTTAAAAATAAAATTTATTATCTGTGTTACAAGAAAACATATTTTTCTTTCAAGCAAAAAAGACGAGTTACATATCAATAAATTTATTAAAATTTTGAAACAAAACAAAATCTTGATTAATAAAATACTTAACTGCTGATAACAAATTTTGAATGCTGACGCTGGAATAACTGGAATTGATTTATAATTCGATAATTCATTATCTTCAACTTATTCCTTCTAACCATAGGACGTTTACAAAACAAACGAAAAAACGTCAAATTCATCGAAATTTCGGAGAGTTCACCTAAATACTACAGACATCTGCTTAGCCTTTCGTTGTAGATGATTGAATACTACTCATATTGATTGAATTTCCCACTCTAGAAGATAAAAAGAGGAAAGGCGTCACATCTCTTGTCGTGCAGCTTGGGTTGAAGAGAAAATGATTACATACTACAGCGATCAAAGAGAAAAAGAGAAAAAAAATTAAGCCAAGTAGAAAGCCTAGTGATACCAAACTCTTGTCTCTTGCAACTATGTTATTTAAACGTCAGCTTATAGAGTATTAGAAAATAAAGTAGTTTCAACTACAAAACAAATTCCTCGGTCATTTTTCAGAGTCACAATTTTATTTCTATGTCTGATATTAAAACGAGTTTATAAGTTACTGAATTTAAATATCGGTAGTTATGTAACTTCCTAGAAGGGTAAATTTCTTTTTAAAGTTTAAGGGGGAAAAAAATAGTAGCATAGAAACAAGAACTTTTTCCTTTAAGACGGATAAAAGGTTATAACAATTTAAAAATCTATATTCTTTATACTTTGCTGCGAAACTGTACAAAATTTTATTGGAATACCCAACAATTTTTTTTTTTTTTTTTTTAAATGAGAAAAGGTAAAGATCTCTAAACATGAAAAAGATTTCTCTTCTCAAAACACAGTTTTCAAGCGAAATCCAGTAAACCCGAAAAAAAAAATAGTTTAAAAATAAATAATTAAAATAGCCTATAAAATCGAATTTATTACAGGAATGTCATAGATTCCTATAAAGATCGAATGTATATGCTTTACCTGAATCTCACTCTGAGACACTAGACGCTTTCTACAACCATTTTTGTTTAAGAAAGGATTGTACAGCATACGGTCACTATTTATGACCGTCATTTTCTATTATCTTCAACTGTGTTACTATTGATTTATATAATATTTAAAGAATCTATAACAAATCTAAGAAAATATACTTGATATATATATATATATATATATATATATATATATATATATATATATATATTTAATGTCCTGATCTTTTTTCGATCACTCTCTACATGCAGATAAAAAAATTATAATTTTTACTGTACCAATGAAAAGGTTTGTCTATTTTTAAAAGTTTATATCTTAAAAATTGATCTTAAGCTACTAAAAAACTATATGGAAAAAATTCATTTTTGTTTATTTCATAATGTAGTAAATAAAGAGTTAATTAGCAAAATATACGAACTTTTACAAAATATAGTAACCAAAACTTGAAGGATGTGGAGATAATACACTCACAATTCAAAAGTTAAATACCTTTAAGTTAATATGCAATGTATTTTTTTTTTTTTTTTTTTTTTTTTTAAGAAAGAAATAAAAAGGGGGGGGGGATAATTAACCATTGGTACACTTTGCCTGGAAGACTGAAAAGTCTTATTAAATATCATTTATACATAGTATTCTAGAATTAATATTTATTGAAAAATTGTGCATCCTAACTCAATGCTTTTATTTCAAAATATAATTGATATTTGAAAAATTTTTTTAATAATAATTGAATAGTTATGATTAAAAGTAAATATTCAAAGTAAAAATGAATAAATAAAATTTTCAGACTAAAAGTTTATTATGTTAGAGTGGATCGTACAATTTTTTTTTATGCGTTTCCTTTTGAACATTAATTAAATAACAACAAAATATATTCTCACTCTAAAAACAAAATTTTTAAACTTTAAAGCGGACTTACATTACCAAAATTTATCAGAAAGTTTAATTTCATTTTCAGCATATATATAATATATAATGTAATATGGATTATAAATAATTGTTCATCCTTTATTCAAGTTTAAAATTATTCAGGTATACATTTATTAAGACATTCGTAGCTATTGTATCTACAAAAAAAAAAAAAAAATCAAAGTTGAAAATTCTTAACGTTTTCATGAGTTTGAAATGTTCCATGCAAAATTAGATTTATTAATGTTCAATTTTATCGAAGTTTTTTTTTTTTTTTTTTTGATGCTCTTTATAGATGTAGAAATATATGTTACTAGAAACTTTCTTTTTAAGTCATTATAATTTAAAATTTTAACTTATTGCAGATTTTAAATTGTATTTAAATGATTTTTCTTTCTTTCTCTCTCTCTCTCTCTCTCTCTTTTTTTTTTAATAATATTATGGTAAAAATTCATAGTACCTGTTATTTTTTATGTATATAATGACTGTTATGTATATAATAACTGTACATGGTATGTAAACCACTTTCACCAGCAGCATTTTGTAAGATGTATTATTTTTAAAACTGAAATTTTAGCTTATCTCAAAAACTATTAAAAATATATTCATCAAAGTTTGCACATATCTATGAATTATTGGAAAAAAAAAAAAAAGTCATGGGTATTAAAAAAAAATAATTTTAAAACTCTACTGTATACTTAAAATGATCCCCCCCCCCCTTATTTTCCAATATTCATACAAATAAATAATTAACTTTTCATCCCTCACTACACAAAAACTCTTTTTTTCCATGTCAATAAAACTAATAATGAATTTTCATCTCTTCTTTTTGCTGTTATTTTAATTTAAAAAAAAAAAAAAAAAGTTAAAATGAACAAAGAAAAACTTGGGGACGGGCTATGAATACTAAATAAGGCATATGCAATTCATTTTAACAAGTTTGAAATTAATTACACTTTGGCTCAGAGAAAAATAAAAACCTTTTAACAATGTTTTATTACTATTATTTAACACCATTTTAAGACTAACAGAAAATTTCATTATGTGTAAGTAAAGTCTTATTTCCTTATTTTTTGCATTCAAACGAATAATTTCCTTCCCAACACATATTCAGTCATAAAGGTAAAAACAGTATTACAGGAAAGATCTTACTGTCATTTCCTTTA
Organism: Salticus scenicus; assembly: GCA_963930645.1. NCBI lineage: Eukaryota > Metazoa > Arthropoda > Arachnida > Araneae > Salticidae > Salticus > Salticus scenicus. The sequence goes on from OZ005652.1 coordinate 191,046,795, forward strand.
AACCACAGCTTCAATGATAACGCACACAATGCCAAATAATTAACCTTTTTCCAGGATCTTTTTAAAACAGCGCAGAGTTATAAAGCCATTTAAAAATATTAGAAATTGCACATTGCATATCAAATATCAGTACGTGTACGTATCATGCTCTGGATTAAACGATATTGAGAGAATATAGGAGATATCACATATGAATAATAGTTAAACATTTTAAAACATTTTTTTTTTTCTACACAAGCTTTACAAACAATAATAATAATAATAAATAAAAAAATCGTTACAATATAAAGGCTTTTGAAATTTATACTCATAGCAAAATTCCTATTTAAACATAAATATTTGGCTTTGTTACAGAATCTTCATCCATTTACATTTTAACAGAAATAAAAAATAAAAAAGTTCATGAACGTAAAATATTCGCATGGCCAAAGGAGATTGATTAGGATACCGTTCTTAAAAAATATATATATATATATATATATATATATAGGCATAATACAGATACATCCGCATTATTAAAACGTTAGAAAATGATTTAAAATTCCGAATTTTTCTGTAATTTTTTAATACAAATAATAACTGTAATAATAATTTTTTTGCGTAATCACATTAATTGTAGGAAAATAAGTTTCTAATTCAGGTTTAGGTGTCTTTCGTACAGACAATCGGTCATAATCCACGCTATAATCCTGCATATAGGGTCGGGTGCCTGACCGTTGTCCGCTTTCCGGGACGGGTGCGGGTCAGATTTGCATAAATTTTGACCTGTAAAGTTTCCCCCCCCCCTTTTTTTCCTGAAGAATTTTTTTTTATGCTGTTTCTTATTATTCTTAACTTTCTAAATACAGAGATTGGGGTAGGCAGGCATTCTCTTTCTCTAGAGTAATTTAAAGCAGCATGTCTTATGAGTTTAATGACAATGAGTAGTTAATTGTCTTCCGATGTATATTATCTTAATAATTTTACTTTTTTTTTTTTGACGAATTCAGAATATAGTTTATTTATAAAAAAAAAAAAAAAAAAAAAAAAAAAAAAAAAAATTATACAGCTGCAATTTTGGTATATTGGACACTAAAGTTTTGCTTATAATTAGACATATATATATTTGTAATGTTTTATTGTAATGTTTGATTTTCTGACAGGTATATGACTGTATATTATGTAATATAATTTTAATTTATTATCTTATAACATAAGTTGAGCATTATTTTGTTGCGAATCAATGTCAGAAGCTGTTGGTTCGGGACGGGTTGTCTCTAATGCACACGCCTTATTTCTAGCATAAGTTTACACACATGAGGTATGTAAAATAAATAAGAAATAAGAATACGAATAATCAAGGTCTACTATATCTTAATTAAATCTATTTCATACACCTACATTAGATTTTTTTCTCTTGGAAACACATATTTTATTGATTCATATTAGGGCAATACGATTTATATAAATTAATAATAAAAATAAAAATTAGCTGCAACCGAAGTTAACTAAAACGTAATTTTTTGCTTTGCTTCAGTGTCCCATTCTAACAGCATTCAGAATAAGTAAATATTATATGGAAATAAATAAATGGGAAAAAAATAATACTAATAAAGGATAAATAACAATTAAAATAAGAGAAAGAAGAAAAAAATATCCAATGAAATTGCATGCAATAACGCAAATTCCGTCAGAACTCTCTCTAACTCGCGGGCAGCGTATTTTGCAAAACCACAAACTAAATAATAATATTTTAACAACAAACCAAATTGAGAGAGATTTATCTTGATACAACTCGTTCAAAACTTTCGAAATCCATAATACTTTCCGAAAATAGTTCTTGTAATTTTCAACATCTTTTCAATAAAATATCAAAATGAACAACACAGGCAACCTCCTTTCGACCAAGTAATTTATCTTCTCCCAAAACAGGAGCGAAATGAAGGGAAAATTTACCTAGGGTCATTTAAAAAAATGTTATTTCATCCTCCACTTTTTTTTCTTTTTCTTTTATTTGTCTGAAGAGAGGCAGACTCATTCATTTCTATGGCTGTTTTCACTGACACCAAAGTGGATAAGATTTTTTTTTGAGCCCGATTAATTGAAGAACACTCACTGGGTTCTTACTCTGTTTTTGGACTCCTCAGAAATAATTACTTATTGGTGCACCGAAGGAAGAATATAAGGGGATATCAAGTAAAACAAATTGACAGCGTGATTCGCAAAAGATTCTCTCTTCTTCTTTTTTTTTTTTTTTTTTTTTTTTTTTTTTACTTTTACTTGAAAAATTGTGAAAGAAAACGCATTTTGATTTGTTTATATAATTTCAGTTTCAAAACTCAATTTGAAAATCGTACAATGCATCTGTATATGTTTTAATAGGATGCACGACATGCTTTATTAAAGGCAGATAGACTTTTTATTATTATTATTACTAAAATTTCTCGCACTTTTTAAATATAGATTTTTGGATTCCTCGAAAATAATTATTTGTCAACATCCAAGAAGGAAAAGAGGTGATATTATGAAAAATAAACCGGCAGCATCGTCATTCGGGAAATATTATTTCTCACTCATTATTTAAAAAAAGAAAGAAAGAAAGAAAGAAAATTGTGATAGGAAATACATTTTAATCTGTTTATAATTCCTGTTTAAAAACGTTATTTGAAATAGAAAAAATATCATGCAAATCATATTTTGTTATTTTCAGCGGCTTTGCAAGCATGCTGAAGCAATAAGTAAGGTTTTAGTATTAAATTCATTTTTCTTGAAAATTGTTACATGAATCCATTTTAGATATCCTTTCTTGTGTAATTCGTGGTTATTACACGAAAATTAACAGTGATCCTGCTTAGGAAGGTAAGTTTTAGATCTCGGAAATTGGAGTTTCAAAAAATAACTATCATCCCCCCCCCCCCCCACACACACACACACTTATTTTTTAACTCAGTAAACTCTGTTTTACTTGTAATGTAAACTCTGTAAATTTAATTCTGTAAGCGCTGTTTTACATGCCTTTATATCAAGGACTTAATACTACAAATTGTAGTCTTTTATATAAAAAATAAATAAATAAACAAAAATGCTAGAAAAATTAAGTAAAATGTTTGGCATAACAAAAGGGGAAAACGAAAAACCAAACTTCCGTTTCACTGTGAAAGCCGAAATTTCTCGAAAATTAAAAATGCTAAATTTTCTTCTTTTTTGCAGATTTATGATTAGCTATGTGTCTGCAATTTTTAAATTAGTTTTGCAAATATGCATATATATACACACAGTGAACTTTAAAGATTTAAATTTGCACATACAAAGTAAACATACTCACCTTGCAAGTACTGGCATATTCCAAATATGATATAGTATCCACATAAGAATCGAACCGCACCATTTTAGTTGTCTTCTTCTTTAGTGGGCACAGTGAGCACATGACTCCAAGCCGACATGCTCATGACCCAACAAAAACCCCATGAAGATGATGATCGAACTTCAAACGAACGGAATCCAGCATTGATAGAGATTTGACAGAGAATTAACAGGAAATATTAATAATAACCTGTACACACGGTTGATAAATTATTCAGGAGGCGATGAACACAAACACAGTTTTATCCTTGAATGTATCAGATAACGGCAATGTGGAACGACGAATTTTTGACAGCCAGGATGAAATTTTAGATTCGACTATGGCGCAGAAAATACAAAAAAAATTGCAACTTTTTTCTTGAATACTAATTAACAGACAATCACGAGTTTCGCGCAGAAATAACAAGAACACTTCTTATTCATTTTTATATACAGAAATTCGATTTTGACATCTTAAAAACGAAACTAGATAACTAGTGAAACAGGAAATTTGCTGCTTCAATAATAAGATATTTCCATTTTGATTAACATATATAAATTCTAATAAAGCGAGTCTTATGTAACAGGAGTGAGATCGATCCTTTAAACAATATCGACAGAAAATATATGGAGATGATCACAAATTTCTCATAACAATCGATAAATATATTCCTCATTCAATAGAGATTAGATTTTAACATTTTGGTGAAACTTGGTAATAACACGAAGACTTCAAGCACTTCAACTTTTATAATTAAATACGGATATAAAACAAACAACATTTAACATGCATTAATGTATGTGTTGCCAATAACAGAGAGAAAATATGTTGGAATAGGTTACAATCGTCTGATGAGAATCACTAAATATAAAGATACATTCCTCTTTAGAGTACAGAGGCTCAGTATTAACACTTTGGTGAATCTTGGTATAATAGCACGAATTCTTTTAGCACTTCAAAATTATTTAATATAAGTAACTTATTCTGACATGTAACTAAAACATTTATCACATATATGCTGCTTGTAATACTCAGAGAAAGTATTTTGAAGTGAAGTAAAAATTTCTCTTATGACAAATATTAACTAAAAATATCACTCCCTATTCAAGTTTGATAATTCGATTTTGACACTTTGGTGAAATTTGGTAAAAACACAGAATTTCCAGAAATTTTTATATATACTTATTCTGGCACATAACAAACAATATTCGCCATGTGTTAACGTCGGCTTCGTTGTATTAGAAAGCAATTTGAAAGTTTTTCAATGTACAAAAAAGCTCAAGCAAATAAAATTGCTGAACGGTACATAAAAAATAAATTAAAAACAATCTATGTATAGTAAAATGTTTAACATTTCATACAACAAATTTCATCAATGTTCAATCAAACTAGAGAAAATTATTTTTAAAAGAATTAAAAAGAAATGTATTTGTGCTCAAATTCATGTTATGAAACTGTCATAAGAAAAATAAGAAGTTATGCATAATCTCACTAGACGCATGACAAAGGAAGACGATAATTTTCAAAAATGACACTTTTTTCCGAAGTTAAGATACTTTGTAAGATCTAAAAGCCATACAATACTTTGCTATAAATCTATTTCGAGACAGTTAACATCATTTTTCTAAAATCCTCAATTTTTCATTCTTCACTATCAGTTTCTTCAACGCACTATCATATTTCAAAAATGAAGGATTTAAATTGGCAACGCACATTGAGAATAGCTCACACATTTACGTTTGACAAACGATCCTCTTGACATTCATTAAAACTCATATTAACGATAACTCTCGCCGATTTTAAAGAGAGTTCTAGCAGCGGAGTGAAAAGTGATTTATACAGATATCTTCCACGTTCAAATGTCATCAAATGTTATATATCTGGAGATTTAATTTCTCAAAATTTTCCCGTAAAATTAAGCTTGATGTCCACGGTTTTGATAATCTAAATAGTTACTTCAAGCGAGTTCATTTATGTAACTGAAAATTTCAACTTAT